>CM066567.1:11492695-11622695 GCA_033816785.1 Picus viridis
TCCATGGAACTTCCTCTGCCTCAGCTTCCACCACTGCCCCTTGTGCTGGCATTGGGCATCACCCAGCAGAGCCTGGCTCCAGCCTCTGGGCACTCACCCTGCACATCTTTATCAACAGCAATGAGGTCACCTCTCAGGCTGCTCCTCTCCCAGCCACAGAGCCCTCAGCTCCCTCAGGCTCTCCTCATAAGGAAGATCTTCCACTCCCCTAATCATCTTTGTGGCTCTGTGCTGGATTCCTTTAAGCAGTTCCCTGAAGTCCTTCCTGAACTCAGGTGCCCAGAACTGGACACAATATTCCAGATGCAGCCTCAGCAGGGCAGAGTACAGAGGGAGGAGAACCTCTCTTGACCTTCTGACCACCGTCCTTCTAATCCACCCTAGGATGCCATTGGCCTTCTTGGCCACAAGAGCACATTGCTGGCTCATGGTCAACCTCCCATCCACCAGGACCCCCAGGTCCTTTTCCCCTTCACTGCTCTCCAAGTGCTCTAGGGGAGAACTCAAAAGAGACTTACAGACTCAGGTAAGTTAAAAATAATTCATTAGACCTGCTACATAAATTCACTTTGAGCAGCAAGAACACTAAGTAACAGCAATTCTGAGTACAATGAACAAAGAAAGGGGAGCTGATGCTTCGACATTAAAGACAGCAGCAAAGTGATCTGTGAGTATGGTACAATTTCAGCATCAGATCTTCAGCACATGATGAGTGGGAAATAGAATTGCCTCACCTTAAAGGGAAAGAAGAAGTGGGCACAGCTAGGTAAAAAAAGTGATCAAGTGGGATGAACCCACTCATTGTCTGTGCTTTTACCTCTGCCACTCAGTGCAGAATTTGTGAGCTCGTGGAACTGCTTCAGCAAAGGTAATTAATCCCCTAGGGGAATTTTTGCTTTATGCCATTCAAGGGCTGCATACATTTGCTTCTAGTAACATTGTCCTGGCAGAAAAGAAGTATGCAATGAAATGACAGGAATCACCAAAACCAGAAGAGCAGGGGTGCTGTACTTAGGAGGAGCCTACATTTAGTGCTCACCTCTGCATCTTCAAGTAGTTGCTAACTCATTAATGTTTATAAATACATGAAGGGGGAGTGCCTGGAGGACAGAGCCAGGCTCTTCTCAGTGGTGTCCAATGATAGGACAGGGGGCAATGGGTGCCAGCTGGAGCAGAGGAGGTTCTATGTGTACATAAGGATATACTGGTTTTTTAAGCCCTTGCCCCTTGCTCTGTCACTGCAGGCCTTTGTAAACAGTCTCTCTCCATCCCTCTTGCAGGCTCCCTTCAGGTACTTCTTTTTCCCTCTTTCAGGAGCATCACTCCTACTGTATGGTCTCTAAAACAGCTTGGCATGATAGACAGTGCTGTGTCAGAGAGCTGGAGCACCTCTCCTATGAGAACAGGCTGCGAGAGTTGGGTCTGTTCAGCCTAGAGAAGACAATGCTCTGGGAAGACCTTTTAACAGCCTTCCCGTACCTGAAAGGAGCCTACAAGAAAGCTGGAAAGGGACTTTTCATAAGGCTATGAGGTGATAGGACAATGGTTTTAAACCTAGAGCAGGGTAGATTCAAATTGGACATCACAAAGAAGTTCTTTACTGTGAGACTAGAGAGACACTGAAACAGGTTGCCCAGGCAAGCTGTGAACGGCTCATCCCTGGAAGTGTTTAAGACCAGGCTGGACGAGGCTATGAGCAACATGGTCTCTGCCCATGGCAGGAGGGTTGGAACCAGATGATTTTAAGGTCCCTTCCAATTCAAGCCATTCTATGATTCTGTGATTTGAGAAATAGTAAAGGATGGTATAAATAGACACTGCCTGACTTTCCCCTCTTCATAACAGTGTGAATCAAGATGACCACCACTGAAATTCAGAAACAACTTGCTGTAAAACTGGTGTAAGAGCATTGTTAGGCTCTTGGATGTGACCCTCAAAAACTGTGTAACATAGCCATTTTGGCTATTAGCCTGCATCAGCTGTGCAGCAAAGTGCTGCCTGACCTTGCCAGGCTGGACAGATGGGCAGAGTCCAAAGGCATGAGATTGAACACACCTAAGTGCTGGGTTCCACACACTGGCCATAACAACCCCATGCAGTGCTACAGGCTGGGGACAGAGTGGCTGGAGAACAGCCAGGCAGAAAAGGATGTGGGGGTACTGGGTGATAGTAGGCTGAATATGAGCAAGCAGTGTGCCCAGGTGGCCCAGAAGGCCATTGCTGTCCTGGCCTGGATCAGGAATAGTGTGGCCAGCAGGAACAGGCAAGTCATTCTGCCCTGTGCTCAGCGCTGGTTAGGCCACACCTTGAGTCCTGTGTCCAGTTCTGGGCCCCACAGTTTAGGAAAGATGTTGAGATACTGGAACATGTCCAGAGAAGGGCAACAAGGCTGGGGAAGGATCTGGAGCACAGCCCTGTGAGGAGAGGCTGAGGGAGCTGGGGTTGCTTAGCCTGGAGAAGAGGAGGCTCAGGGGAGACCTTCTTGCTCTCTACAACTCCCTGAAGGGAGGTTGTAGCCAGGTGGGAGTTGGTCTTTTCTCCCAGGCAGCCAGCACCAGAACAAGAGGATACAGTCCCAAGCTGTGCTAGGGGAAGTTTAGGCTGGAGGTGAGGAGAAAGTTCTTCCCAGAAAGAATCTGCTGTTCACTTACTCTGAATAGAAGTTAACTTGTCTGTCCTGACAGGGTGAACCATGTTTCCCTACAGATTAGGAGAGGACAGGGAGTGCTTGATGTGTGGAGACAGAGTGGGTTTTTTTTTAACTTCTGAATCACTGTTAGTTTTGAATGAAGAGGTCTAATGAAGAGACACCTTAGCACATTCACATATTCTAGTTCTGCTGTTACTTGGTGGTAAAAGGGATGCTTGGTTCTGAAGGAGGATGTGATAGGCTGCACAGGAGCTATAGACACAGATGAGCCCCAAAGTTTAATGGCCCAAATTCTCTGTACAGGAGCTTCTGAGACTAGAATTGGTTTCAAAATGTGTAGACCTGTGAAGAGGAAGGGTATAAATACCTAGACACATGCCAGGGTATGCATTTACAATGCACCTCAGAGCCCGTGGATCTGAGGCCTGTAGATCTTTAGACTTACATGGGAAAATAAGCCGTGTGGTAAAAATGCCATAAAGATTGTTGGTTATTTTATCACCCTTGCTTTCATTATAAATATGAGTGAGGAACTGTGGTGATTGACACAATTTCTATTTCTGGAGTTTGCAGGGGGATTGCAAATGCTCTTATTCAGATTGCAAATTACAGCCAAGCCTTGGTACATTTAATAATACACACAGCTATAAAAAAGATCCTCTCCTGTATATTCCCTGTCCTGTTCTGTTCCTTTAGCACTTCAGTATGTTATGGTTTCAAGTCTGTGCTTTTAGACCTGTTTCACACCCCCAGTTTCTAAACCCTACGTCATTCTTCCCCTTGACAATCTTAAAACTTATAATATATATCTATATATATCTATATATCTCTATATATCTCCATATCTATATGCAAAAATATATTTATGGTTAAACATTGTAATAAAGCTCTAGTCAGATTTTATTAGTGCTTCTCTTTTGCATTTTGTATGAGACAGGAAGGAGCAGCGAAGAGAGCATCGTCGTGGGGCTTTAGGCTTTTGAGCTTTATGTATGATGATACAACAAAATGTGTTATCTAGAGGTCCTTTCCTCACAAACGAACGCACCACAGATATGGCAATATAAAGCAGCAGTCAAACCAGTGATAACACTCTGTAGCTGCGAATTTTAATGTCTTTAATACAAATGCAATTTATAAAACAAACCCACCAAGCAACCGACCCACCCCAGCGAAACAAAGAGCTTTAGGATTCAAAATCTTGGCTGTACGCTTGTTGCACAACTTCTAAGAACAGCAACGCTAAACTCAACAGAACCAAACCTATTTTCCCGCACGATGTACCGCGACCCCCGAAAGCGCAGCAGCCAGCCTGGCCATCTGGACAGCGTGCGGCAGGGGTAAGACAGCACCAGATCGGCTGGGTACAGATGGTCGGAAGGAATCCCTCCCAGACGTCCTCAGAACCATTAGGGGTTACCAACATTCTCGCAGCTGAGAGTGAAAACCCTCAGGAAAAACTTCCTTGACTTCTTCCTGCGCTCTCTTTGCTACCTGGTAGGCGTGAAGACAGCTTCCACGGAAAACAGGGTAGGCAAGATTCAGCCTGGTCCTTCTAAACTACTTAACCTAAATACACTAAAAAAATGCAACCACCAAACAAAAAACAAAACAAAACAAAAACCAACCAACCAAAAAAAGATAAACCATTTCAGAATCAGTGATACTGATATCTTCAGAAAGTAACATGCCCTCGAGACAATAAAGCTGCCAGAAAGAAACAAGTTTTCTCTTCAGCTGGCGGCTGCCTGCAGGTCGCAGCCCATGGTCAAGCCGGGCCCCCGGCCGGTGCGGGCACTGCCGTGTTTCGGGGGGCAGATGGACAGAGAAGCAGAAAGCTGCTACAGAGCCGGCAAAAAAGCCCTGAGCCTCCCGGCCAGAGGAGGAGGGAGGGCGGCTGCCCTGCCGTGCCAGCTCTCCGCCCTGACAGCCGCCCGCAGGCTCGTCGGCAGGCCGCTGCTGCAGCTCCCGGCCCCGTCAGCGTGCGCCGCTCCCGGCGGAGGCGGCTCCCTGGCACCGCCCTTGCAGAAGCCGCTGGGGAGCGGCCGTGCCCAGGCGGCGCGAGCCGGCGGCGCCGAGGCCGCAGGCGCCGCACTCCACCCGGGTCCCCGGCTCGGTGCCGGGGCGCGCGTGCACGCGAGCGCGCAAGGGGCATGGGGAGGAGGGGCGGCGGGCGCGCGCGCGCTACCCGGCATGCAGCGGGTGGCGGGCTCGCACCAAGATGGCGGCGCCGCTGGAGGAGTACGAGAAAGAAGCGGGTTGTGTCCCCATCCTGCACCCTGAGGTGAGGCCACCCCGCCGGGCGCCGCCTGCCGCGACGTGCGGGCTCGGGGCGCGGCCGGGACGACGCTCCGCCGCCGGAGGGAGAAGGGGGTATGAGGCTAGCGGGCGCGGTGCGCGGGAGGTGCGCCGCCGCCCCCGCTGCCGGCCTGGGTGTGAGCAGCGACGATGGGCCGGGGCGGGCAGGGCAGGGCCGAACCGATCCGATCTGAGCTGAGCTGAGCTGGAGTAAGGGGACGACGAGGACGATGCGGGTGTCGGTTGCGACGAGGGAGTGCAGTCTGCCTCGGGTCCTCCTGTGTCGTCCTTCCCAGAGGCGGTCTCGCCCGGTACTGGGTTGGGGGTGAGGAAGGCTGTGGGGGCCTGCCTGCCCCCCGCCCGCCGCCACCCAGCGGGTAGAGCTTCCCCGGGGGTGCCGCCCGCGACACCGGTGTCCCTGAGCAGCGGTGCTCTGTCCCTCGCCGGGCTCGGCGCCCGCCCCCGCCGCCCCAGGGGGCTGCGGCCCGGCAGCCCGGGGAAAGCGGCTCGACGGAGGAGGAGTAAACGTTTTTGCTTTTCATTTTGCTGGTATCGGCCTGCGGTTCGCCTGCAGGTCGGGCCTGGTCCGGTCCAGCTCAGTGCTCCCTGAGGGGCGTGGGGTTTATTTTGAAAGGAAAGGGTTTGCCTTTTCTGATGTGTTGGTCAGGCGGTGGGGGGAATGTTTACCGGCAACATGTAAATTCCCGTCGTATTTTTGCCCTTGTACCACTCGCTCTTGTCAACGGCACGAGTGAGCTCCTGCGGACGAGTATGGTTGTTTTGAAAGCAGTGCTTTAAGCAGTTTTGGAAACCTTTTACATGTGGACTTGTCACCTGATACATTAAAGATTTTGAGAATTGATTTTTTCAGCCTACGAAAAAGATCAGTGCATATGCCAGACTCCAGTTTTTGCTAAACAGATGGTACTCTTTTTCCTTAAACAACATCTTTAAGACACTTTTAGTTTTCTTGATGACTGGAGAGACTTTATAGGCCTCTCTATGTGATTGCATCTACTACCCACTCTTTTCTCTTTCCAAACTCTGCTCACTTACGACTTTAAAACAGACCCGTCTAATCTGAAGGTTAAGTAGCAAAGTAAGGTGCCCCTAAGAAGTGTCTGGGGATTTGTGGTGTTTGATTGGAGTGGTTGTTTTTGCTGTTCTTGTTGCTTGCTTGTTTGTTTTTAATTGTTGCTGGGATCTTTTAAATTGTCTCTTTTAAAAAATGATCTTTTTAAAATGATTTTCTCTTTTTTTAAATGATGCCACATGTTTCTTGAATCACAGAATCAATAAGGTTGGAAAAGGCCTCAGAGATCATCAAGTCCAACCTATCACCCAGCACCTCATGGCCAACTAAACCATGGCTCCAAGTGCCACATCCAATCCTTTTTTGAACACCTCCAGGGACGGGACTCCACCACCTCCCTGGGCAGCACATCCCAATGGCCAATTACTCTTTCTGGGAAGAGCTTTCTCCTCACCTCCAACCTGAACTTCCCCTGGCACAGCTTGAGACTGTGTCCTCTTGTTCTGTTGCTGGTTGCCTGGGAGAAGAGACCAACCCCCACCTGGCTACAACCTCCCTTCAGGGAGTTGTAGAGAGCAAGAAGGTCTCCCCTGAGCCTCCTCTTCTCCAGGCTAAAGCTTGAGACTTAAGCTAGATGTTTTTCAGAAGTGACAGAAGTTTTCAGTCATGATCCAGACTTGGATGTTGATGCTCTTTGGAAATGTTCTTAACTGGTGGGAACTATAGGTGGACCACCTAAAACTATAAAACAGAAGGAAGAACATCTACAGTCTGTTAGAAAAAACAACACATTGTGTTGTAAAGATTGAGGACTATTATTCATTCAAACTAACTTTGGGTAGTTGCTACATAGTGAGCAAAAATGTCACCATTTATGTTGAATTTTCAGGAGTTAAGCTATCTGGTGTAATTTTAGGCTGTTACTTTGGAGTATGAAGTTGAGTTTGTGAACAGAAGATAGGGAAGGAAGTTAATGTATATTGTGTGCTGTAACACCAACCTAAATGTTTAATATCTGATAAATATTTTTTGTCTAACTATGGTCTTGAGAAGTTTTTTTATTTGTTTTCTTGGAAAGGTTGAGCATCTGCCTGTATCCTGTTCATGTGGTAGATACCTGAAGGGAAGCTGTAGCCAGGTGGGGGTTGGTCTCTTCTCCCAGGCAAGCAGCACCAGAACAAGAGGACACAGTCTCAAGCTGCACCAGGGGAGGTTTAGGCTGGAGGTGAGGAGAAAGTTCTTCCCAGAAAGAGGAATTGGCCATTGGAATGTGCTGCCCAGGGAGGTGGTGGAATCCCCATCCCTGGAGGTGTTCAAGAAAGGCTTGGATGCGGCACTTGGAGCCATGGTTTAGTTGTCAGGAGGTGATAGGTTGGACTTGATGGTCTCTGAGGTCTTTTGCAACCTTATTGATTCCATGATTCTATGATTTTAGTGGCTATTCCCTTAGTTTTTAAAATCCCTTTGTGCAGATAAGCTGTAAAGGAGAAGGATGTTTCTAATGTTAGTGGTGAGACAAGCTGAAGTGTCTGTTAAAAGCTTGAGGACTCTGCATTATAGCAGAGCTGTACTGTCACAGACCTGCCCACTGAACAATGCCGTGCATCTGTTTGCAGTCACGTTTGAAGGTCAGAGGCATTTAATACTCAGTGATTTCCATTCTTTTAAAGCAAATAGCACCATATCCTTATGTAAGTGGTGACGTTGGAGCATATAATCTCTCCTTCCATTTGTATACATATAAACCTGAGGCTTTTTAGTGGACTCTCACAGTCTTTCCCAGTTGCTCGTGTTCCGTGCTACTGTTATCCGTGTCATGCATCTTTCTAGATTTATTTTGGTGCCTTTGTTTTAATGATTATTGGTCTCTTCTCCCTAGTATCAGGTGATAGGACAAGAGGAAATGGTCCAAAAGTATGCCAGGACATTAGAACAATTTCTTTCCTGCAAGAGTCCTGACATCAGGCATTGGAGCAGGCAGACAAGGAGACGGTGGAATCGCCGTCCCTCGAGGTGCACCAGAAATGCACAGATGTGGTTAATGGCTGTGGGGGTGCTGTGGTGTTATGTCAGTGGTTGGACTCAATTTTAGAGGTCTTTTCCACCCAAAATAATTCTATGAGTCTGAATTTCTTAATTTTATTTTTTTGGGGGTGGGGTTGGGAGTTAAATTTTTCAGCCCCTGTTTTCTGCTTGTCTACAACAGCAAAGTATGGCAGATACATTTTGACTGAATTCATGGAGATCCTTAGTTGCTGGTAGCACCCCATTCCAGCTCTAGTTCCAGCTGGGGAGGGTCTATACTTCTCCCAGGCAACCAGCACCAGAACAAGAGGACACAGTCTCAAGCTGTGCCAGGGGAAGTTTAAGCTTGAGGTGAGGAGAAAGTAACTATCACAGTTGTGGCACTTGGTGCCATGGTCTGGTCGTGAGGTCTGTGGTGACAGGTTGGACTTGGTGATCTTTGAGGTCTCTTCCAACCTTGGTGATACTGTGATATTTACTCTAAATGATACTTTTGCTTCTTACTGTCTTCTTGAGTAATTTGGATTGCTTTCAACCGTGGTTTTTGTTTTATTTGTTTGTTTGTTTGGGGTTTTTTGAGGCACTTTTTTGGAAGGGGGAGTGTTTCTTGCTCTGTGTCTTTGCGTTGTGCCGTGAGATGTGAACACAGTGTCAATGTTTCAGGAAAGATGGTCTTGGTAGTAGTGAAAAGTTACTGAAGTACTGGAGTGCTTGAAGACCTGTTTATTTGTGAAAGGCCCAGCCTGAAGTGATTCAGGTAACTTTGGTAAGAAGAGGCAGAAACACTGCTGAAAATATGAATGCTTTAGGAAACTGATGATGGGGAGGCTGCTTTGGGTAGGTTTTGCGTTGTGTCTCGCAGACTGAGGTTGTGGGCTTCCCTCGCTCCCATGTGAAAGCAAGCTGAACTTGCATGAAAGACTCTTGTCTCAAAGGGTATTTATTCTGTCTCCTTATCACGAGTTTGGTTTGGTATGACAGTGCAGATCCCACTGTTTTCTTCCATTGCTGTCACTCCTTCTGTAAAGGTAAAGAGGACACAGTCTCAAGCTGCACCAGGAAAGGTTTAGGCTGGGTGTTAGGAAGATGTTCTTCACAGAAAGAGAGATTGGCCATTGGAATGTGCTGCCCAGGGAGGTGGTGGAGTCACTATCACTGGAAGTGTTTAAGAAGAGACTGGATGAGGTACTTGGTGCCATGGTTTAGTTGGTCAGATGGTGTTGGGTGATAGGTTGGACTTGATCTTGAAGGTCTTTTCCAACCTGGTTAAGTCTATTTTATTCCTTTCCTAGTCTGTTTTATTCCTTTCCTAGTCTATTTTATTCCTTTCCTAGTCTATTTTATTCCTTTCCTAGTCTATTTTATTCCTTTCCTAGTCTATCTTATTCCTTTCCTAGTCTATTTTATTCCTTTTAGTTATTTTTCCTTTCCTAGTCTATTTTATTCCTTTCCTAGTCTATTTTATTCCTTTCCTAGTCTATTTTATTCCTTTCCTAGTCTATTTTATTCCTTTCCTAGTCTATTTTATTCCTTTCCTAGTCTATTTTATTCCATTCCTAGTCTATTTTATTCCTTTCCTAGTCTATTCTTATACTGAGATACAGTGTTTTATTCAATTTATATATGGCAAGATCCAGTGGCTGGGAATTGAAGCTGAATGGGGTCATATTGAAAGGCACAAGTGGTAAATGGTGAGGGTGAGTAATCATGGTAATGAAAAAAGGAGGGCAATGGTGGATTATCTAGCTCTTGATGTTTTCATGTTGAGTTGAATGTCTTTCCAGAGACCAAATACAAGCTTTTGAATTCCATGTATGGATAACTGCATGGTGTTTCAAATCTGTGAACAGGGAGAAGTGTAGACTATGTTGAGATGTCTCTGAGTCCTGAGGGATGTACTACCTCTTTCACATACATGAGTTCCTCAGCACATTTGTGAAGCACATAGATAACCAAAGAGAGGAAGTCCTGTGGGTGCAGGTCTTGGTGGACGTGAAAGTGGCTGTCTTACAGCGTGCTATGGTAGCTCTGCTATGAGAGATGCAGAGCACCCTAGGGTGGCACAGGAACACTGGACCTTGCTAGTTTGTTTCCTTCTTCCACTGTTTAGGTTTGTGCTAGGGTTACAACAGCAAGCTCTGCTTCCATTTATACAGCGTAGCCCTAACATGGGAGTGCTACTCATACTGTTTGCACTTGTTGCCCTTTGGTTAAATGACTTTAGTGGACCCTCTGGCTTTCAATTCCTTGGATCTTCTAAGCAAGAAGGCTTGCAGGCTGTTCTGTGATAGGCTTGGATGTTTATTTTGAAATCCAAGTGGGAGATCTTTAGGATATTGATTTTGTTTGTTTGTTTGTACCACTCCTTTTTTGTTTGGAAAATATTCTTGATGTGTAGCCTTATATGGCCTGAACTGCCAAAGGTATTTAATCTGTTCAGAGCTGCATCTCTTCTTAAATGGTAAGAACTACGACAGGGAAGGAAAATCTGGTTTGTTACTGCTATGTAGTGCACTCACCAGTGTCATTACATTGTCTGGGATATGTTTGAAAGAGCACAGCCTGTGAGGAGAGGCTGAGGGAGCTGGGGGTGCTTAGCCTGGAGAAGAGGAGGCTCAGGGGAGACCTTCTTGCTTGCTACAACTCCCTGAAGGAAGGTTGTAGCCAGGTGGGGGTTGGTCTCTTCTCCCAGGCAACCAGCACCAGAACAAGAGGACACAGTCTCAAGCTACACCAGGGGAAGTTTAGGCTGGAGGTCAGGAGAAATTTCTTCCCAGAGAGAGTAATTGGCCATTGGAATGTGCTGCCCAGGGAGGTGGTGGAGTCACCATCCCTGGAGGTGTTTAAAAAGATGGAAGTTACTGGGTATTGCAGACATCTTTTGTTATTAAAAAAAGTCTTGGCTGTGAAGGTTGGGTTTTCTCCTTTTTTTTTTTCTTTTCTTTCAAGTCAGAGAGAAGTCTTCCTGCTAAATTGAAAGAAAAATTTTGGTGTTTTGGGCTCTAGCAGGAATTATTCCAGCTGCAGGCCTCCATTTTATCTTTGTTTCTCTCCCTTCCTGTGGTTCAATTTGTAATTACCTGGGAAGTTTGAAGAAACATGGTGTGTTCCTTGGTGGTGGTTAACTGACTGTAGATAGCCTTGGCTCTAATTTCTGCTGTTTATAGTGCTGGTGAAAAGTCTGATTTTTACCATCTGACTCTATTCCCTGTGGGTTTCTGTTGATACTCTTTGGCTTGGCTTGGGGTACAGATTGTTCTCAATTGTCTGTAAAGGTATGGGACTTAGACGGCAGTTTAGTCAGGATCACTCCAGGGGCTAAGCTCATATTTCTGAGTTCATTCAAAGATCAGTTATTGTTTATTGTACTACTGGAAAAGGAGGACAGATCTGGGAGGTCTCAAACAAGTTAGCAGGCTTGATGTTGCAAGTTGAATCTTGCTGTGTGGATCGTGGTTAGCTTCATAGTTTGAGCCCAGAGGGGGCTGCAAATCTCATCTAACCTTCTAATGCAGGTTCTAATGCAGGGGTTTTTAATGAGGGTTTGGGTTTTTTGGATTTTTTTTTTTTTGGTAGCCAGCATGCTACTTATGAAGTAAAAAAAAGAGAAAATCAAAATCTTACAAGAACAGATAATACTGTAGATCTGGGCAAGTTGTCTCCAAATTCTAATTAGTCTGAGTCTTAAACCTATTTGTAGTCTGAATTTAATTTGTTCATTGCATCTTGATAGATATCTAGCCAAATGGAGACCTGTCTGTGTTCATGTAGTATGCTGATGATTATTAGATCCCTACACTCTATCACGGTCTGCAGTCCTACTGACCCTTTTGAGGCTCTCCCTAAGACGTGTTCTTTCATTCTTTAACTGCTTTCATGGCATTGCTCTGAGCACATTAGCTGTCACAGTAGTGAACCTGAGAACTGGGCAGTTGCAGCGGGGCCAGTTGTAAAGCAACTTCCACTTTCTTACTCAGCATATTCCCCATTGGTAGAGACCATTGTACCAGTCTTGTCGGGAACTGCATCACCCTGGAAGCTTGTGCTCAGTTGAATGTCTACCTCCCAAGCCTCTCCAGAGCTCTCTGGGTAATTTACTGGATGGGTTTTTATCTTTAGTTATGACTTTGCTTTTGTTGGTATTTAAAGAAACCTTATTCTGGCTTGTCCCAACCTTATTCAAGTAATATAAGCCACATCGTATCAGAAACAGAGTATTATTTATCCTCCCCCCAGGCCCCACTGTGAAACTTGCCTCTGTTACTTATTCCTAGGTTGCAGACAGCCAGGGAATAGGGTTTATTTTCATATTGGCACTCCCCTGAGGTTTTAAAAATGTGAGTTACTATAAAAAGAGCCTTTTTGACCAGCATCATCTTTAATTAAGACAGTATGTATAATAGTCACGAAATGAATCATAAGAATAGAGCTTGCACATCTCTAGTTCTTAAAACATGCAAGATAGCCCCCATTAACTTTCTTTATATTCCAGTTTCTTAGTCAAAATATCAGCTAGCACTGAGCCATTACTTTGAACATTAACTGCTTGAACCATTACTGCTTCTTTATCAACTGAAAGCGCTGGGTTTATTTTTCTGTGAAGCCATGGCACTTAGCATCACTGCTCAGCTTTATGGCTAATTCTGTATCAAATCTAGAAAACTAGCAATGACTTCAAATGGGAGCTGTTTATAACTCAACCCACCACAATCTTCTATCCAGACCACTGAAGTTTCTTCAGCTTAATGAAAAATTCCAAGTCTTCCTATGTTTTGGACTGTATGGCTGACCTAACCAACTTGCACTTTGGAGAACTTTAATCATGCTCATTGTTAATATTAGCAACCATTTCATCATGGCAACAGGATATAACTTAGGTTTCCTGCCTTTTTCCTCAACTGTTTTTGTTTTGCATTTATTGAACATTTTCAAGTTCATAGTAGTATCATAGTATCAGTCAGGGTTGGAAGGGACCACAAGGATCATCCAGTTCCAACCCCCCTGCCACTGGACAGGGACACCCCACACTAGATCAGGCTGGCCAGAGCCTCATCCAGCCTGCTCTTAACACCTCCAGGGATGGGGCCTCAACCACCTCCCTGGACAACCCATTCCAGGCCTTCACCACTCTCATGCTGAAGAACTTCCTCCTCACGTCCAGCCTGAATCTCCCCACCTCCAGCAGAGCCTCATCCAGCCTGCTCTTAACACCTCCAGGGATGGGGCCTCAACCACCTCCCTGGACAACCCATTCCAGGGCTTCACCACACTCATGCTGAAGAACTTCCTCCTCACGTCCAGCCTGAATCTCCCCACCTCCAGCTTCATTCCATTCCCCCAGTCCTATCACTCCCTGAGATCCTGAGAAGTCCCTCCCCAGCCTTCTTGTAGGCCCCCTTCAGATCCTGGAAGGCCACAATTAGGTCACTTTGGAGCCTTCTCTTCTCCAGACTGAACAGCCCCAACTCCTTCAGTCTGTGCTCATGGGAGAGGTGCTCCAGCCCTCTGCTCATCCTCGTGGCCCTTCTCTGGACACCTTCCAGCACCTCCAGATCCCTCTTGGAATAGGGGCTCCAGAACTGGAGGCAGTACTCCAGGTGGGGTCTCACCAGAGCTGAGTAGAGGGGGAGAATCCCCTCCCTTGACCTGCTGGCCACACTTCTCTTGATGCAGCCCAGGATCTGATTGGCTTTCTGGGCTGCAAGTGCACACTGAGAGCTCCTGTTGAGCTTCTCGTCCATTGGCACCCCCAAGTCTCTCTCCTCAGGGCTGCTCTCCAGCCAGTCACTGCCCAGCCAGGATTTGTGCCTGGGATTGCCTCGACCCAGATGCAGGACCCTGCCCTTGGTCTTGTTGAAGCTCATGAGGTTGGCTTGTGCCCACCTCTCCAGCCTGTCCAGGTCCCTCTGGATGGCATCCCTTCCCTCCAGCGTGTCTGGTTTTTATTGGCACTTCTATCATATTGTAATCTTGACAACTTTTATCCATTTCTTGTCTGGTTAAGGATGCTGCTAGCCCTTCCAGGGACACAGATCTGTTGTTTACTTGCCTTTCAATTTTCTGTATTTTTCTTTTGCTAATTTCTTTCACTCCTCAATGCTTTTCTTGCCATTTTTATGTGATCTTTTTTAAACTGTTGTTCTCTCTTTCCTTATGACCTGTGCAGTTTTTCACCTCTCTGGCCTTGTTCTCAATGTTGACATTGAGGACTTTAAGACCTCCAGTAAACCCCTCAAAACAGATTTCAACTATTTACAGTTTTTCTTCCATATACTTCCTTCTGATTTGGGCAGCCATTGATTTTTAAACTTTCTGGAATAACCCTCTTAATGCATCAGTCATTTATGCCTGGTTTGACCTGAATTTTGACTCAGTTTGCCTTTAACTTGTTAAGCACAGGCTTGATTTCTCTCAGATCCAACAGAATTCTAGTCTTCAACAACCTTTGTTTCACTCTGTGCTTACTTGTTTGGTCAGGAAAGCAAGGAGACATTTTAAATGTGGAAGAGGGTTACGTTTTAACCTTGCAGAATCCAGTTTATAGAATTAAAGGGGAAGATGTTTGTTTGCTGTCTGAAAACACAGTTTTGCCATCAACACTGACACGTTTAGATGGGAGCAGGCTTGGTAGTTGATATTTCACCATGCATGCTTTCTCCTGCTACTTTGCAAAGACAGTATGAGATAGAGATTTGACTTTCATAGCATCCTTGTAGTGGAGAGAAACACTGGGGTCTGTTACAATAACCTGAAAGCTTTTTCTGAAGTCAGTGAGAGTCTGACTGAATTGAACCCTCCGGCTTGTCGTGCCCAGTGTGTGGTGTAACATTAGACTACAATTTGTCTTGTGCAATTTTGCAGTCTAGTAATTTCTTCCTAAGCTTTTAGGATGCCCTGAGGTCTTGAAGTGTTTTCTTGATGGTGTCTCTAAGAGGAGAGATACCAAAAATGGGGGCCAGTGGAAATGGTGTGGTCAGAGCTAGTAAGGCTGCTCAAGACTAAGGTAAGATGAAGATGTCTCAAGAAGGAAGCAACACAGTAGTGTGAGGAGGAGGAGGACATCAGAATGTCCTTTGAAAACACTTGTCTTTCTGGCTTTGGAGGATGTGATTTTGCCAACAGGTCTAAAGCCAAAGTGGAACCCCAGCATAGCTCCTTACCCTTTCTGGGATTAGCTCTTGCAGTTGTGTGGCCAGTAGGTAAATTAGGATACTTCTTGCTTCATGAGTATGTGACCTGATCTAACTGAAGTCATTACTGTGCTGTTATGAGAACTGCTAAGAGGTAGTGGAGAATGTGCAGCCAGGTCTGGGTGAGCCAGTTTTAGCTTGACTTAAGCTGATTGCAAAACCTACCTGTAAACAGGTGTACCCATTTGCCAGTGATGCTTCTCTGGCCCTGGGCTGAGCTAGTCCTGGAAGTAAAGCAGTAGAAAATTCATCCCATACAAAAAACCCCACCCAAAACAAAACCAAACCAAGCCAAATTTTCAGCAAGTCTGTGCATTGCAGGATCAAATGTACCACAGTACTGACAGAAGGCAGAGGGTGAGCTGGTGTGACCAGTTTGAAATATTGGGTGTTAGATGGAGTGGGGCTATTTTTAACCACAGACTTACTAAGCTGTCTCTCATGCTGCAGAAGACTATCAGCATAAGTAGCACCTTTCATGCACTTCCCAGTTGTGGCAGCTGAACCAGCCCATGTTTATCATTAAGTGGGATGGAAGTTTGCTTAGTTGACTGGTTGATGCACAGCTCCCTTTTCTGGGCAGAGGTTGTGGTGGGAATGGTGAATTAAAGTGAAGTTTTCTGTGAGGACTGAGTACAATTTGTGCTAACTTATTTTTTTTTCATCTTCCAAAGAGGGTTCAGTAACTAGTCTGAGATGCCCACTTGCCAGAGCTTCAATTCTTTGTTTCATTTTTTTCACTGTTCCTCAGACACAGGACACAAACTCACTAAGTGGCAGAATTTCCATTTGAGGGTGTCTTTGGCAAATAGTTGCTGAATGAAGTAGAACCTGCAGTATATTTTTTTTAAAGAGGAGGTGGTGTTGCCAGATGTCAAAATTGAATGAAGAATCTTAATCTCAGAAGAATTCCCAAACTATCCTTTTCTGAGAATTATTATAAATGCAGTAGTGCTGGCTTGGTTTTTTGTTTGTTGAGGGTCAGGATAGAGCTAGGTAGATGCTTAGGTACATTTTTTAAGTATAGAAGTGTGACATTTGTAATGAGTATTAAATTCCTTTCATGAGGACTGACAGTTAGTGCTAGTTCCCAGGGATTATGCTTTTTTCTTGTCCTTGTTGAGAGGTGTGCAAGCTCATGTTCTGAGAACTAGGCCTGTTAAAATCCCTTGGGGGAGGGGAAAAAAAGTTTCTTTTTTGATTGAAAACTGAACACTTTGGCTGAGAACACAATGCAACACTCCTTGAAAAGAAAGCCAGAAAAAAAAAAAGTAGTATGTGCATGGAAGTTCCTGAGTAACCCAAAACTTTAAGCTTTGGACCATAGTATTTAAAGGTTTTATTGTTTGTTTGTTTGTTTTTAACCTTCACAAATACAAGGACTCTGAAACACCTATCTCTGAAGATCATAGTATCATAGTATCAGTCAGGGGTGGAAGGGACCACAAGGATCATCTAGTTCCAACCCCCCTGCCACTGGCAGGGACAGCTCACCCTAGATCAGGCTGGCCAGAGCCTCATCCAGCCTGGTCTTAAACACCTCCAGGAACAGGGCCTCAACCACCTCCCTGGATAACCCATTCCAGGGCTTCACCACTCTCATGAGTAAGAACTTCTTCCTCACGTCCAGCCTGACTCTCCCCACCTCCAGCTTCATTCCACTCCCCCTAGTCCTATCACTTCCTGATAGCCTGAGAAGTCCCTCCCCAGCCTTCTTGTAGGCCCCCTTCAGATCCTGGAAAGCCACAATGAGGTCACTTTGGAGCCTTCTCTTCTCCAGACTGAACAGCCCCAACTCCTTCAGTCTGTGCTCATGGGTGAGGTGTTCCAGCCCTCTGCTCATCCTTGTGGCCCTTCTCTGGACACCTTTCAGCACCTCCATAAGATAGTGCATCCTGAAGTTTAACACTGTTCAATTTAGGAGGATCTGTAAGCAAATGACTAAAGTCAATTTGATTGTGGACACTGACTTTGGAGAAACAACACTTCAGTTCTGTATTTAATTTTTTCAGTGTTCCTCAGAGGTTAGACATAAACTCACTGAGTGGCAGAATCCTGGCCTGCATCGGGAATAGTGTGGCCAGCAGGAGCAGGGAGATCATTGTGCCCTGGGCTCAGCACTGGTTAGGCCACACTTTGAGGACTGTGTCCAGTTCTGGGCTCCTCAATTGAAGAAGGACATTGAGATACTTGAATGGGTTTGGAGAAAGCCAATGAGGCTGGGGAGGAGTCTGGAGCACAGCCCTGGGAGGAGAGGCTGAGGGAGCTGGGGTTGCTTAGCCTGGAGAAGAGGAGGCTCAGAGGAGACCTTCTTGCTCTCTCCAACTCCCTGAAGGGAGGTTGTAGCCAGACGGGGTTGGTCTCTTCTCTCAAGCAACCAGCACCAGAACAAGAGGACACAGTCTCAAGCTGTGCCAGGGGAAGTTTAGGCTGGAGGTGAGGAGAAAGTTCTTCACTGAGAGAGTCGTTCACCATTGGAATGTGCTGCCCAGGGAGGTGGTGGAGTCACTGTCCCTGGAGGTGTTTAAAAAGAGACTGGATGAGGCTCTTGGTGCCATGGTTTAGTTGATTAGATGGTGATGGATGATAGGTTGGACTTGATGATCTCTGAGGTCTTTTCCAACCTGATTGATTCTATGATTCTCCAGGAGTTTTCATGAATGCATCTTCTCTATTGTGTGTCAAGAAACCATGCAAATGATCCAAAAATTTGAGGGAAAACCGAAAAAGTTTTACAGAACGCTGTCAAATGTGAGAAGTAATGGAAAGGAGTGACAAGATGGGCATTGAATGGAAGGGATTTTTTCTCATACCATGCTCTTTTTGTGTCATTTAAGGCTATAATAGGTGGCAGGGAGAATCCCAGCATAAATTGTAAGGATCAGTGTAAGGTGAGTCCAATGGCATGTATTTAGAAGCCAAAAACTGAGCTCTTTTTTTGTTTTGGAATACATATGACAGGTGAAGATGAAAAGAAAAAAGGCACTGCACACATGTTTATGGAGAATGTAATCTGCTTTAGGTGGAAGTTTTCTAGCACATACTAGCATATGTCAGGCTGGATGTGAGGAGGAAGTTCTTCAGCATGAGATTGGTGAGGCCCTGGAATGGATTATCCAGGAAGGTGGTTGAGGCCCCATCCCTGGAAGTGTTTAAGCCCAGGCTGGATGAGGCTCTGGCCAGCCTGCTCTAGTGTAGGGTGTCCCTGCCTATGGCAGGGGGTTGGAACTGGATGATCCTTGTGGTCCCTTCCAACCCTGACTGATACTATGATTCTACTATGATAAACTGAAGGTGTATATGCATCATCCCAGTTCAGGCAATCTTAGCAGCTCATGCCTGCTGGAGGGAGGTTCTGGCTTCTCAAACTGATGAACCTATAAAACCCTGCTGAATTAATTTTTTGTTGTCTGGCTAGCATCAGACTTCTCCCACTTGATAACAGCCAACAGTTAGTCACATTAGCTGCTAACTGGTTTCATCCTAACATTTACTGCTGTTTCTAGAGATGCAGCAGCTACTCATTTTATGTCTGTGAAGCTCTGAGTGTGATTAAGAGTAGGGCACGATCACTTCAGTCTGTGTTGCAGAATTTGGTGAGGGGGTAGGGACAGGAAAGTTACCATAGACTCCAGGAGAGGAACTTCCATTAAAATAAATACCAAGAGCATCTTTATTTTTAGGACTGCAGTGAATTGATTTGTTGGTAGTTGCTTTGTGAGCTTTGCTCTATTAATGCTAGTGCATGAGTGGCTTGCATTTTTGTGTGTGTAAACTGAGTACTTCTAATCTGCAGGTTGCCATAAGTATAGGTGTTCAAGAGGGGATTGGACGTGGCGCTTGGTGCCATGGTCTAGTCATGGGGTCTGTGGTGACAGGTTGGACTCGATGATCTTCGAGGTCTCTTCCAACCTTGGTGATACTGTGATACTGTATGTTTGTCTGTATAGATTGTTGCACTTTTTTAGAAGTAGAAGGACAACTGGGAAAGCTTACTAAAAAGCACTATGCTCTTGACAAACAAGGAAGGGAGAATTTGAACAAATTCCAGGGAAGGAATCCTTTAGGTACTGGCTTCCAGTACTGTAGCCACATACAGAAGCAGTATTTCCTTGATTACTATACTATCACAATTCCTTCTGTTTTCATTAAGAAACAAAGGCAATAGTATGCAGTGTTTTCTATAAGGCAATGCTTTGATTTTTTTTGTTTGTTTGGTTTTTTTTTTTGTTTTGTTTTAACTTTTGAAATTTATTTTAGAACTTGCTAGTGTTTTCTCTGAATTGTCAAACATCTTGGTCACCGTTCAGAACTGGAGCGTCTGACAGTCTGACTGCTTCCTTGCAGTGAGATTGCATAACGTTTAAAGGAGAAGCAGTCCTAGCCATCTGTTAGTGCCTGCTAGAGCCATGTGTAGCAGCTGTAAGCAGCAGTATTTTCCTCCCATCCTTATGTCCAAGCAGGCCTATTGACCTCTTCATATCCTCCTGCTAGATATAATTGTGAGTTACTAGATTTCTGCCTTGGAATAATTCAGTCTTGGTCGCCTCATTCTTTCATGGGTAATTTCTTAAGCCCACCCCCTATTTTTTTGTTAGTTTTTTTTTTTTTTTTTTTTTTAGTTTTTAACAATACTATTCTTGAAATTCTCCTAAAGCTTATTTTATTTTGGCTTTAATTTTTTTTTTTTTTTTTTAGTGGAAAAGATTAAAAGATTTGAGTGCTGCTTGGAAATGAGCATAACTTGAGTTGTGCATTTGGTGATGAGGAGAACTAATGGGGAATGCGAGCAGTGCTCTTTCTTGGCAGCTCTGCTTACTTCCCCCTCCCCTCCCCTCTACTTCCTTATTTTTCATGTTACACTTTATCTCCTCTTTCTCTATCTTATTGGTCCTTTTTTTTCCAGAAAGAGAGATTCCCTTTTCTCCTTTGCCAGGTTGCTTCTCTTTGCCAAAACATTTTTTTTTTTTTTTTTTTTTTACAGTCTCATTCTCACACTCTTGACTTTTTCCTAGCTACATTACTTTCTCAGCTGTGGAAGCAATCTGCACATTTTATGACTCATGAGTAATGATGAACTAGTCACAGATGCATTTGAGTGATTAGGGCACTGTCAGGGGATAGTCACCGGGGGGGTGGGGGTGCTCATCTACAAAGAGTGACCCTTGGTAGTACTTGGGGAACTGAATTAGATTTTTATGCATAAGTAAAATCTCGTTGTCCTACAGCTTTTAAAGGCAACTAGCTCTACCAGTTTCTAGAAGCAGCATCATTTTCTTCATCCTGTCAGCTGACTTTGCCCAGGTGGCCAAGAGGGCCAATGGCATCCTGGCCTGTATTAGGAATACTGTAGCCAGCAGGAGCAGGGAGGTCATTGTGCCCCTGTACTCTGCATTGGTTAGGCCACACCTTGAGTCCTGTGTCCAGTTCTGGGCCCCTCAGTTTAAGAAGGACATTGAGACACTTGAACGTGTCCAGAGAAGGGCAACAAGGCTGGTGAGAGGCCTTGAGCACAAGCCCAATGAGGAGAGGCTGAGGGAGCTGGGGTTGATTAGCCTGGAGAAGAGAAGGATCAGGGGTGACCTCATTGCCCTCTACAACTACCTGAAGGGTGGTTGTGGACAGGAGGGGGTTGGTCTCTTCTCCCAGGCAACCAGCACCAGAACAAGGGGACACAGTCTCAAGCTGTGCCAGGGGAGGTTTAGACTCGAGGTGAGGAAGAAGTTCTTCACTGAGCGAGTCATTCGTCATTGGAATGGGCTGCCCGGGGAGGTGGTGGAGTCGCTGTCCCTGGAGGTGTTCAAGGGGAGATTGGACATGGCACTTGGTGCCATGGTCTAGTCGTGAGGTGTGTTGGGACAGGTTGGACTTGATGATCCTTGGGGTCTCTTCCAACCTTGGTTATACTGTGATACTGTGACTTCCTTGAATGTTCAAAAGCTGGAGTATGTTCTGTGGTTACTTAGTCAAATGAACAATTGAGTGCTGCCAAAATGTGCCTGCTATGTGTTGTGTTTTTGGTTTTGAGTTGCTTTCCCTCTGTTGGTGGCTCTGGATCCTGTCTTTTCACAGGAGAAAGATTCAAGTTGTTGTACTAGGAAAAGATTTCTGTTTGTTATTTAACCTTGTTGTTGTTGTTGTTTTGGGTTTTTTTGTTTTACTCCTCTAATGAATTGAGTGAGCTCACTGCAGCCACAGCAGCTCTGAGTACCAAAGCTAGCTTGAGTTAGGCAGCAAGAGCATGGAGCCTAGAGCAATGGGGGATACTGGGCAGAGAAGTGGCCTTCTCTTTTAACAATGGTAAACTGCTAATTTGGATCAAGTCATGCTTGGAAATGACTTCTTGAAACAGGATGAAGTATTCAGAGATTCAGTGCTTGCCACATGTGAAACCAAGCCTTTGCTCTGCTACCTTGTACTTAGTGTTCCTGACTTTCAGCTGGGGAGGAGCCGTTGTCAGTAGAGATCAATATCAAAGAATGAATGTTTGGATTCCACTTTCTCATCTCCAAATTAGCTGTTAGTATTTTTAAACAAGAGATCATAATTGTAAAATTATTTTTTTTTCCCTGGAATAAATATTGTCATCATGAAAGGAAAAATATTTTAACACTCGGGAATATTGCTGAAGCCATTTACGAGTGTGAAATAGGCTCTAGGCTCAAAATGTTATGTTACTTCATTATCAGTCTGCCATATGTTTAAAATACCATAGCAGTTTCAAGAATGTTAAATGTTTCCCTAACATTTTATGTATGGGCATATGAATGTAGGGGAGATTCTTTACTGTTTTAGGTGGAAGCTTCAATGTCTCCATATGCCTTTTAAGTTGCCGATACACTAAGTTCTGTGAAAAGCATGATGTCAACATGATGTGATTTGTTGTGGCTGTTATCTCTTTGTGTATTTATTCCTGTTCCCTTATTGATGTTGGGCAGATAATCTAGAGCAGTACAGGATTTTGAAGCAGATCTTTCTCTTCTCTCCAGCAAGTTGGAGGAGGTAATCTTGAGTTTTGTTAAACTCCAAAGGCAGGTGCTGTCTGAATATCATGCTTGTGATTCCTGCCGGCTTCTGCACATTGGCCACAGCAACCCCAGGCAGTGCTACAGGCTGGGGTCAGAGTGGCTGGAGAGCGGACAGGCAGAGAGGGACCTGGGGGTGCTGGTTGATGGGAGGCTGAACATGAGCCTGCAGTGTGCACAGGCAGCCAAGAGGGCCAATGGCATCCTGGCCTGCCTCAGGAACAGTGTGGCCAGCAGGAGCAGGGAGGTCATTCTGCCCCTGGACACTGCACTGGTTAGGCCACACTTTGAGTCCTGTGTCCAGTTCTGGGCCCCTCAGTTTAGGAAAGATGTGGACTTGCTGGAAGGTGTCCAGAGAAGGGCAACAAAGTTGGTGAGGGGTTTGGAACACAAGCCCTGTGAGGAGAGGCTGAGGGAGCCTGGGGTTGCTTAGCCTGGAGAAGAGGAGACTCAGGGGAGACCTTGCTCTCTACAACCAGCTGAAGGGAGGTTGTAGCCAGATGGGGGTTGGTCTCTTTTCCCAGGCAACCAGTACCAGAACAAGAGGACACATTCTCAAGCTGTGCCAGGGGAGGTTTAGGCTGGAGGTTAGGAATAAATTCTACACAGGGAGAGTGATTGCCCATTGGAATGGGCTGCCTGGGGAGGTGGTGGAGTCACCATCATTGGAGGTGTTCAGGAGGAGACTTGATAGGGTGTTTGGTTGCATGGTTTAGTTGATTAGGTGGTGTTGGATGATAGGTTGGACGTGATGATCTTGAAGGTCTCTTCCAACCTGGTTCATTCTATTCCATTCCTTTCTAGCTTAGTTGCTGATGCAAAATGACTGGCTTTGGGCAAACTCAGCCCTGAGGTAACGCCACTGTAGTCAGTCATCCTGGAGCTGAACAGGATGTATGATGCCTAGGCACAGGTGGCTTTGTTTGGGGAGCCTCCTGCTGTCTTGGAGCTGTGCCTGCACATCTTATGGCAGCATTTGATGGTTGTGGCTACTCCAAAGCCATCATACGTGGTAACAATGCATGCAGAGGGAGATTGGTTTTTAATATCCCCAGCTTTTTAAATAGTGGTCTTTTAAACTGCTATGCTAAACGTTCATCGATATAAAACTTGCCAAAGGTGGTAGTGGGAAAGTTAAGTATTTGCTAGTTCTTAAGCTTTGGCATGGATTTGTTCTAAACGTCTGTCTTTTACATAGCTTATAATGGGTGAATATATGCAAGCATGTATAGACTTGGGAGGATTTTTGGTGTCTTGGTAGGTTTTGTTAAGCAACTAGGTTGAAATTCTTGCACATTTAGGCTTAGCTTCTTCACGTTCAAATGTTGGGTTGTCTTACTGCTGAGTCCTTGTTACCAACTTAAGAGTTTCAGTACAGTTTTGCAGCCTTGTAGACAAGGAATTCCTTGCCATAATGGCCCTTGAAGATCTTGTTTGCTTTCAGGTTGTTTTTGCAACAAGGTAGTGTATACAAATGAAACACTTGCCATACTCGCTTTGTCTTGCTTCCCAAACAACTTGACGACACCCCTGGCAGAGCCTGACCACTGGCTGGATTTGTTTACTCTTTTCTCAGCTGAGCAACAGATGCCTTAGAAAATATTTGTTGGTTTGTGTTGTGGTATTAGAAATGATAGTTTTCAGTTACAGAAGTTGGGGGGTGATTGTGTTGGGTGGTTTGTTGGTTGGGTTTTTTCCCCCCACCTTGAAAAGCACATTACCTGAACTTTCTTGTGAATCTTAAGAATGTGCCTTTTGGGTTTCAGCACTGTACATTGAATAAGGGTAGCTTTACACATCGATACACTGAGTGTCTTGATGGGACCAAATGCATGTCAGATGTAGGGTTGTACCAGTTTGACTAAAATGTGTTCATTTTTATAGTTTCCATGAGTGTATGTGTAGTCTTTGTAAAAGCAGGAGTAGCTAGTGGTTGAATTCTTTTGACTCAATATTGGTTTATCACAAGCTGTGGCATCTAGGAAGGTTAATTGTATTGAATGCAGCAGTTTTAACTTCTTGCAAAGTTGAAGTTTAATCAAACTAGTAGGCTTGGTAAGGAGAAACATACGTGACCAAACTGTTCTCTGAGTTGCCTAAGGCAGATAGGGCCTGCTTTAGTTTAATTCAGTAGACTCTGAAGGACACTTTGAACAGAGATCCATTTTGGATTTATTTCTTGTAGGTTTTATAATGGTCTCCTGCTTGAGTCTATCAGTTGATTTTTCTGTTTACTGGTAGCTTATCTGGCTAAAATAAGGTAGGCCCCTATTAGATTATCTTCATGTTAGTCTGTCATTGTGCCTTTCTAAATCATCCCTTCTAGAATAGCTAGGAGAAATTACTTTTCTACCTTTATAGTACTATGGCCTAGCCCTGCACAGAATTTTCAGGACAGTACAAAAAAATTCTTTAGGAATGAAGAGGAATGAAGGTGGTAGCTGCTGCCTTACCTCCCTTAGATTTTGCTTTGTCAGCTGAGCGTAGGCCTTGTTTGCAATGACTTGGTCCAAATCACCTCTCACTGGCTGAATCAAGTATTACTGTGATTTGCAAAATTAAGGTTCTCTTGATTCCTGGCAGCTTGCTCACTTAGGAGCCCAAAGGTTGCTCTGCAGATCACAGCCATAAACTGGGCACTTAAAATGGCAGGTCCAAGTTTATGCCTTGTAGAATGGCACTGATAGCATGCTACTGTGAGTCAACATGCAACAGTCAAGTCCCATAGGTAATACTTAGTGATAAATCTTGACTCTTAAGCTTGGGAATCTGTGTCTAGGCTGCAGAGAACTGATGGTATTGGGTGAGGATTCATCTTTGTATGTTTTCCTGGAATTTGTCTTAACTTACTTCCAGAATGAGCTGTATTTGCATCTTCTTTTTGGGCCAACCTAAAACTGTCCTTTTTTCACAGTTCACACTGTGGTTAGAAAACTGTTGGATTGATGTTGGAGGGACCTGGGGGTGCTGGTTGATGGGAGGCTGAACATGAGCCTGCAGTGTGCCCAGACAGCCAAGAGGGCCAACCGCATCCTGGCCTGCATCAAGAATAGTATGGCCAGCAGGAGCAGGGAGGTCATTGTGCCCCTGTACTCTGCACTGGTTAGGCCGCACCTTAAGTACTGTGTCCAGTTCTGGGCCCCTCAGTTTAAGAAGGACATCAAGACACTTGAACGTGTCCAGAGAAGGGCAACAAGGCTGGTGAGAGGCCTTGAGCACAAGCCCTATGAGGAGAGGCTGAGGGAGCTGGGGCTGTTTAGTCTGGAGAAGAGGAGGCTCAGGGGCGACCTCATTGCTCTCTACAACTACCTGAAGGGTGGTTGTAGCCAGGAAGGGGTTGGCCTCTTCTCCCTGGCAGCCAGCACCAGAACAAGAGGACACAGTCTCAAGCTGCACCAGGGGAAGTTTAGGCTGGAGGTGAGGAGAAAGTTTGTCACTGAGAAAGTGATTCGTCATTGGAATGTGCTGCCCAGGGAGGTGGTTGAGTCGCCGTCCCTGGAGGCGTTCAAGAGGGGACTGGATGTGGCACTTGGTGCCATGGTCTAGTCGTGAGGTTTGTGGTTACAGGTTGGACTCGATGATCTTCAAGCTCTCTTCCAACCTTGGTAATACTGTATACTGTATACACTTGAACGTGTCCAGAGAAAGGCAACAAGGCACCTTTCCAGGTTTTAGGGATTGTTTCAGCTGCTCTTAAATATACACCACAAACTCAAGTCTCTTAGTGAATTGGGAAGCATGGGATTCACTTGAAGTTTATATTTGTAGGGAGTCTTTATATTGAACAAATGCTGATACACGGACCAGGGGAAAAGGAGGAGAGAATTGTTTCTCGCGTACACATTTTGTGTCAGCTGTCACTTCAAGCGCAACTTTATAATCACTTTGGCTATTTTGCATTGATATAACGAAATTTGCAAGTTTCAGCATAAAATGAGTAGTTCAGAGGTGCTCTTTGTACAAAAGGAGATTAAAAGCTGTATTTTCTTTAGAGTTAAGAGTGTTGTTAATATGTTCAGGCCCTTAGTAGAAGTAGTAGACAAGCTGTAGCAGAGGCTAATTAATAAGTGCAATCTCTTGCTTGTTTCAG
Organism: Picus viridis; assembly: GCA_033816785.1. Taxonomy (NCBI): domain Eukaryota; kingdom Metazoa; phylum Chordata; class Aves; order Piciformes; family Picidae; genus Picus; species Picus viridis. Next base: position 11,519,007 of record CM066567.1, read on the forward strand.
TTTACATGATTAATAAGTTAGGATTTTGCTGTATTCCTGTATACCTTTCTGTAAAAGCCTTAGTCTCGTAAGGCTGTGGTTTCATGGCCACTTTAGGCTGACACGAGTTTACACTGCTTGTAAATGGGCAGCTCCCTTGAGTGGCTCATGTGGTGGGCTCAAGGCCCTGGAAGCCTAGTTTGCATGCTTGAAGTGGTTAAGAAAATGCATCCTAGGAGAAAATGTGTTTCCTGGTAAATTACCACCTACCTGAAAAATAACCCAAGTTTCTCAGTTTGCTTTCAACAGTTGTTAGGTAAGTCTTGTTCCCATTCCATTACCTGAGGAAGGCTAAGAATTACATTGAACTACGATCTTCTTATAAAGGTGCTTCAAGACAGTGATTTTTTTTCTTCTGGCCTCTACTTGACATAGCTTTTAGCTTTTCAGGGGCTGAGCACTACAATTTGGTATGTAAAATCCTGCTGCAATGGGGTAGTGCAGCAATACATGAATAGAGATGGTATAAATCACCAAATTAGTGGGTTTAGCCTTCTCTTATATTTTACTTTATTGCTATTATTGTAAAAACCTCTGGTATCTTTTTCAGCATCTTAGCTCCAGGTACCACTCTGGGTTGTCTAACATCTGTGGGGAAAAAACCAAAAGGTTTGGTTAAGATGTTGCATTCTTCAATTAAAAAGTGAAGCCACGTTTCTGGGTGGTAAAAGAAATGGCTGTGCTATGAGATTTAGGTGACAGCAGATGCCCTTTTAGGTTGTCTCTCCTGTAGAGGTGGCAATGCAGCAGCCTTCCTACTGGGCTGGCAATACTTGCTTGGTTAATCTAGTTAGCTTTTCAGACTTGGAAAGGTTGCATGCCAGAAAATAGCATTGTGGTTGAGAAAAAGATGTGCTCAGCTGATCTTTTAGGTACTCTCTATGCAGAAGCCTAAATTTCTTTTGAAAATGAAATCTTCTGCTGTGGTAATTCTCGGTGCTGCTATCTTCTGCTTTTCAAGCTTTAAACATTTTCTTGAAAGAGATTGTTTTGGTTGTTTTTCTTTCCTAATATGAAATGTCACAAATATTCTTAACTATACAAATGACTCTTTAGTACAGTTTAGTACTACAAAATATACTTCATGCATTAGAATTTCTTTATATTTGACTTTCCCCCCCACTGCTGTCTGAAATGTATATATAACAAATACAGACATGCTCAACTGAAGTTGTTTGGTTTTGTAATCAACAATTAGAGTTTTGGAATTTTGCAGCTAGACTACCTTATCAATAGTTTACCCAGAGGTTGTAACTGATACAAGCTTTTAAACCTCTAATTAGATGGCACTTCAGTATGTTGAAATCTGGAAATAAGTACTTCAGTTGTCTGAGAACTAAATTTTTATTCACTTATTTCTAAAAACTCTCTAAAAAGAGAGAATAGAATAGAATAGAATAGAATAGAATAGAATAGAATAGAATAGAATAGAATAGACCAGGTTGGAAGAGACCTTCAAGATCATTGTGTCCAACCTATCATCCAACACCACCTAATCAACTAAACCATGGCACCAAGCACCCCATCAAGTCTCCTCCTGAACACCTCCAGTGACGGCGACTCCACCACCTCCCGGGCAGCCCATTCCAACGGGCAATCACTCTCTCTGTGTAAAACTTCCTCCTAACCTCCAGCCTAAACCTCCCCTGGCACAGCTTGAGAATGTGTCCTCTTGTTCTGGTGCTGGTTGCCTGGGAGAAGAGACCAACCTCTGCCTGTCTACAGCCTCCCTTCAGGTAGTTGTAGAGAGCAAGAAGGTCACCCCTCAGTCTCCTCTTCTCCAGGCTAAGCAACCCCAGCTCCCTCAGCCTCTCCTCATAGGGCTTGTGTTCCAAACCCCTCACCAACCTTGTTGCCCTTCTCTGGACACCTTCCAGCAAGTCAACATCCTTCCTAAACTGAGGGGCCCAGAACTGCACACAGGACTCAAGGGGTGGCCTAACCAGTGCAGTGTCCAGGGGCAGAATGACCTCCCTGCTCCTGCTGGCCACACTGTTCCTGATGCAGGCCAGGATGCCATTGGCCCTCTTGGCTGCCTGTGCACACTGTAGGCTCATGTTCAGCCTCCCATCGACCAGCACCCCCAGGTCCCTCTCTGCCTGTCCGCTCTCCAGCCTCTCTGACCCCTGCCTGTAGCACTGCCTGGGGTTGCTGTGGCCAATGTGCAGAACCCGGCACTTGGATGTGTTCAATTTGATGCCCTTGGATTCTGCCCATCTGTCCAGCCTGTCGAGGTCCCTCTGCAAAGCCTCTCTACCCTCCAGCAGATCAAATCCTGCCCCCAGCTTGGTGTCGTCCGCAAATTTACTGATGATGGAGTCAATGCCCTCATCCAGATCATCAATAAAGTTGATAAAGGGCTTGGGGCCCAGCACTGATCCCTGGGGCACACCACTAGTGCCTGGCTGCCAGCTGGATGTGGCACCATTCACCACCACTCTCTGGGCATGGCCCTCCAGCCAGTTCCTAACCCAATGCAGTGTGCTCTCATCCAAGCCATGGGCTGCCAGCTTGGCCAGGAGTTTGCTGTGGGGGACACTGTCAAAGGCCTTGCTGATGTGCAGGTAGACCACATCCACAGGCCTCCCCACATCCACCAGGCGGGTCACCTGATCATAGAAGGAGATCAGGTTGGTGAGGCAGGACCTGCCCTTCCTAAATCCATGCTGGCTGGGCCTGATCCCTTGGCCATCCTGTAAGTGCTGTGTGATTGCACTCAAGGTGATCTGTTCCATAATCTTGCATGTACTAAGGTGATGCATGTAATAATGTTAGGGTAGAAATACCTTTAAAGTAACTTGAATGAGAAGTTTATGATGACTGCTTTGATTACTAGCATCCAGGTGCTGCAAGGCATTGTGTTTATACAGCAGAGTAAATGCCATATGAAGAGTCAGAAGGCAGCCTGCTTGTCTACATGCAAGTTCAGTATTTAAATCCCTGTTGCAGTCAATAGAGGGCTGATTAATGTTGTTTCTTCAAGCTAGAAGACACTGTGGCTGACTAGCCATAGCTGAACACAGTAAGAAGTAACTTCTCATTGTGACAAACAGCTGAGAGGGGATGAGAAATTGGGAGATGGCTGCATTTTGGCAATAGGAAGTCTCCCTAATATATCTCTTAGTCACTTAAGCGCCAGCAGGGCAACGTCCGTCTCTTAGGAGAGAAGTTGGTGGGGATTTGTGATGGTGAATCCTTGTTGACGTTAAGTGTGTTATTCCAAGGTTGCCTGGACTCAGGCTATACTTATGTTTTAAAAAGCAAAAATAGCTCTAGCATAATCATGAAGTTGAGCACTCATTTTAATAACTAAGTGGAAGCTGAGTTCTTGATAATCACTCTTTGTGAGGTGTTTAAAAGTGTTTTCAGGTATAGAAAGAAAGAAACAAAATTTTGGGGTTTTTTGTTCTTTTTTTTGCTTCACTGTTGCAGTTCTCACATTTTTTTAAGTAGCTGCTGAATTGCCAGGTTGATACACCCAGGCAGTCAGAGAGTAGTTATTTGTAGCAAACAGAAAATTGTCTAGAAACTGTATAAAATCCATCCTTCACTTTCTGCTTGCTGAGCTGACTTCAGATGCATGCATTTTGTAAAGAAAAATGGGATCTCAGTACAGTCTTTCAATATAAATTCCCTCCAAGGGGCTCATTAAGGGTTGCTCCTCATCAAAAGAATTAAGTTTGCAGGGAACTGGATCTGGCGAAGAAAATGTCACGTTCATTCCAGTTATGTCAGAGACCCAGGGATTAAACATATATAAATCACCTCTGAAGATGGGACTGGAGTTGAAGAAGCAATAAAGTATCAGTAGGTTCTAGTCAGTGCTATTAATAATTCCCAATTATTTATTTTCTGGAAAATATTATTTGCTGTTTGAAGTATAACATTTATTTGCAGTAGCAGAGGGAGACATTGTGGCCAGCAGGAGCAGGGAGGCGATTCTCCCCCTGTACGCTGCACTGGTTAGGCCACACCTTGAGTCCTGTGTCCAGTTCTGGGCCCCTCAGTTTAGGAAAGATGTTGACTTGTTTGAGCGTGTCCAGAGAAGGGCAACGAGGTTGGTGAGGGGTTTGGAACACAAGCCCTACGAGGAGAGACTGAGGGAGCTGGGGTTGCTTAGCCTGGAGAGGAGGAAACTCAGGGGTGACCTTCTTGCTCTCTACAACTACCTGAAGGGAGGTCGTAGGCAGGCAGAGGTTGGTCTCTTCTCCCAGGCAAGCAGCACCAGAACAAGAGGACACAGTCTCAGGCTGCAGCAGGGGAGGTTTAAGCTGGATGTTAGGAAGAAGTTCTACACAGAGAGAGTGATTGCCCATTGGAATGGGCTGCCCAGGGAGGTGGTGGAGTCGCCGTCACTGGAGGTGTTCAGGAGGAGACTTGATAGGGTGCTTGGTTGCATGGTCCAGTTGTTTAGGTGGGTTGGATTAGGTGATAGGTTGGACATGATGATCTTGAAGGTTTCTTCCAACCTGATCTATTCTATTCTATTCTATTCCATTCTAGTCTACTCTATTCTATTGGCACTTTATGGCCAACAGCTTCTGTTTAGATGTGCTGTGTTGCATTGCTGAAAGTAAAGGAAAAAAAAATTAGCAAAATTAAAATGGATGCTACTTTTTATTAACATTATATAAAAATAGCCTGGTGGGGGATTTGGCTGAATTCTGTCTTCACAAGTGGTATTTTCTGGAAGATGTCTGTTCTGGCTTGCTTTGCAGAATGAAGAAGTGTGGCCAGTTTACCATGTTTAGGTAGTTTTATATTGGATTAGATACTCGTGTTAGATTTGCTTGTATATCATAGAGTCAACAACAAGGTTGGAAAAGACCTCAGAGATCATCAAGACCAACTTATCACCCAACACCTCCTGACTAACTAAACCGTGGCTCCAAGTGGCACATCCAAACCCTTTTGGAACACCTCCAGGGATAGTGACTCCACCACTTCCCTGGGCAGCACATCCCAATGGCCAATTACTCTTTCTGGGAAGAACTTTCTCACCTCCAGCCTAAACTTCCCCCTGGTACAGTTTGAGACTGTGTCCTCTTGTTCTGGTGCTGGGTACCTGGGAGAAGAGACCAAGCACCCCCTGGCTGTAACCTCCCTTCAGGGAGTTGTAGAGAGCAATAAGGTCTCCCCCGAGCCTCCTCTTCTCCAGGCTGAACACCCCCAGCTCCCTCAGTCTCTCCTCACAGGGCTGTGCTCCAGACCTCTTCCCAGCCTTGTTGCCATATTTTTCTTTCCTGTTTTCTTAGAAACTTTAGTTCTAATAGCAGCTTTGTCTGTTTTAGGAAATAAAGCCTCAGAGCCATTACAACCATGGGTACAGTGAATCTCTTGGACGGAAAAGCCACATTGACGATTACAGCACTTGGGACATCGTCAAAGCCACACAGTAAGTTTATTTTTGAGTATTAGATTTCTCTGTGTCTGCTTTAGGTGAACAGTTAAATGGATGGATTTGCATAAAGTGGGAGGCTCACTGTATTTCTAGATAGAATAGTGAACACTGCAAAAGTTACTCTTGAGATAACTTTAAGAGCATTGTATGAAAACACGCAGGAGGTATCATGGTAAGCTGTAAATATAGGTGGTTGCTGGGCAGATTAAAGTAGCATGGTTTTCTCCCTGTTGTTACTGGTGTTTAGTTTCTGTAGGCAATGATGAAGAAGTGGGCAACATTGATACACAATTGTGAGTGTTTCCTTGAATTGTTGGCATCATTTATAATTTAGAGGGAATGTCTCAGTGTGACTTTGTCCATTGTTTCTGATTCTGCAGTTTCGGGGCTGCTATAAAACAGTATTTTATTGCTGAGAAAGTTTACTCCTGCTATCCTATGTGCAGAGCTAATTCATCTGCATTAATAATGGAATTATTACACAATTTTTTTCACCTACACAGTCCTGTGGTACATACTAACTGGCAAGACTTTTAGAACAGTTGTCATGATGTCTTTTTACTATTCAGAAACCTGAACCACTGTCACTTTTCATTGCAGTGAGCTGCAATGATATTTTAAAAGATTTCTATCTTTCTCCTATTGTTCATTTGAGTGTTTAAGCTGTTATGTATCTAGCTGAGCTATTTGCCTTTTTTCTTCTGAAAAGTAAGATTTTCTTTCCTCTTTTTAATTAAAAGGCACCTCCTGCCTGTGGCACAGGCCCCATTTAGGTTTACTTTCTGAGTTGTGAAAAGTTAAAGCTCCTGAAATCGATGCTGACTGACTCTGCAATTGTTGCTTTCAAAACTAGTACTAGTCCAGCCTAGAATCTTTGTGTTAGGGTATTTTTAGAAATTGAAATATTGGCATAGCATCAGTCTAGCTGCTGCTGAAAAGCATGGAAGTATGACAGCACAAGTTGTTTTGCAAGCTAGTTACTTCCGTTCTTGTATGCTCATTGCGTGTTTGAAACCCTAAAACATGTTTGTTACTGCTGGCCCTTAAATTTAGGCTTATTTAGGCTTTCCAATGAATTACAATTTCTTTCTGGTCTCCCCAAACAAAAATTCCACAGAGCAGTGAGTTACCTGTTATGCTCATGCCCAGTCATGGTGAACTGCGATTTAGAGAGGATGACATCTCAGTGAAGAGGACTATAATTCCATATCACAGCCCTGATGGTTAATATCACAGGAAAGAGGGACTGTCAGCATGATGAGAGTTGTAGTATGCAGAGAGCATTTCCATGACTAGGGGGAGAACTCACCTTTACTTTAATAATTTACTAGTCTTCAAAGGCCATGCAATACAAAACACCTGCCTTAAAAAGGTTTTATTTAAAGCAGAAGGTAAACCCACCAAATATCATAAGACTTGCAATAGAATAGGTAGTGCTGTTAACATCAATTCAGCGTTATGAAGAGAATGTTAAGTTCCTATTATGTAGTTAATCACATTTGTAGAGAGAGAACCTCAGTGGTGTATGTATTTATGTCTAAAGTAGGTGACCTTATCCTCTACCCCTTTTCCTCAAAATTCAATACTCACTGAGATTAAAATACCTGCTGACTTGGTTTACTTTTTAGTTAAGTGCTAGTGTAAGATGCCTCAGGAAGTTCTGGAAGGAAAAAGAGCTGCTCATCTTCTCCTAGAGGTCCCCTCCCTGGGCACTTCAGTAAATTCAAGCAAAATGTAGCAAAATAGAATAAGAATTCTTTTCCACGTCTTTGTTTGGGTGGGATTTTTTTCCCTAAGTCCAGACATGCAGCACCCAGCATGAGATTGGTAGGACAGTTACTTTTGTCCCAGAAGGCCTCAAAACTTCCATGAGAGAATATTAGTAAGTTTTTTTTCAGTGTGATGCAGTCAGAATGGTTACCATTAGTTAAAGGAAATTCTGGTGGTCTTGAGAATCATCTGATGATCAGGTTATTCCTGTTGCAACCTGTGAAAATGGGGAACACGCTTCCTTAAGCTTTAAAGATGATGAAGAAGAATGGAATGAAAAAAGTTGTATAGCTTATCTGTGCTTCAGATGTGCTGTTTGACTGTAGGATTCCATTTGGAGATGCTGAGTGTACTGACACTTGATTACAGAGCAGTAGAACAGTGTTAATAAAATAATGCCTTTTATGTTTTTCAGCAAGGGAAAATAAGAACTTGCAAGCTCCACAAGTTTTTCCAGAAGTATTTGTTTGTTGTTTCCTATCTTGTTGAGTGCTTGTGTGCTTTTTCTTCTTAATTTGTAGATTGGACACTTATTAAATTAGCATGCTCATACAGTATGAGCTACAGTCTAATAACCTCTTACAATCAGATTAAGACATGGTGTAGAGAAAAGCAGCTGATGTTCTCATTGCCAGGTGTTTTCCCTGTGATGTTCCTGATAAATTCTCCCATAGACATTTGGGCTGGGCCATGCTTGATACCCCCAGCAGTCTTTTTTTATTTTGCAGAAACTTGTCCAGGAATAAAACTCTTAATGTTTGGGATTAGTATCTATTGATATAAGGCCACTATTCACTGGCTATGTTATAGACAAGTCCAAGGGTATTGAGGCAGCATTAAAAACAGTAGTTTCTTAACCCTTCATCTTGCAGTGGTTACAATATATGTGTAATACAATACAATACACCAGGTTGAAAGAGACCTTCAAGATCATCACGTCCAACCCATCAACCAATCCAACCCACCTAAACAACTAAACCATGGCACCAAGCACCCCATCAAGTCTCCTCCTGAACACATCCAATGAAGGTGACTCCACCACCTCCCTGGGCAGCCCATTCCAATGGGCAATCACTCTCTCGGTATAGAACTTCTTCCTAACAGCCAGCTTAAACCTGCCCTGGTGCAGCCTGAGAGTGTGTCCTCTTGTTCTGGTACTGGCTGCCTGGGAGAAGAGACCAACCTCTGCCTGTCTACAACCTCCCTTCAGGTAGTTGTAGAGAGCAATAAGGTCACCCCTGAGTCTCCTCCAGGCTAAGCAACCCCAGCTCCCTCAGCCTTTCCTCACAGGGCTTGTGTTCCAAACCCCTCACCATCTCTTGGCATCTTGGAATCAAGCAAAACTGTTTGATTCATATAAAGGTTCCACTGGTTCTGAAAACAGAAACAGGCCACTCAGGTATTTGAAAACCAATTTTCAAAGAAGGAGTAAAAAGTTAATCCATTCTTGCCTTTGCTATTGCAATGGAGGAACATTGCATACCACTGCATAATAAGTACTTGACTTCTAACTCTGTGGAAAGTATTTTAATTTCTTCTGCCTCTACAAAATTAAAGAGTGGGTTGTGTCCTTTTTTTCCTTCCTCTGTGATAGCATCTCCTCACTAGAGCTGCAAGAGAATGGTGTCTTGTGGAAAAAAAAAAAAAGTCATAAGTGATGTAAAAGTGAAATTGAATAGAGACCTGTTGGATGTTTCTGCCTGTTCTGGTGCTAGTAGTTCTGTGTCATCCGAGGCTGGAGGCAGCTTTGAGTACAATGCCTTGAGAAGAGAACTGTGTACACATAATAACCTAAAGTTGCTGCCTTTGTCTTGTTTTAAATATTTTAGAATCACAGAATTGTCTGGGTTGGAAGGGACCTCAAGGACCATCCAGTTCCAACCCCCCTGCCATGGGCAGGGACACCTCACACTACAGCAGGTTGCTCACAGCCACATCCAGCCTGCCCTTCAAAACCTCCAGGCATGAGGCTTCCACCACCTCCCTGGGCAACCTGTGCCAGTCTCTCACCACCCTTATGGGGAACAACTTCTTCCTAACATCCAATCTGAATCTACCCACTTCTAGTTTTTTTATTCCATCCCCCCAGTCCTATCACTCCCTGACACCCTCAAAAGTCCCTCCCCAGCTTTCTTGTAGCCCCCTTCAGATATTGGAAGGCCACAAGAAGGTCTCCTGGGAGCCTTCTCTTCTCCAGACTGAACAGCCCCAACTCCCTCAGTCTGTCTTCATAGGAGAGGTACTCCAGCCCTCTGCTCATCCTTGTGACCCTTCTCTGGACACCTTCCAGCACCTCCAGATCCTTCCTGTAATAGAGGCTCCAGAACTGGACATAGTGCTCCAGGTGAAGCCTTAGCAGAGTGGAGTAGAGGGGGAGAATCCCCTCCCTCAACCTGCTGGCCACACTTCTCTTGATGCATCAAACTAAGAAAATAGCAAATATTCAAGGATAGAGGAGTGTGTGATGGGTTATGACGAAGAGAACAATCTGAGACACAAGTGCTTGCAGCATTTTCAGTTCAGCTGGGCATCAATAGACACCTTCTGCTTGTAGAGAAATTGAGCATATTCCACCTATGCTGGAAGTACATTAAATAACCATTATGAACACGGATATTAAACATTAATGATATTATTAGCAAGTGCTTTTGTGACTCCTGGAAGATTGATTCCTTGTACTCAAGTATTATGATTTCATTATTGAAAGTTTAATTTTTCTGTTAGTTTTATTCACTGAGATCTTTCAAAATGAAGCCATGTACTTGTGAAACAGTGCAGCATGAAATATGAAATATGCTAGGTCTTGCTTGGGACAAATATTGCTGAATACATTTGAGAACATGCTTCTTTTTTTTTTTCTCACTATTTCTCATTGTTCATAGGGTAACTGCTAATAAAAAAACCAAACCCTGGAACAATTCACATTGGTGAGGGCTGGCCTAAGTGGTTCTTCTGGCTTTTTTTCAGAGAGGGTGTGCAGACTGCCACGGGCACATCACAGTATCACAGTACCACCAAGGTTGGAAGAGATCTCAAAGATCGAGTCCAACCTGTCACCACAGACCTCATGACTAGACCATGGCACCAAGTGCCACATCCAGTGTGACACTCCAGGGATGGTGACTCCACCACCTCCCTGGGCAGCACATTCCAATGACAAACAACTCTCTCAGTGAAGAGCTTTCTCCTCACTTCCAGCCTAAACTTCCCCTGGCACAGCTTGAGACTGTGTCCTCTTGTTCTGGTGCTGGTTGCTAGAGAGAAGAGACCAACCTCTTCCTGGCTACAACTTCCTTTCAGGAAGTTGTAGAGAGCAATGAGGTCACCCCTGAGCCTCCTCTTGTCCAGGCTAAACAGCCCCAGCTCCCTCAGCCTCTCCTCATAGGGCTGTGCTCTAGACCCATCCCCAGCCTTGTTGCCCTTCTCTGGAAATGAGACTTCAAAAGATAGAAAAAACCCAATAATTTTCCTGCTAATTGCAGTTGTAGCTAAACCAGCTTTGATTTGAGATACAATGAGAGCGAGATGAGGAAGTGAGCTCCTGGCTTGCCTACTGTTTGTTAGCATGGTGATGTGTGTTCAGTGAAGATTCCTTCCTAGTAGCATGGCTAAATTTTATCTTGCAAGGAAAGCTCAACAGTATGCTTTATTTATACTTGGATGTTCACAGCATCACCCTCTAGAATTCACCCAGATACTAAAAATTGGTTAGGTTACTACATCAGTCTCTTGTGAGAACTTGAATGTTTTCCTCCATTTCTCTTTTTTGAAGGGCACAGAGCCCTGGGTAGCAACATCCTGAACACAGTTGTGCTGAGTGTCTGCAATATATCACTTGCTCATTTTGTAGTCTGACTGCGTCATGAGCCTTTGGAGAAGACAAGGTGAAGTCAGCTGCAGCAGACTGATGGAAGAAGGCTGTAGCTAGTATGTGAGAGAAGAACTGCTGCATTTCTAGGACACAGCTCAAGAAAGAATAACTGTGTCAGGTTCAGTGCTTTATTTAATTGTAGGGAACCTGCTGTTTCCAGGAAGAGAAGCAAATTGTCATAAATTCTTAACGTTTTTTTCAGGCAGAGTCTGTCTGGATTCTTAAGTCCTCTTGTAAGTATTTAATACATACACGGTATCATTTCATAAATCTTCTGTGTTACATCTTTTGTACTAAGTTATGACTGAGTTCAGGATACCGAAATAAATGGCTAGGAGCAAAGTGATGGTGACTTAAAATTGCTGTGTAGCCCATTCTCTGTTTAGCTTCTGCTAAGTGTTTTGTTCTCCTAGGAAAGCTCTTCTGATGTATTGCAGAACTTCATGATTTGTGGCCAAGTAGTAGGATGTACGTGTGAGTTGCAGTTTGCTTTGCAGTGAGGAGGTGAAGGAGTCCATTTTTACTCTTTCTGGTTGTATCTGGACCCATGCAGTAGTCTCTGCCCAGGCAACTTCATCTACCAGTTCCCTCAGAACCCATGCACTTATGTACCTTCAGATGGTCTCGAACCTGACTTACACTTCCAGTGGGCAGATCTTTCTTTTCCCATTCCCTGCCTTTGCCTTCTGGAGCCTGGGTGGTGCAGCTAGAGCCCTTGCTGGTGAAGACTGAGGCAAAGTAGTCATTCTCTGTATCCCACATGACAAGGTCTCCATTTTCCTTCCATGGAGCCCCACATCTTCCCTAAGCTTTTTGTTGCTGTTGTACCTGAAGAAATTCTTGTTCCTTATGCCCCTTGCCAAACTTAATTCTATCTGTACTTTTGATTTCCTAACCTGAATCCCTGGTTTCTTGGACAGCTTCTTTGTAGTCCTCCCATGTAGACTGCTCTTGCTTCCATTCCTTATCGACTCTTCTTTTTTGCCCGAGTAAGTCCAGGAGCATCTTGTTCATCCATGCAGACTGCAGTAGACTGCTGAGCCCCACACAGCTGCTCACTCAGTTCCCTCCAGTGGGATGGGGAAATGAACTGGAAGGGTGAAAATGAAACATCATTTTTAACAGGGAAAACAACTGCTCTGTTTGCAAGCAAGCAAGCAAAATAAGGACTTAACTTACTGCTTCCTATTGGCAGTCAGGTGTTTAACTATCTGAAGGATAGCAATGCCCCATCACACCCAACAATTGCTTGATGTGGTTTAATCTCTGATGATAATTGAGCAGCACACAGCTGCTTGCTCACTCCTCCTCCACAGAGGGATGGTGGAGGGAATTCAGGATGGGGGAAAACCCAACAACACAGAACTCTTGGGTTGAGGTAAGGATAGTCTAATAGGACAGAAAAGGAAGGGGAAAGGATAATAGTGATATACAGAATGAGTGATGCACAATACAAGTGCTCACCACCTGCTGACTGATGCCCAGGCAATCCCTGAGCCATGGTGTCTCTGGGCCCACTGCCTCCTGATTATACACTGGGCATGAGGTCATGAGAAACTGAAAAGTTCTGCATTTAATATAAGCAGAGCTGAGCAACAATTAAAATATCAGTGTGTTATCAACATTGTTCTCATCATAAATCCAAAACACAGCACTGTACCAGCTACTAGAAAGAAAATTTACTTCAATCCATCGGAAACCAGTACATTTGGGGAGACAAACACCATAACTCCAAATGTTGTCCTTTCTCCTCCTCCCAGCATTTATGCTGAGCAGTGTCACATGAAATGGGCTGTCTCGTTGGTCATCTAGAATCAGCTGTCCCAGTGGTGTCCACTCCTAGCTTCCTGTGCACCTTCAGCCTTCTAACTGGCAGGACAGTCTGAGAAAAAGGCCTTGATGCTGTGCAAGTCACTTGTTAAATCCTTCTCAGTCTTCTCATCTCCAGACTAAACAGCCCCAGGGCTCTCAGCCTGTCCTCATAGGGCACATGCTCCAGTCCCTTCATCATCCTGGCAGCTCTCCGTTGGACTCTCTCCAGCAGACCCCTGCCCCTCTTGAACTGGAGAGCCCAACACTGGGCACGATATTCCAGGTGAGGTCTCGCCAGGGCAGAGTAGAAAGGGAGGAGAACCACCCTGGATCTGATGGCCGCCCTCCTCTTCATGCACCCCAGGATCCTGCTGGCCTTCTTGGCCACAAGGGCACATTGCTGGCCCATGCAGAATTTGTTGTCCATCTATATTTTTATGTCTTTGTTAACCAAACCTCTTCTCTTCACAGCTGCCACCAACTGATTGACTTGTTGCCAGTTGTGTGTTCTGCTCCAGTTGTCTCTGTTTTGAGATTTTTGGGGTGTTTGGGAAGGTGATAGCTATGACTGACTGCAATGTCTGCCATTTTCCATAGTTCCTAGTGCAGATGTCCTCAGAAATTGGGAACCACACGCTCTGGGTAGGGTGTTATGCCCAGTACTTACTTTTCAGTAGTGCCAAATTGCTTCACGTGCTTCAAACCTGCGGCAGGCTTGGAAAACCTCCCCGAGGCTTTTTGATTTGAGTCATTTGAGGCTTCACTGTGGGAGTCTTGGCCAGGCTGAGGTTCCATTGAAATACTTGAAGGAAAAAGCAGGAATGGTAATGTCGTGGGTTAACGCCCATTCTGAAAACAAAGAGGGGAGGGCTTGCGAGGGCTTTGCCCTCCCTGCAGGGTGTTTTCCCCCTGGGAAGCTGAGTCTGTTCCACTCCCCACTCCCTTTCCCAGCTAGGGTATAAAAAGCAGGGCATTGCAGCTATTAGCTCTCCTTTTGGCTCCTGCCTCTCCTGGATGAGAGCTACTGTGGCTGCTTTCCTGCTCCTCTGCCATGTGGTCAGGCCTGATCCTTCTCCCTGCTGCCTCTGCACCTCTTCAGAGAGAGACTGGTTTTGTATTATTCTTCTTTGTCCCCCTTGTTCCTTGCCCTTGTGAACCTTACCTGTTATTGTGTTATATATATATTGCTTAAAGAAAACTCTTTTACCTCTCTACTTCCAAGCCGACTCCAAATTATTGTTTGGTGGATTTGCTCCTTCCTTTTTCCCCCTCTGTTGGGAAGGAGGGGGCAGTGGGGGAGAGATTCTCAGCCTTGCCCCCATCTGAGCTCTTAACTCCCAGTTAAGGCTTAAACCACCACAGGTAACTGCCCACACATCTGTCTTGTCCTTGAGGCTTGAGAAATCCCTATGGATTGTACAGCCTTTGAAAGGTAATCTTTATTTGCCTTTCTGCATTGCTTTTATTGCAGCTTAAAATAGGTGGTGAAGCAATGCAGACATCAAGACAAGCATTATTTAATACTAGAGTCACTCTTACATTAGATGTGGAAGTGATGTTTATACTTCCCAGAATTTTTTTGTTGTTGTTTTTTTTTCCCCAAGGCAGGCAGATCCCATTGAATAGTAAATCTTTTATGAGGATGATAGGCAGTCATATAAAATCATAGAATTCTGAAGAGGTGTAAAAAAGAAAATGCTACTAACTTGTATATGGGAGATTGCTGTTTGTTATCTGAGGAGGAGAATGGTAAGTAGTTAAGATTTTAGTATTTGTAATTGACCTGATGGTCTTGTCCTCTGCTGGGCTCTGGGAAGGTACTGTCAGATCAGTTGGCTAAGCTCTTTCGGTTTTCAAGAGATGGAAAGGAAGGAGAAGAGAGGTAGGAGAAAATGGAGTGGAGTCACAGTATCACAGTATCACCAAGGTTGGAAGAGACCTCAAAGATCATCAAGTCCAACCTGTCACCACAGACCTCATGACTACACCATGGCACCAAGTGCCAAATCCAATCCCCACTTGAACACCTCCAGGGATGATGACTCCACCACCTCCCTGGGCAGCACATTCCAATGCAAATGACTCTCTCAGTGAAGAAGTTTCTCCTCTCCTTAAGCCTAAACTTCCCCTGGCACAGCTTGAGACTGTGTCCTCTTGTTCTGGTGCTGGTTGCTAGAGAGAAGAGACCAACCCCTTCCTGGCTACAAGCACCCTTCAGGTAGTTGTAGACAGCAATAAGGTCTTTCCTGAGCCTCCTGCTCTCCAGGCTAAACAACCCCAGCTCCCTCAGCCTCTCCTCGTAGGGCTTGTGCTCAAGGCCTCTCCCCAGCCTCGTTGCCCTTCTCTGGACACGTTCAAGTGTCTCGATGTCCTTCCTAAACTGAGGGGCCCAGAACTGGACACAGGACTCGAGGTGTGGCCTAACCAATGCAGAGTACAGGGGCACAATGACTTCCCTGCTCCTGCTGGCCACACTGCTCCTGATGCAGGCCAGGATGCCGTTGGCCTTCTTGGCCACCTGGGCACACTGCTGGCTCATGTTTAGGCAGCTGTCAATCAGTACCCCCAGGTCCCTTTCCGTTTGGCAGCTCTCCAGCCACTCCGACCCCAGCCTGTAGCTCTGCATGGGGTTGTTGTGGAGTTTTATTTAAACTTGGTATGCTACTGATATTTCACCATGCTCTGCTGTATGGTTTGCTGTGGAGACATGTTTTCTATAAGATCTCATTATGACTAACATAACTTCTGCCAGTGGAAGCTTGGTGCTTCAAGAGATCTGCAGTCAGATAGAAACAGAAAGTAAAGTTTCTTCTTCATTTCTCTCCCATTTAAGCTTTTGTGTTGCAATTGTGACCATTAAGTGTGATGTTTGCATTTTTATCTGAGGTGAAAGCTTTGTAAAATCTTGTTTTCTTCTCCAAGGTATGGAATCTATGAACGGTGTAGAGAGCTGGTGGAAGCAGGTTATGATGTACGACAACCGGACAAAGAAAACGTGACGCTACTCCACTGGGCTGCAATCAACAACAGAATAGATCTGGTGAAGTATGTATTGCACTTCAGGTCAAGACACAAACTCCTCATGACCCTAAAAACGTTGATCTCTTTACATTGTTGAATAATCTGAAGTCTCTCTAAAATTCTCAGGTTTTGGTCTTGAAATCTGGGGAGAGGAAGGAGAAGATAAAGACCTAATTTGCATTTTGGCATCAATGGTTTGATGACCATTGACAGAAATCAAAGCTGATGTGTGTCCAGAAGACACACTCAGGTTCATCTCTGATGAGATATACCTGGAGAAGAGCTATTCAGTTTACTTCTACTGTGGTAATACATGTTGAAATACCAGATTTCCTTTTTGAGGAGGAAGTTTGATGCTAGATAACTGTAAATATTTTTGAGTAAGCAAGATTAGTATGATGCAAGAGGGCAATTCACAGAATCACAGAATCACCAAGGTTGGAAGAGACCTCAAAGATCATCAAGTCCAACCTGTCACCACAGACCCCATGACTAAACCATGGCACCAAGTGTCACGTCCAATCCCCTCTTGAACACCTCCAGGGACGGTGACTCCACCACCTCCCTGGGCAGCACATTCCAGTGGCGAATGACTCTCTCAGTTAAGAGCTTTCTCCTCACCTCCAGCCTAAACTTCCCCTGGCGCAGCTTGAGACTGTGTCCTGTTGTTCTGGTGCTGGTTGCTAGAGAGAAGAGACCAACCCCTTCCTGGCTACAACCACCCTTCAGGTAGTTGTAGACAGCAATAAGGTCTCCCCTGAGACTCCTCTTCTAAAGGCTAAACAACCCCAGCTCCCTCAGCCTCTCCTCAGAGGGGTTGTGCTCAAGGCCTCTCATCAGCCTCTCACCTACTTCATTCAATAATTCAAGAAGTTGTGACTTATGTAACTTATCATTTCAAATATGGCTGCTGCAAAACACAGCATTGCAGAACCTTTCCTTGCAGGTGACAAAATACTTTCTAGGGGGATGGGTGAGTTTTTGGGTATATTTTGTGCTTTTCAGTTTATAAAATCTGTGTCTTTGAAAGCCTGTTATTGTCTTTCAGAACATGGAGATCTTAAATCATTTTAGACTCTGCTTTCTTCCATTTCATTCCATTTTTCCTTTTGGCTTATCCTGGGTCTTTATGGCGAGCATCTTACAGCTTGCTGTGAAATAAGTGAAATGCATAAAATGTTTCAGATAGTTCTTTTTCTTTAAGAGAAGAACAGCATCTAAAACCAGTTGTTCTATTTAGAGCTCACTTTTTTGTTTTATCCATCTTGAATGCATAATGAATTGTGTGCAATGAATTGTTAATCTTATTTGAGCTGTTACAGACATGTCATCTTGTTTGAGATGTCTGTATGAGGTCAAAAAGTGAATGGGATTGAGGCAGCTGTCATCCTTTAAAAACCGAGCCCAGAGAGTGGTGGTGAATGGTGCCACATCCAAATGGCAGCCAGGCACTAGTGGTGTCCCCCAGGGAGCGGTGCTGGGGCCCATCCTCTTCAATATCTTTACTGATGATCTGGATGAGGGCATTGATTCCATCATCAGTAAATTTGCAGATGATGCCGAGGTAGTGGCAGGAGTTGATCTGTTAGAGGACAGGAGAGCTCTACAGAGGGACCTTGCCAGCCTGGACAGATGGGCAGAGTCCAAGGGCATGAAATTGAACACATCTAAGTGCCGGGTTCTGCACATTGGCCCCAACAACCCCATGCAGTGGTGCAGGCTGGGGTCAGAGGGGCTGGAGAGCAGCCAGGCAGAAAGGGACTGGTTCATGGTAGGCTGAACATGAGCCAGCAGTGTGCTCAGGTGGCCAAGAAGGCCAATGGCATCCTGGCCTGCATCAGGAATAGTGTGGCCAGCAGGAGCAGGCAAGTCATTCTGCCCTGTGCTCAGTACTGGTTAGGCCACACCTTGAGTCCTGTGTCTAGTTCTGGGCCCCTCAGGTTAAGAAAGATGTTGAGTTGCTGCAACATGTCCAGAGAAAGGCAAGGAGGCTGGGGAGAGGTCTGGAGCACAGCCCTGTGAGGAGAGGCTGAGGGATCTGGGGTTGCTTAGCCTGGAGAAGAGGAGGCTCAGGGGAGACCTTCTTGTTCTCTACAACTCCCTGAAGGGAGGTTGTAGGCAGGTGGGGGTTGGTCTCTTCTCCCAGGCACCCAGCACCAGAACAAGAGGACACAGTCTCAGGCTTTGCCAGGGGAGGTTTAGGCTGCATGTTAGGAGGAAATTCTTCCCAGAAAGAGAGATTGCCCATTGGAATATGCTTCCCAGGCAGGTGGTGGAGTCACCATCACTGGAGGTGTTTAAGAAGAGCCTGGATGAGGCACTTGGTGCCACGGTTTAGTTGATTAGATGGTGCTGGGTGATAGGTTGGACTTGATGATCTTGAAGGTCTTTTCCAACCTGATTAATACTGTGTTCAGAACATGAGTATGTCATGAGGCATTGGAAAAACTGGGCTTATATTGTGATGGATGTTTCTGTACTACCTGATGCAGTGCACTGAATCTAGCTGTGTGATACTTGATGCTTTAGTTAAATAGCATTTAGTGTATTCTGCAGCTTTGTTGATTAAAAAAGGCCCAAACAACAAACCAAAACCAAAAAACAAGCAAAGCCAACCCAACCAACAGCAAAACAAAACAAACAGGGGGAAAAAAAGCAAACCCAAACCACCACAAAACAACAAACCTGTCTGTCCAAAGGATTTGTCTGGGGACCTCCTGCCATTCAGAGTAAAATCTGCTGGAATTTTCAATTCCCCTTTAGTTCTCTTTTGAAGTTAAATTTGAATTTGTGAAAGAAGTATCACAGTATCACCAAGGTTGGAAGAGACCTCAAAGATCATCAAGTCCAATCTGTCACCACAGACCTCATGACTAGACCATGGCACCAAGTGCCACCTCCAGTCCCCTCTTGAACACCTCCAGGGATGGTGACTCCACCACCTCCCTGGGCAGCACATTCCAATGGCGAACAGCTCTCTCACTGAAGAACTTTCTCCTCACCTCCAGCCTAAACTTCCCCTGGCACAGCTTGAGACAATGTCCTCTTGTTCTGGTGCTGGCTGCCTGGGAGAAGAGACCAACCTCCGCCTGTCTACAAACTCCCTTCAGGGAGTTATAGAGAGCAATAAGGTCTCCCCTGAGCTTCATCTTCTCCAGGCTAAGCAACCCCAGCTCCCTCAGCCTCTCCTCATAGGACTTGTGTTCCAAACCCCTCACCAACCTTGTTTCCCTTCTCTGGACATGTTCCAGCAACTCAACATCCTTCCTAAACTGAGGGGCCCAGAACTGGACACAGGACTCAGGGTGTGGCCTAACCAGTGCAGTGTACAGGGCCAGAATGATCTCCCTGCTCCTGCTGGCCACACTGTTTCTGATGCAGGCCAGGATGCCATTACAATTAGACTTCTCCTGTTTTTAGTACTTCCTCATCCTGTCTATTGTGAGACTTGAGGTTCAGTGTGGATAATGCTGAAGAGAACCTGTTCTTATTTGTGTAGGGTCAGGGATATTTCCACAATGTAGTGTGGATATGTCCACAGTGTAATGACTTTTTTTCATTATGACACTGATCTGTTGGTCTCTTTTCATTTCAGTTCTGTAAAAATGCAAACATTGTGCTTGTATCTCTACATCTCTTCCTCCTGCCTGCATTTCTCCATTCTCTTTTGCTGAATGTTCTCCAGACCAGGATTTCTGTTGTACGTTTCCTCTTTCAGGAAACAGTGGCTGTGTGCACTGGAGGCAAGTTGGAGCAGTTTTCAAATGGCTGGCAAAGACCAGGGATCTTGATGTGGAGATCACTGGCACTATTTTCTCTTAATAGATTTGCTTGCTTTGATTATAAGTAGACTGCCCAAATAGGACTTGCACACCTAGCATCTTCTAGATCATTAGGAGGAGGGTTGCCCCGTTCCTCCTTTCTCCAGGGACATTATCACCAAGCACAAAATTCCTTCTGCAAGGTCAACCTATATGAGGTTCTCAGTCTGGTTTTGCAGAAGAATCTCACTGTTTGTGTACTGAAACTGAAATGCAGTGATAAATCTCACCTTAGTCTAAGAACACCCTTAAGGAAACATAAAATGTTATTTCAGTGTGCCACCTGGCAGGAGATCATCACCTTGTTTATTCCCAGTTGTCAAACTAAGATCTTCCTACTGAATACAATGCACTGAGCAGTAAGCAGTGCTGCTCCTCACTAGAATCTGAACATATTCTGTGTTTCTGTGGGGAACAGTGTTTGAACAAAGACAATCTGTTTAATGTTCATCTCCCCATGAGTGGTTGTCACATCAGTGAGATGGATCCAAGCTCTGACTGTGAATTTCTTTGTACTGTGTTTCTTCTAGACAAGATTTCCTTTGGAACTCCTTCCCAAGGGGGATTAAATAGCTTCTCAGTGTCTTTTTCAAATTTGTTCCTTAGTAGCTGATAATTCACAGTTACAAAACTGGGTTGTCCCTTTAGCTTATATACACCGTGTCTTTTCACCTACATGGAACCAGGACTTCCACAAAATCTCTGGTTATCCTCACTGAGAAATCCAAAAGCTTCACTTTAAGCAGAGATGTTGCAGTTTTGTTCCTTTGGTGTTGGAAAGCATCAGAGTGAACTGTCCTGTCTCAGAGCAGATCTTGTTTGTTATACAAACCAGAGATTGTATGACTTTGGCAAGTCTGCAGGAGTCTTTTGTTGTGTCTGATGGCTCTAAAGCAGCTGTGTAAAAGGACTTTTCCTTTAGATGTTTTTAGCATGGACACATAATGCATTTTTCTGTTCCTGAAAGTAACTTCTGGGCTGTTTTTGAAGTTTCTCTCACCGATTCAATAAGCACTGAAGAAAAGGGAGATCATTAGTGTAATGTTTTTCAGAGTCTTCTGTTTGTTGCCCTTCTTCTTGCCAAGCCTTGAAACAGTTAGGGGAAATTGAGCGGCCAGAAACTTAGTGCTGCAGATCTGAAGGACAGCTTGTGTGGGTGGAAAAGCACCGTTCATATACACCTGACAGACAGTTGCAAAGCTATTTTCCTTAGTTCACTCAAGTTCCAAAGGCATTTACATATCTGAAAACCATGTTAATGGATGCTGGAAAACTAAGTTTAAACAGAAGTCATTAAGAATAGAATAGAATTAACCAGGTTGGAAGAGACCTTTGAGATCATTGAGTCCAACCTATCACCCAACACCATCTAATCAACTAAACCATGGCACCAAGCACCCGATCAAGTCTCTTCTTAAATTCTATTCTATTCTATGCTTCTATGCTTGCTATTCTATGCTATTCTATGCTTCTATTGCTATGCTATTCTATCTCCAGTGATGGTGACTCCACCACCTCCCTGGGCAGCCCATTCCAATAGCCAGTCACTCTTTCTATGAAGAACTTCTTCCTGACCTCCAGCCTATACTTCCCCTGGCGCAGCTTGATACTGTGTCCTCTTGTTCAGGTGCTGGTTACCTGGGAGAAGAGACCAAAACCAACCTAGCCAGAAATAAAATTGATCTCTCATCTGATGTCTAAAAAGAAATAAAAAATTGAATTATTACATTTAACAGAACATAACCACAGAATGACATAGCAGCACCATCCAGGCAATTCTCTTAGATGTATCTGAGAGCATCTAATACCAACAGCATTTTTTCCTGTTCTAGACTCTTGCCTCATTGACAGGGAAGTTGGTAATTCCTAACTACATTGAGACAGATCAGACGCTCAAGCTTACTTGTAGAAGTTCCACAGATCACCACTAACAAAGTTAAGCTAGCAAGCAAAGTTCTGCAGGCACAGGCACTTAGGAATCTGTGGCTACATAGTGTTTTTGAGAGGTCTATTGACTTACACAGCAGTGAAGCCTTTTCAGAAGGCCTCTTTTTTAAACCATTTATTTCTTTATAGGATGTGCATTTTCTTTCACACAGGAGAAGTCATATAGCTGATTTAATGTCCCCCATAAAACTGCAGAAGGAACAGCACTACGAAGAAAGGAATAGAAACTATGTATATGAGTTGCTACAGTTAAATGTGGATAACTTGTTTTGTTCCCACACAGAGCTCATCTCTTCATAGATCTTCTTGAGGGAAAAGTATCACAGTATCACTAAGGCTGGAAGAGATCTCAAAGATACATTCAGTTCATCCTGTCACCACAGACCTCATGACTAGACCATGGCACCAAGTGCCAAATCCAATCCCCTCTTGAACACCTCCAGGGATGGTGACTCTACCTCCTCCCTGGGCAGCACATTCCAATGATGAATGACTCTCACAGTGAAGAACTTTCTCCTCACCTTGAGCCTAAACTTCCCCTGGCACAGCTTGAGACTGTGTCCCCTTGTTCTGGTGCTGGTTGCTAGAGAGAAGAGACCAACCCCCTCCTGGCTACAACCACCTTTCAGGTAGTTGTAGAGAGCAATGAAGTCGCCCCTAAGCCTCCTCTTCTCCAGGCTAAACAACCCCAGCTCCCTCAGCCTCTCCTCACAGGGCTGTGCTCAAGGCCTCTCCCCAGCCTTGTTGCCCTTCTCCGGACACGTTCAAGTGTCTCAATGTCCTTCTTAAACTGAGGGGCCCAGAACTGGACACAGGACTCAAGGTGTGGCCTAACCAGTGCTGAGCACAGGGGCACAATGACTTCCCTGCTCCTGCTGGCCACACTATTCCTGGTGCAGGCCAGAATGCCGTTGGCCTTCTTGGCCCCCTGGGCACACTGCTGGCTCATGTTTAGGCAGCTGTCAATCAGCACCCCCAGGTCCCTCTCTGTTTGGAGTTCTCCAGCCACTCTGACCCTTGCCTGTAGCTCTGCTTGGGGAGAGTAATTTATAGCCCATCATTTAGAAGTATTTTTAAATACTCAGGTGTATTTGCACTTGGATTAATATCAATTGAGAAGTACGTAAAAATCTTAGGACTTGGTTAAATGCATAACTGAAGTGTGAGGCCTTGGAACAATGACAATTCAGCAGGGCCATTGCTGTTTGTTGAATTGGATCTTCTCTTTTTTTTTCCTATGCAGCCAAAAGTCTTGAAATCTGGTAGCTTTCTGGTGTCATGTTCTGTTACCAGATACTTGGAATTCTTTCTAATGCAGCAACCCCTAAATATAGTAGAAGAATTAATTTTATCAAACACTTCTTGGTAGCACAGCTTGTGCTAGTATCTATAGCAATTAATTCTGTTTTGCCTTAGAACCAAACTAGGAAATAGCAGCGTGTTTAAAACAGTAGGAAGCAGCTGTGCTCTCCCAGCCCACCTGTAAGGGGCGAGAAATGGAGTGTATGTGTGTGACCTCTGAAGGGGAAAGTTAGATGAAAGCAAGGAAGGGTTCTGGTCTGTAACTGCCTGTTTTGCATAGCATCAAAACTGCTCACTGTGTGTCCTTTATACTCAACCAAGACAAGCAATAATGTTTACTATTTCTTTTATTCCAGATACTATATATCAAAAGGTGCTATTGTTGATCAGCTTGGAGGAGATCTAAATTCTACCCCACTTCACTGGGCAACAAGGTGGGGAAAAGTCTTCTGATATGGTCCTGTGGTTTGTTGTGGGGCTTTTTTGTTGTTTTGTTTTGGGGTTTTTTTTTTTGTGTGTTTGGTTTTGGGGTTTGTGGGTTTGTTTCTTAAATTGGATTCTGCTACTGAGTGACTTATGAAGTTGCTGTATTTTATGGGAATGCTTTGTAAAAGTATTAATTCAGTCACTCCTAAGTGGGCACACTGTGCATGTGGTGTGTCTGTGCTGGAGTGGCTTTCAGCATATAGTTCATGTGTTTTTTGTCTTGCCTCTTCCTGATGTAGAGGAAGATGGTTGCCATGGTGGCAAAAGGAGCAAAGTAAAATTAGACTCTATACTCACCTTGGTTTTCTCTTACTTTCGAGATCTTGTGTATGTCTGTCTGCTGAAGTTCAGCAGCACTTGGGCTTGGGATCATTTAATGTGTCATTATCTTTGCAGGGTTCTATTATGTTTGTGGAGTTGTTTTTTCTTTAGGATGAACTTAAATCAGGTTTATGGTGTAGCAGAGAACAGTGAATGGCTGGGGAGACTCAGGACAGCCTTTGCATAGAAGCTGCTCCTTCAGAAAACCACCTGGAGATAGGCAGGAAAGAAACACTGTCCATATAAATATTTTTGACTATAGACAGCAAAAGGAGATGTAGAAAATCAGCTTTTAGAACATTTAGTGTATCAACATATTTTTTTTTACTAAAGATGAGGGCTTATTTGTTATCCCTTGTCAAAGATTTTGGGTGATATATTTCTTCTTAGTACAGACCACATGTTCAAATTCTGTGTTAACAGCAAAAAAGCTTGATTAAATATCCTAGTGTTCACAGATGTAATCTGTTGTTCTGCAAAGCTTTGTCCCAAGCTGCTTCTGACTGATGGAAAAAGTCTTTTTTCTCATGACAGAAACTCGGTACTAAACAGACACTCTGTCTACAGCAGGGATATGCTTGTGCTCATTTCGCCAAAAGGGTGCTTAGGCTTTTAATATAGTGTGGAGGAAGTGTAGGCCTGAAGTTTTCCTCTTTTGTCCCTATTTTTATTTCACTGCTGTTTTTAATAGTGGAAAGACAAACCATATGCCCCACAAAAAAAGTGTGAGGAGATAGCCAGTTTGTTATCCCCTAAAATAGCAGATTTCATATTTGGATTCAAAACAGTCCCAGTAGGCTTGATTTCTAAACTAATAGCTCAGTTATTTTTGTTAACTGACTTCTTGTTATACCCCCTTGCTGAAGTGAATTGCATGTGATGAATGTACTGGCTGCAGGGAATTTGCTCCTATGAACCAATTTGCTTATTCAAGTTGCGCAACTCGGGTCGTGACAATTGTCGCTGTCAAAGTACGACTCGGGGTGGCAACTCCACTGCTGCCACTAACTGCTGAATGTGTTTGTTACAGTCATATTTGAATGGCTTTTCTGGATATAGTTATTCAGTTGTTTGGTGTTTTTTTTGTGTGTTTCATTACATTTAGGCAGGGTCACTTATCCATGGTCGTACAGCTGATGAAATATGGGGCAGATCCGTCGCTAATTGATGGAGAAGGATGCAGCTGTATTCATTTGGCTGCCCAGTTTGGGCATACTTCGATTGTTGCTTACCTGATAGCAAAGGGCCAGGTAAATGTTAAGCAATATTTTTAAATGGCTTCTACTCAGAGTAGGAAACCAGTTGACATCTATCCCTGTCATTCAGGAAGTGCAAAATGCTTGTCTAAACATGAAAGTAATTCAATGTCTTTTGTTGTGGACTACAGTATTAATGTGGCATCTGCTGACTTAACTGCCTCTAAGAGTGCTCTGTGTACTTTGGCTCTAATTCATACCTGTTGAGGGGAGCATTTGGAGAGTCTACCAGTTACTCTTTCAGCAT
Organism: Picus viridis; assembly: GCA_033816785.1. Classification (NCBI taxonomy): domain Eukaryota; kingdom Metazoa; phylum Chordata; class Aves; order Piciformes; family Picidae; genus Picus; species Picus viridis. Next base: position 11,544,301 of record CM066567.1, read on the forward strand.
TCTGTATTTGTAATTAATTTAATCTTTAAATGTGAACAATGACAGCAAATATTTTAGGCTTCTTCACAGAATCATCAAGTTATTCAGGGGTAAAGAATCTACCGACAAAGAGCTGTTAGTCCACAGCTTTTATTTATTGCTGTTATTAATTACTTGCATGTGTAAATAAATATGAACAAGCAATCCCAAACCTCCTTGCTAGCTTCTTACATTCCTGCTGGGTCTGCAAAGTGTGTCTATGTAGCCTGTGTATGAATTACTGTTCTCATTGTCTCCCATCCTTCATTCTGTATGTGACAAGCGTGTTCACCTTTTTGCTTCTCGCCCCACATTGTAATTTGTAGGTTTAATCACCTACAGATATGTGCCAGAAGCACAAATTTGATTTATTGTGTAAGCCATATAGAAAAGTCAGGGCTCTCCTCTCACTTTACAGTCTTGCTAATGCAGTTCACACCTGTGTATGCTGTTTATTCTTTAAAACAGCAAGTAAGATTTGGTCCAATGGGTCAGGTAGAATATGACTTATGTAGTGAGTGGGTTTGATCTGTGTGAAACACATGCTATGTTTGCTGCAGAAAATGATGTGTCCCTATGCATGTGAAAAATAAACTGTTGCTCCATGCAGTATTGAGTTTGTATCTGAGAACTTTGGTAAAACAGTATTTAGTGTATGAGAGAGAGTAAGCTGTTTGATCAATCGAGAGATTGATTGATCACTTACAAAACAGTGATGTTTTATCAGTCCCCTGACTGATCAAATATCACTGTTTTGTAAGAGCTTGTGGCTGGAGAGAAATGCTTTGTCATCAGGAATGAGTTTTGTATTCTGCTCACAACTTATGGGTAATTAGATGTGGGGTTTGTGATGCCAGAAAAGTCTTGCAGAGGTTATGCAAATGCTAACTTGTTTAAAGCATAGCATTAATGATGTATAAATGGCCTTTGAAATGTTCTACTGTGATTATGGAATCTGCCTGTGAATGTTTGCTTGTCCTCATGTTTGTATCTGGACTTTGTCCTATTTATCTGACCATGCAGTGCTCCAGTCCAAAAGAAGCTGTGTGTCTTTACATGTGTACACACACCACACCACCCCCCCCCCCCCCCATTTGCTTTACATTTTAAAACCTACTGTCTCAGAAATTGCTCTCCTTCTCAGTAGATGTTAAATGGATGATTCTTATTAGATCTTCCAAATGTTATCAGGTATGATTTTGTTACCTGCCCCAGGCCATCAGTTTGAATGGATTTTAATACCTTTTTGAAACCCTTCAGGAGGTTCAGCTTTAGCATTGTGTGTTGGTTTGTATGTTTAAAATGTGGCAGTATCAATTGCACTGTAATGGAATCATGGAATCATGTAGGTGGGAAAAGACTGTTAAGGTCATTGAGTCACACCATTGTCTGACTCTGCCAAGTGCAGTGCTAAACTGTGTCCCTTAGCACATCTGTGCACCTTTTCAACACCTCCAGGGATGGTGATTCAACCATTTCTCTGGGGAGACTATTCCAGTCTTTGACTCTTTCAGTGAAGAAGTTTCTTCTAATATCCAATCTAAACCTCCCCAGAGAGGCCATTCTCTCTCATGCTATCACATGTTCCTGGGAAGAAGAGATTATATGTGTGCATTGCTACAATCTTTTTCAGGTAGTTGTAGGGAGTGATAAGGTTTCTCCTCAGCCTCCTTTCCTCCAGACTAAACAACCCCAGTTTTCTCAGCCACTCCTCATAAGATCTGTTCTCCAAACCCTTCACCAACCTAGTTGCCCTTCTCCGGACCTGGTTCAGGACCTCAGGACCTCAATGTCTTTCTTGTAGTGAGGGCTACAAGAATGAACCTCCCCCATGATAAGGAGAACAATCCCTAAACTCCTAGTCCTCTAGCTATACTACATATTACATGTTTTCTGGAGTAGTCATGAAAACCTCATGCTTCTGCTTCTTATTCTTCAATAAGTACATAGGAGGTCATTAATCCCGTTGGGCTGTTTTGGTTTGGTTTTGGTTTGTTTTTTTTCCCCCCACCTCTGTGATGCCATGGTTTGGGTTTGGAAACTTGAACTGCTTTTGCTTAGGTGGCCTTTAGATACTATGTGGATTTTTTTCTTTTCTTTTCCTTTTTTTTTTTTTTTTTTTTTTTTTTTTTTCCCCTTTTTTCTTTTCAGAGTCCAGGCCTTAGATCCAAAGAGTAGTCTTACCCTTGTGTTGAACCTAGTTGTAGTACCTGTGATGACTATGTAAATGACAACTACATAAAGGTCAGTGTAGGCTGTTCTGCTTGGTTAGTTCTGATCCTGATGCCTTTGTGGACCTGCATGATCAGAGGAGGATCAGCTTTTATAACTGCTTAATCCATTGGTGGATTAAGAAGTTGCTCCTAAATATTTTGTACTCCTTTTTGAGACAGAGCTGGAACCCAGCTTCAGTGTTACTGCTCCACTCTTTTCCTGCCTGGAGCAGCCAATGTTGACATCGAGTCCTTCAGCTTCCGGAATGTAGCTTAAGGCATCTTGGCCTAGGTGGGAAGTGAATCTATTTCCATGCCAGCAAGTGCTACTCAGCCAAGGGGCAGCAGTGGCCAATAACTGTTGCTTTTTATTTAGTTGTGTCTCTCACTGAATTTTGAGGGACCACTACCTGTATCATAATTTGCTCATGTTGTTTATGTCAGTAGGTTGCTTAGGTCAGAGTCAAGCCTGGGGCAGGTACATGATGTAAATGTAGTCACGAAGGAAGTAACAGAAAAGAGCTTGAAGGTACTTTAAAATGTTAAAAAACATGTTCAGAGCTGATGCTTGTACTATTTGACTGCTTGACACTCTGCTTTCTCTACTTAAAATGCTAAAGGCATATCAGGGTCTGGCATACACAAACGTGTCACCCCAGGATAAGATAGGGTATGTTGGATGGTTGAGTGATGTGTGCTCATCCTGTGACCTCAGTCACAGATCATGAGTGACTGTAAAGCTCCTGGTAGGGTAAAGTCACGTTGTGAAAAGTAATTTGGAGTTAAAATGATAGTTAAACTATTGCATACTAAAAGTAGCTGGCATCTGGGTTAGGAGATGCCAATAATGGTACCAGCAGCCTTGGTTACTTTGGTGCTACGGTCTGTGAAGAGTGCTGCTAATCGCTGTCAGCTCTGTGAGTACTGAGGATCATTCTCACCACTGAGCTTAGGCCAGGGTAAGACACTGAACCAAGTGTTTATTTTCCTAGGCCAAATCTGCAGCACAATACTTACAGAATTGTAACTCCTCACAATTGTCCAAACCAACTCTGTGTTGGTTTGGTCAGAGTATTCAGAACAGAGCTTTTGCTATTTGAAAGAGCAAGGTAGGTTCAGTTCTGTGTGGTACCTTGCTTGATGCCTTGTCTGTCAGTCTGCACTTGGTTAATTCCTGAAGAGTCCTGTAAAGTCTCTGCTTCTAGTGAACAATCAGCACATCTTTCCTTTATTAGGAAGTGTTTTTTAGGGCTTCATCTCCCTTCCTGATCAATCTTTGTATGCTTTTAAATACATCATCTCTTCAGAAGCCTGTTTCCCCTTCCCTGGGCAGCAGCCCATGTGAAAGAGATCTTTTGCTTATGAAGAGCAGGATTCTGAAGAAGGGTGAGGCAAGCCTTTCTGTGAAGGTCTGTGTTTGGTGAAATGACCAGTGACAGTTTTAAAGAGCATCAAATTTCTGATGCCTTTCTGTGCAGTTTAATGCACTTCTGAGTGGAATCCCTTGATTCTTCTTGAGGTTTTGAAAAGGTCATATTGTATCACAGGACCAGTTTGACCCTTGCAAGTTGAGTGTCCTTGTGGTGGGTTGAAGTTTCCCCCCAGCATTAACTTTGCCAGACCAACTCAGAAGCAAGTGAAGCTGTATCTGCAAGCAAAATCTACACTCTGCAGTGGAATGCAATGGATGTGTACAAAATATCCAGGAGTTACAGTATTATGCAGATACTTACAATTAATAAACAGCACAAGGACCCCTGGCCAAGGACCAGGGGAAGCTACCAGGTTCTCCCTCCCTGCCTTACCCCTTACCCCCTATACAAAAAGGACAAGAGAAAGGAGCAGAGAAGTTAGACTTAGCCAAGGCCATCCCATAAGCAGGGTGTCTCTCCTGAGGGAAGCAAAACAGCCAGAGGTCAGAAGAGAAAAGGGAGCCCAGGCAGCCAAGAAGGCCAATGGCATCCTGGCTTGCATCAGGAACAGTGTGGCCAGCAGGAGCAGGGAGGTCATTCTGCCCCTGTATACTGCACTGGTTAGGCCACCCCTTGAGTCCTGTGTCCAGTTCTGGGCCCCTCAGTTTAGGAAGGATGTTGACTTGCTGGAGCATGTCCAGAGAAGGGCAACAAAGCTGGTGAGGGGTTTGGAACACAAGCCCTATGAGGAAAGGCTGAGGGAGCTGGGGTTGCTTAGCCTGGAGAAGAGGAGACTGAGGGGTGACCTTATTGCTCTCTACAACTACCTGAAGGGAGGTTGTAGCCAGGCAGAGGTTGGCCTCTTCTCCCAGGCAGCCAGCACCAGAACAAGAGGACACAGTCTCAGGCTGCGCCAGGGCAGGTTTAGGCTGGATGTTAGGAAGAAGTTCTACACGGAGAGAGTGATTGCCCATTGGAATCGGCTACCCGTGGAGGTGGTGGAGTCACCATCACTGGAGGTGTTCAGGAGGAGACTTGATGGGGTGCTTGGCTGTATGGTCTAGTTGTTGGGTGGGTTGGATTGTTTGATGGGTTGGACGCGATGATCTTGAAGGTCTCTTCCAACCTGGTGTATTGTATTGTATTGTATTGAAAGAATTGTCATGGTACAGTTCCTCTTGTTCCAGATATTTACCCAATGAATTTGTTTAAAACAATCTTTTCTTTTCCTTTTTACACCAAATAGTGACTTATTTATATTTTTCTACTTTTCTGCTTGAAATCTGTAACTAAATTTTGAAGGCACAGCCTAAAACCACCATAGTCCTGGCAATCCTAAATGCTGCTCTGATCTCTCCCTGCTATTCAGAACACTACCTCATCTACTGTGCTGCTTTTGGAAAGTAGTGCTAAGCAGCAGAACAGTTGCTGCAGCTCCTTTCCATGCAGAAAGCATTTTCTCCCCCCTTTTGTGGTTTTTTTTTGCCTCTCCAAAACCATGTTTTGGAATCTTGTGTTTGTGTCCTAGGGTTAAGTCTGATTATCTTTGCATATGCAAAGTTATCCTCTTTCAGAACCAAGAGACAAATTTCCCAGTTGTGGTCTGCAGAGTCCACGCTATAAGTACAAACAGAGTGCAAAAAGTGTGCTGGTTTTGATAATTGCATCAGTTCCTGCTGAAATTTTTGGTTCTTGCAGTGCTTGTACTGTGTCCTGACAGCTTAGGTTTGCTCCCAAAAGAGAATGCTAAATTGCCCATGGGTATACACCAGGACAGGTGGAATCACTGAAGGAATTGTTTTGTTTTGAGTCCAGGCACATAGGTCCCTGTTGTCACAAAGAGACACCTTCCCATTGGAATCTAAAGATGAGTGGTTATTCATGTTGGAGCAACTGGTGCAAGTAGTGTTATGTCTTTAAAAGATGTTGTTCATGCAGTGTGACCTGTGAATCACAGAATCAGTATGGTTGGAAAAGACCTCAGAGATCATCAAGTCCAACCTATCACCTGACACCTCCTGACAACTAAACCATGGCTCTAAGTGCCACCTCCAGTCCCCTCTTGAACACCTTCAGGGACTGGGACTCCACCATCTCCCTGGGCAGCACATCCCAATGGCCAATCTCTTTCTGAACTTTCTCCTCACCTTGAGCCTAAACCTCCCCTGGCACACCTTGAGACTGTGTCCTCTTGTTCTGGTGCTGGTTGCCTGGGAGAAGAGACCAACCCCCTCCTGGCTACAGCCTCCCTTCAGGTAGTTGTAGAGAGCAATAAGGTCTCCCCTGAGCCTCCTCTTCTCCAGGCTAAGTAATCAAAGTAATGCTTCTAAAGGATGAATGAACTTGGGGTTAGGCTGCGCTTCTGATTCCCTTCATGGTCTCAAGAGCAGGAGATTAAAGGGAGTGCCAGCAGTTGAGCCATCCTGGTAGGCTCAAAAGGGTTTAGTCTATACAAGTACTGTGGACAAACAGGCTCAGGTCCCAGTCTCAATGCATTTTCTTGAACAAACAACACAACAGTGTAATGACTCTTTTGGCTCCAACTAGGTTTTTATTTTCAAATGTCTGGGTTGTTTGGTTTTTTTACTCTTGTTATTGTTTCAAATTAAGCACCACCTTAAAAGCTCAGAGATGTGCTCTTATCTGCAGGGACATTTTATAAGGCAGTTATTTGGAGGAACTAAATAGGACTTTATGGAAAACAACTGTCTGTGTCAGGCTAGCAACACTGGGGGAGGGATCTGAGTGCTGGGCATTTGGCAGAATACTGGAGGAGAGAAGTTGTTTCTGGGAGTGATGGAGTGCAGTATCATGCACTTGCTGGGTTTCTGTCAGTAGTGCATAGCAAAAGACTTCACTGAAATACCAGGAAAACGGGATTGAAAGTAAGGACAGAGGGGAGCAGCATAGGAAATACTGGCCTAGCTTTGTTGCCTCAGAGCAGAAATGTTCAGGTCTTGCATTGTTAGCTTAGAATAATTTTGTTAGTGATGATCTGTGGAATTTGTACAAGTAAGCTTGAGTGTCTAATCTGTCTCTATGTGGTTAGGAGTTACCAACTTCCATGTTAGTGAGGCAGGAGTCTAGAACAGGAAAAAATGCTGTTGATATGATCTGGATGAGGGGATTGAGTCAGTCATCAGCAAATTTGCAGATGACACCAAGTTGGGAGCAGATGTTGATCAGTTAGAAGGAAGAAGGGCTCTGCAGAGGGACCTCAACTGGCTGGACAGATGGGCAGAGTCCAACAGGATGGCATTCAGCAAAGGAAAGGGACCTGGGGGTGCTGATTGACAGCCGCCTAAACATGAGCCAGCTATGTGCCCAGGTGGCCAAGAAGGCCAATGGCATCCTGGCTTGCATCAGGAATAGTGTGGCCAGCAGGAGCAGGGAAGTCATTGTGCCCCTGTACTCTGCACTGGTTAGGCCACACCTTGAGTCCTGTGTCCAGTTCTGGGCCCCTCAGTTTAAGAAGGACATCGAGACACTTGAACATGTCCAGAGAAGAGCAACGAGGCTGGGGAGAGGCCTTGAGTACAAGCCCTGTGAGGAGAGGCTGAGGGAGCTGGGGTTGTTTAGCCTGGAGAAGAGGAGACTCAGGGGAGACCTCATTGCTCTCTACAACTCCCTGAAGGGAGGTTGTAGGCAGGTGGGGGTTGGTCTCTTCTCCCAGGCACCCAGCACCAGAACAAGAGGACACAGTCTCAAGCTGTGCCAGGGGAAGTTTAGGCAGGAGGTGAGGAGAAACTTCTTCACCGAGAGAGTCATTCATCATTGGAATGTGCTGCCCAGGGAGGTGGTGGAGTCACCATCCCTGGAGGTGTTCAAGAGGGGATTGGATGTGGCACTTGGTGCCATGGTTTAGTCATGGGGTCTGTGGTGACAGGTTGGACTCAATGATCTTTGAGGTCTCTTCCGACCTTGGTGATTCTGTGATATTAGACCCTCTCAGCTACATCTGAGGGTATTGCCTGGATGGTGCTGCTCTGTCATTCTGTGGTTATGTTCTGTTAAATGTAATAATTCAATTTTACATTTCTTTTTAGACATCAGGTGAGAGATCAATTTTATTCCTGGCTAGGTTTTTTTCATTAATGACTTCTGTTTGAACTTAGTTTTCTAGCATCCATTAATGTGACTTTTCAGATATGCAAATATACCTTTGGAACTTGAGTGAACTAAGGAAAACAGCTTTGCAAATGGAAAAATTGATGCAGCTGGCATTCAGTAGGGTGTAGGGTTCAGGCTACGGTACTGATGTTAAATGAGCAAGTATTTTATCCAGTACTGGTGCATCATTTTAGTTTTATCCTGCTTTTGAGTACAATAATTACACTGTCTATGTGTGTCTTTTATGTTGATGATTAATAGTATGATGGAAATCAGTGGTCTTATCCAGTATGACTGTTCTTTAGTTTCCAAAGTAGATTGGAATAGTTATGTTTTTGCAGTGGTGGTGGTGGTGTCACTAAACTTGGGGATAAAACTCCTTAACACCTGATTTTTAGTGTTAATGAGCAGGCATTGCTTTATTTGGGCAGGGCCCTGAGGGCATCCTTCCACCTAATGTGTCCATCATGTGTGGCATCGTATCTGCATCATATCCTTCTGTTCCATACATATGGAATGATTGAAGGTGTTCATTCTGTTTCCTGCAACTAATTACCATGTATACATAGTCATTATGCATGCAGCCTGGGGATGTGAGGGGCTTCCACATGGCTCTTTGACAGTCTTTAGTAGTCTCTGGTGGTTTTCAAGAAAGGAACTTTTCTTGAGCTTTTTTTTGTTTCTTTGTTTGAACCTTTGACTTCTTCCTCATGTGGTCATAAGTTAGCTCCTCACTTTGTTTCTCAGGTCCTTGACCACATCATCTGGTTCCCACTGGTTTTGAAGGACTCTCAGTTGCAGGAAGTTGTATGTTCTGGGCCCCTCCATTCAAGAGAGACAGGGAGCTACTAGAGAGAGTCCACCACAGAGCCACAAAGATGGTTAAAGGAGTGGAAAATATTCCTTATGAGGAGAGACTGTGGGAGCTGAGGCTCTTTAGCTTTGAGAAGAGGAGCCTGAGGGGTAACCTCATTCATGTTTATAAATGTCTAAATGGTGAGTGCGCAGAGGCAGGAGCCAGGCTCTGCTGGGTGATGCCCAAGGACAGCACAAGGGGCAGTGGTGGAAGCTGAGGCAGAGGAAGTTCCATGGAAACAGGAGGAAGATTTTTTTTCCCTGTGAGGGTGACAGAACGCTGGAAGAGGCTGCCCAGGGGGGTTGTGGAGTCTCCCCTATGCAGATATTCAAGCCCTGCCTGGATGTGTTCCTGTGTGATCTGCTCTAGGTGCTCCTGCTTTGGCAGGGGGTTGGACTGGCTGAGCTTTTGAGGTCCCTTCCAGCCCCTAACATTCTATGATTCTGTGTGACCTTCAGCACCAAGGATGTGCTTAAATTCCTGAATTGGCACCAGCTGTTCAAGCTGTTTAAATTTGAAACTGTATCTGTTGTAACTGTCTTTCATGAACATGAGCTAGCAGTATGCCCAGGTGGCCAAGAAGGCCAATGGCATCCTGGCCTGCATCAGGAATAGTGTGGCCAGCAGGAGCAGGGAAGTCATTGTGCCCTGTGCTCAGCACTGGTTAGGCCGCACCTTGAGTCCTGTGTCCAGATCTGGGCCCCTCAGGTTAAGAAAGATGTTGAGGTGCTGGAACGTGTCCAGAGAAGGGCAAGGAGGCTGGGGAGAGGTCTGGAGCACAGCCCTGTGAGGAGAGGCTGAGGGAGCTGGGGTTGCTTAGCCTGGAGAAGAGGAGGCTCAGGAGAGACCTTCTTGCTCTCTACAACTCCCTGAAGGAAGGTTGTAGCCAGGTGGGGTTTGGTCTCTTCTCCCAGGCAGCCAGCACCAGAACAAGAGGACACAGTCTCAAGCTGCACCTGGGGAGGTTTAGGCTGGAGGTGAGGAGAAAGTTCTTCCCAGAAAGAGTAATTGGCCATTGGAATGTGCTGCCCAGGGAGGTGGTGGTGTCCCAGTCCCTGGAGGTGTTCAAGAAAGGCTTGGGTGTGGCACTTGGAGCCATGATTTAGTTGTCAGGAGGTGTTAGGTATTAGGTAATAGGTTGGACTTGGTGATCTCTGAGGTCTTTTCCAACCTGGTTGATTCTGTGACTCTGTAAATCTGGTTTCATTTTTCAAATGCTGTGTTAGTATCTTCTACAATCTTGGCAGTTTTTTTCTAAATTGATTGACTAGTCCTAATACTCTGTTCCTGATTGCACCCTTGCCTCTCCTGCATCTTGAGCATGCTTACTGAACTCGCCAGCTTATTTTTGTCCTTTTCCTTTTGCAGGATGTAGATATGATGGATCAAAATGGAATGACACCTTTAATGTGGGCAGCATACAGAACACATAGGTAATCTCACTGCAGTTTTTACCTGTCTCATGATGTTAACTGAGCAGCATGTAGCTGTCACAGAGACACCCACAAAACAGGCAGCTTCAGCCACCCAAAAAAAAAAAAAAAAAAGTGGATGTATTCATTATTTCTGACACAATTCAATTCCAGTTTTGGATATCACTTGGGAATATCCAACTGCACAACCAATTCAGCTTTCTAGAGACATGACCTAAAATGTGCATTCACTTATAAGGATGCACTGTGGTCAGTTTCTAATCAGCAAGTACCAGAAAAATAGAATGAGAGATTCTGGGAGCCAGTTAATGCCTTCCAAGACTCTAGCTGGTCTTTATCAGCTCCTAGCAAGCCCTGGCTGTTTATTAGATGTCTGTCAGGCTTTTGTGTTTTTCAGGGCAGCTGTACCTGCCACAGTAGCAGTGTCTGGGTTGGGGTTTAGACGGTTGTTTGGTTGGTTTTTTTAACCACTCAGTGTTTTGTACACAACTGGCACTTCATCTTTTTTCATTCATGGTAGTGATGAGTTAACCCTAGCAGACAGCTCAGCCCCACACAGCCATTTGATGAGTCCCCCTGCAGTGTGATGGGGAGGAGAATTGGAGGGGTGAAAGGGAAAAACTGTGGGTTGAGATAAGGACAGTTTCACAGATAAAGTGCCTCCAAGCAAACCAAACCAAGGAATTAATTCACTACTTCCCACTGGCAGGCAGATGTTTAGCCATTTCCAGGTCAGCAAGACTTCATCATGCATAATGGTTACTTGGGAAGACAAAACACTGTAACTGTGAATGTCCTTCCTTTCCTCCTCCTTTTCCTCAGCTTTTATTGCTGAGCATCACATTATATTGTCTGCAATATGCTTTTGGGTTGAGGTCAGCTATCCTAATGGTATCCTTTCTCAGCTTCCTGTGCATCCCCAGCCTACTTGCAGGGGGCAGCATGAGAAACAGCAAAGGCCTTGATGCTGTGTAAGCCCTGTTTAGTAATAGCCAGAACCTGGGTGTTTCATCCACACTGCTCTGGTCACAAATCCAAAACACAGCACCATGAGAGCTATTATGAAGAAGATTAACTTGATATCATCCAAAGCCAGGACAACAACCTATTCAAGAGAGAGGCTATTACACAGAAGCACTCATTAATATGGAATTTGAGTAAATCTTCCTGTGGAGGTGATTTGGGGGGGGGGAGGAGGGAAGAAAAGATGTGAAATAACATTTCTCCAAAGAGCAAGTCAGTCTGAATTCAGTGCCTGCTCAGAAGGGCTTATTCTCCATGGGTGTTTGAGAGGAGCATAGACTGGCTTGCACAAATACCTGTCTCTGCCAACACTGTCATCCTATTTTGTTTGGAGCTTAAGGTGGCAATACAACGTGTTTCAAAGTTGGATTGTTATCTGCCAAGTGTATCATCCTCATCATCTGCATGCTTTTACAAGCTTGATGCCATTCTGTTGGGGTAAATGTGAAACCAGGCTCGTTAAACGGATGTGTTTCATGATATCCCCGGACAAGCTGTCTGACTGAGCTCCTTTGAAAGTCAACAGAGTTGTGGCTGCTTTTTTTGGGTGGGGAAGGGAACTTAAGCCATTCAGAAGCATTAGCAAAGAATGTCTTCTCTTCTATGACAATGTTATTGGTAAAAATGATCTCATTGATAGTGAGTTGCTACATGCTTGAGTTCATCTTTTCTAGATCTAACCAGAATTTTCTTTTCTAGTGTGGATCCAACCCGATTGCTACTCACATTTAATGTTTCTGTTAACCTTGGAGACAAATACCACAAAAACACAGCACTGCACTGGGCTGTGCTAGCAGGGAATACTACAGTTATTAGTCTTCTGTTAGAAGCTGGAGCTAATGTTGATGCTCAAAACATAAAGGTAAACTCTCGGTCTGTTTCTGTTGTGAGTGGTTTGAGGCAGAAGTAACAGAGTCTGTGATGAATCTTCAGCAGAGATGATTATTGTGTGTGTGATGGGATCATGAAGATGGAGCAAAAGCCATGCCACTGATGTGGACCTCCAAGGCCCCAGCCCTGGAGGTGTTTATGACCAGGCTGGATGAGGCTCTGGCCACCCTGATCTAGTGTGGGGGTCCCTGCCCATGGCAGGGGGTTGGAACTAGATGATCCTTGTGGTCCTTTCCAACCCTGACTGATGCTATCATACTATGGTTAATTTGGGGATCACTTTCTCCTAACAGTGATGCATAGCTACTAAATCTGCACCTTCAAAAAGACTCATGCAAATGCTTTACCAGTGGTTGTGTGCAAGCATGTGGAAGTGGCCTGTGCAGTTAAACTGGCTGAGTGAAGACCCATGCATTTGGATGCAAAATTGCAAATCTGACTGAGTGCCTTCTAGTGAAGGTCTGACATGACTGTCTGTTTGTTGGAGTGAGATGTGAGACATCTTTGCTCTCTTCCAGAGAGATGACGTGTTCTGATATGTTGCCCAGTGGCAGAAAGGAAGTTGTAGGCCTAAAAATACCAGTAGCTACTAGCCTGAAGGAGTTCATGGTCTCTCCTTATTTATTGACAGACAGCAGCAGTCAGTAGAAAAATAGGTTTTTAAACCTGCTGGATCACGGTATCTTTCAGTCATACCACAAGACATGTGCCTGGTTTCATTAGCCACTGCATGTCATTTGCTGTGGAGCTGAGGCTTCTTGCCTGCCTTCCCAAGTTTCTAGGATCTTCAGAGAGATGAAGATCATTCTAGCAGTGGCAGCTTTGCCATCCTGCCAGTGGCTTTGTAGCAGATGCTGATTTGAGTGATACTAAACCTATGGAAAGCATAAGAATCTGGTTGGGTTTCCCATAAAATCTCTATACATAGAAACTAAGTTTTTGTGTTTGTTCAGCAAAAAAAGTTTTGGCTTTGAGCCAAAACTAAGTGGTCTGGCTCAGCTTTCCCCAGAAAGAGAAAGAATAGTGAGACTCCTTGCTGATGCAGTTGCTTTCAGACTCCTGTAGCACTGTCTAGTGGAGTTCTTTTCTCAGCTAGCCTGTGGAATTGAACAAGACCAGTAGTAAAGCAGCCAAGGTTAAAGCAATGTATTGTCTGAAAGCTGCTCATCTTTGTTGAATTATGAAGTGGCTGAAGTATTAAGTGTGAGCTTTGACCTTGTTACAAGCTCTAGGGAGTCTAACCAGTCAGAATTGCCTGGCTGGAAAACACCTCAAGACTGTTGAATCCAACCACAGTCTAACATCTCCCTGCACACAAGTCTTTGGTGTGTGCTGCTGGCTGCTCAGGTTTGGAACAAATTGGAGCCAGCCATCTCAGTAAGGTGCTCTCTTTGTGTGGCAGTTTCAGTATCTGAACAAAAGCTCTCTTACTGTAGAACAAAGCTTGATACAAGCAGGGAGTTTGTCCTGTCTGCATTATTTATCCTCTTTATGTTGTGTTGAATGGGAAAATGATACTTTTGTCTTGGTAGTAAGGTACTTTCTTTTGCCTTTTTGAGAAGTGGATTGCAGTTGGAGTTGGAAGCTGCTTTTTCATAGCGTGGATTTTTGTGTGGTTCATCTTTTAAGCACAGGGAAGGGATGCCATCCAGAGGGACCTTGACAGGCTGGAGAGGTGGGCACAAGTCAGCCTCATGAGGTTCAACAAGACCAAGTGCAGGGTCCTGCAGCTGGGTCAAAGCAGTCCCAGGCACAAATCCAGGCTGGGCAGTGACTGGCTGGAGAGCAGCCCTGAGGAGAGAGACTTGGGGGTGCTGGTGGATGAGAAGCTCAACATGAGCTCTCAATGTGCACTTGCAGCCCGGAAAGCCAATCAGATCCTAGGCTGCATCAAGAGAAGTGTGGCCAGCAGGTCAAGGGAGGTGATTCTCCCCCTCTACTCAGCCCTGGTGAGACCCCACCTGGAGTACAGCCTCCAGTTCTGGAACCCCCTATTACAAGAGGGATCTGGAGGTGCTGGAAGGTGTCCAGAGAAGGGCCACGAGGATGAGCAGAGGGCTGGAGCACCTCTCCTATGAGGACAGACTGAAGGAGTTGGGGCTGTTCAGTCTGGAGAAGAGAAGGCTCCCAGGTGACCTAATTGTGGCCTTCCAGGATCTGAAGGGGGCCTACAAGAAGGCTGGGGAGGGACTTCTCAGGATCTCAGGTAGTGATAGGACTAGGGGGAATGGAATGAAGCTGGAGGTGGGGAGATTCAGGCTGGATGTGAGGAAGAAGTTCTTCACCATGAGTGGTGAAGCCCTGGAATGGGTTGTCCAGGGAGGTGGTTGAGGCCCCGTCCCTGGAGGTGTTTAAGAGCAGGCTGGATGAGGCTCTGGCCAGCCTGCTCTAGTGTGGGGTGTCCCTGGCCATGGCAGGGGGTTGGAACTAGCTGATCCTTGTGCTCCCTTCCAACCCTGACTGATTCTGTGATTCTAGGATTCTATGATTACATTACCACAACATCAGACAGAACAGGCAGATGAGGACAGGGTTTCACAGGGAGCCAGCTTAAAACTGGGAGCTGAGGGGAAACATGTGAATGTTCTTGAAATATAAACAGAAGTTCCTTTTTTACTAGACAGTGGTAGAGACCTCAAAGAGCTCTTATGGTTTAAGGACAATTTTTAAATTAAAAACCCAAAGTCTGTTAATAAATCAGTGGATGGACTTCAGGCATAGTTTCTGCAGTAGGCAGTGTATTTAGAGGCTTGTCTGTGGAATTCTGCATAGAAATTTCTCTATGGTAATGACTCTTCAGATTCTTCTTTCTGTCTAAAGGCTTTTAATGTATACTAGTGAAGCCTTACTGCAAGCTAAGTGTGATACTAGATTAAGTCCCTGGGTTATTTGGTTGTTTTTTTTCTCTTTCTGAGGAAATCAGTGATTCACCACTCCTGTGACTACCAGAAAATTATTTAAATGGCCAGCTGGTGAGCAGCATAGTCAAAGACTTCTTTAAAGCTCCCTCAATCTTTTCATCTAGGCATTTCCTAGGTGTCTCATGGCCCTCTAGTGGAAGGGATGCTCAACTGGATCCCAAGACTATGTCAGGATTTACTTGGGAGATCCCCCAGAGGGGATTGCTTGTCCACAGGTAATCTTTACAGTCTGGATATATTAGGTGATGGTAAAGCAGCAGCATCTCTGGAGTTTTCCAGATATTGCCAGTTCAGGGTTCTATTAAAGTTGTGATGAAGCAGGCACAGTAGATTGATTTCAGGCCTTTCTATTCAGGCTGAAATTAACCTAATGTGTTTCTTAAACAACTGGCTAAACGACTCTGAAGCCAAGTTAAGTCCAAAAGTTACTTTTTAAATTTTTTTTTTTTTTTTTACATTATTTTGCTAATCAGGCTTCTTGCACAAAAGGAGCTGCAAGACCTTGTTAAGCAGCAAAAAGCTTCACCTCGTAATCTGTAGTCTGTGCTATTTACTCTTCTTAGAGATTTGGAGCAAGATTTCGAAGGCAAAGAAATGGCAGTTAAGTACTCAGTTCCCATTATCTTTCTGTGGGACGTAGGTAGCTAACTGTGCTTTTTGAACTTTGAACTCTCATCTGTCTGTAGTTATGATTGCCCTTCCTGGGTAATTGCAGTGTCTGGTACCTGTCTCACTTTTTTTTTAGGAGGGGGCCGAGCGATGGAGGATACAGCCATTTTTCAAGCCTCCATGAATGGTTTGTTTAGGAGGGAGTTAACTCCAGTAGAAGAGAGGAGGAGTCAAATGCAAAACTGAAGCTGGAGGTACCTGCAATTGGTTGTCTCTTGCCTCCTCTATAATTTTAGACCCAGTCAGTCACTTTCATTTAGCTCTCTTCCTAAATGTTTAAAAAGCCATAGAATCAAATCAGTTTGGTAGGCACCTTTGGATGCTGAATCTCTCTCTGTGTCTCTCTTTTGCTTTGTGTCAGACCTCTGAAGAGTAGGAAAGGAGAAAGCATGAACCACTGCTGGCTTAGCACAAGCTAAGCGTGAAAGGGTTCTTGAATAAGTTGGACACGAGCAATCAGTTTCCTCTTTCCTCTTTTCTTCCTAGGATTTCAATAACTGAGATGAATATAAGAACAACAGTGATGTGGAAAAGGATTCTTATAGAAACATTCCATGATATAGTAACTTCACTCTGCCAAAATGGCACAGAACTAACTGAGAAGTCAGACTTTAGACTGGGAGAGTTTCCATGATCCAGTGGGTCACGAGTTCTTACTCTTTGCTTGATTTCTGCTGCCTGTCAATAGCTGGAGGAGAAGCACAGTCGTTCCATTTACAGACTAGCAGGTTGTGTGTAGAAGAGTGAAGCACACATGTGTTATGCCAAAGGCAACAACTATTGCTCTGTTAGGACAGACTGTCAGGATCACACATTTAATGTTCTATTTGTCTGTGCATGTATTGTTACAAGAGAGTTAAAGACCAAAAGAATGAATGATGTTTGGTGTCAAGCAAGCTGCAGAGCAAAATGTATGCCAGAAACTGATTATAGCTGTATTATTTTTACCTGCCAATTTTGACTTAGGGGTTTCCCACTTTTATGCTCCTGGCAGGGAGAATCACCACTTGATCTAGCAAAACAGAGGAAAAATGTTTGGATGATCAATCATCTACAAGAAGCAAGACAGGCAAAGGGGTATGACAGTCCATCTTTTCTGAGAAAACTGAAAGCTGATAAGGTAAGAAGCAGTGTAGCACTTCTGTGTGTTAATATTCCTGTTGCTGTTGGCTTGTGCTCCTGTGTTTCTATAAAGCAAGCAGTTCAGTACTGTGGTTTCTCCATGTTTCAGTGTTAGGAAACATCTTTTGGTTATGACAAAGATGATTACAAAGTTAAAAGCCAAAGCAAAACAACCAAACTTTATTCAAGGCAGCTGAAGAGAAACCACAAAGCCTCCACATATCTAGTTTTAGTTCTTGTACTAAATGCTAGGAAAGTACCAAGTGGTCTGATGTTGTTGGAGACAGCCAAGTATTTCACAGAGCTGACTCTCTGGTATCTAAGGAAAGAATAATTTTAGATACCCTGAGCTCTGATCTCCTCTTTGATTATGTAGTATCATGTGTTTAATGGAAGAAGCTGTCAATCTTTGCAGGATAATGTCCTACACTAATCTCCAATATGGAGGCCTTTTTCTTCTCAGCCTATTTAATGCTCAGAGAGTAGGAGGCAAGTGATGAAGGCATAAAGGGTAGCATACTCCTCTAGCATGTGAAAGTGTCTACCTGCCTATAGTTTGATAACTCATATTTTCTTACCAGGCAGAGTATTGTGATGGACATTAAGTATTGCTGTCACTGATAAGTTACAGCTTCTTGATTTAAAGATGCATTGTATTTTGATGAGTCAAGCCCGTGGCTACAGCCCTTTAAGTGGTTTGTGCAGTGCACTATGACTGTGCTTTTAGTATCTGTAGAGTTCAGCACCTTCATCAGGAACTCCACCCACACGGTGTAAGACAAAACACTGTCTTCATTAATGCTTCAGTGTGACTCTATTACATCTGTAACTTCAGTTTTTCAAGTGCAGTGTGCTGTGCAGTACTTGATACACTTGGGCAGATTGGGCTGTTGCCTTCACGCTTCTAATGTCTCTGAAAGTCCATTATGCTAAATAAAATGAATTAATAACATTAGCTATGAAACTGTAGGAAGCTTGGGTTTTTTTTTCTTGCCCGTATAGTAGGGATATATAAATACAAAAGATGACAAAATTGTCTAAAGAGTCCTTACCCTACATCAAGCTTCCTGAAAGTCTAGTTTAGGTTTTGTGACTCCCATAGTTGCTGTAGAACATTATTGCACAAGCAGTTCCTAAAAGTGGAATTACTTACTGCTGTTTGTTTTTCCATAGGAATTCCGTCAGAAGGTGATGCTGGGTACTCCTTTCCTAGTAATTTGGCTGGTTGGGTTTATAGCAGACCTAGACATTGATTCTTGGCTCATTAAGGGGCTGATGTACGGTGGCGTTTGGGCTATGGTGCAGTTTCTTTCCAAGTAAGTGTTTTATCAGGACACTGTGTGTTTAGTGTGCACATAGAGTGTTTTGCTGGCCCTCCGCCTCGGGCAGGGGGTCCGGCCTCGCCCTCCGCCTCGGGCGGGTGGTCCGGCCTCGCCCTCCGCCTCGGGCGGGCGGTCCGGGCTGGCCCTCCGCCTCGGGCGGTCCTGACTAACTTTGTATGTTATGTGGGGGGGTTTGACATGAAACATTCATGTTTTTGTTTGGAAACTTTTTCCTGGCTGTTTCTGTGCAACATCCTGTGCAGCTTTAGCTCCTGTCAGACTCTGTTGTCTCGAAACGGAATTACCTGGGATGAATACCACTGAGCTGATAGAAGCTACCAGCAGGACAGAAATTCAGTCCTTCTCCAGAGGGGGTGCTGAATGTCTATCTACAAAGAGTTACCATCCTGAACTTTGAAGAAAACGGTCAAGGGAAAAGTTACTAGAGAGAAACAGAAGAAATAAATTGTATGTGCAGGTTTGCTTTAAACCCCAGTATTCCAGAATTAGAGATGCAAAGGCATATGGAGAGACTTGCAGAAAGCAATGAAGTCCAAGCTGGGTTTTGTGTTGTGGCAAGGGGTGACTTCTTGGAAAGGAGTCTTTTTCCAAGTGCTTTTCATGTGTTACCTGCTCATAAAGAACTTTAGATGCCTTTGTGATGAGGTATCTGTAAGTATGCACAGAGGCAGGTGTGCTTCAAGAGATTGTCAAGATCTATAGACTACTTCATCTGTGCTTTGTTTTTCATTGTCATGTGTGGCATACATTAAAGAAGTTAACATACCTCCATACTCAGGAGCTTTCTGCTTTTTTTCCCTGTTAGAACCACTCTTCTATTTAAAGAGCAAAAGAAAATACTTCTGTTCCTTAATTAAACCCATTTCTTGAAGTCTAATGAATGTAGTAGACTGGGAGGATGGTGAAGCGATAGCAGGCGGTTGTCTCTCCAGGATCTTGGAGGTGTTCTATATTAGTCTTTTTGTCATCTCTGAGGCTATGAAATCTGCTGACCTCCTCTCACAGGCAGTTTATTCAGCAGTGTGAATCCTTAACCATGCCTCCTATTAGCTAGGACAACATTTGCTCTAGATTTTCTCAGAGGACGTGAGAAAGCTCCATTGGAGAAGCAGCCAGTACTGCAAGGGTGTAAAGGAGTAAAGTGAAAACTACTTGGTGCAGGCATTTGCCCATGGCAGGCCTGGAGGCACCACCAGGATAAAAAGTGAAATGCAGCAGTGTGAGGATGTTTAGGCAGATGACATAAGAAGTTTTATTTCAAGGACCTTAGCAGTTTAAAGTGTGGCTTTTGGTGTGTTTAGCAGGTTTTTCTTGAATATGGAGTTACTTAGTCACTGACCTAGTTTGTGTCAGCTAACTCACAGTATCACAGTATCGCCAAGGTTGGATGAGACCTTAAAGATCATTGAGTCCAACCTGTCACCACACACCTCATAACTAGACCATGGCACCAAGTGCCACGTCCAGTCCCCTCTTGAACACCTCCAGCGATGGTGACTCCACCACCTCCCTGGGCAGCACATTCCAATGGTGAATGACTCTCTTGATGAAGAACTTTCTCCTCACCTCCAGCCTAATCTTCCCTTGGTGCAGCTTGAGACTATGTCCTCTTGTTCTGGTGCAGGTTGCTAGAGAGAAGAGACCAACCCCTTCCTGGCTACAACCTCCCTTCAGGTAGTTCTAGAGAGCAATGAGGTCTCCCCTGAGCCTCCTCTTCTTCAGGCTAAACAACCCCAGCTCCCTCAGCCTCTCCTCACAGGGCTGTGCTCAAGGCCTCTCCCCAGCCTCGTTGCCCTTCTCTGGACACGTTCAAGTGTCTCAATGTCCTTCTTAAAATGAGGGTCCCAGAACTAGACACAGGACTCCAGGTGTGGCCTAACCAGTACAGGGACACAATGACTTCCCTGCTCCTGCTGGCCACGCTATTCCTAATGCAGGCCAGGATGCCATTGGCCTTCTTGGCCACGTGGGCACACTGCTGGCTCATATTTAGGTGGCTGTCAATCAGCACCCCCAGGTCCCTCTCTGTATGGCAGCTGTACTCAGAATATGCTTTAATGTGCAAGAGTATAAGAAGGTGAAAAATAATTCCAGTGTGTTAGTTGGGTTTTTTTAACTCCAGATTCGTAGTAGCAGCATTCCATCTTGGATCCTTGCAAATCTAGTTATATGGGAAACTAATTAACCTGGGCTTTTCCCCTGGCTTTCCATTGGCAGCCATAACACAACAGAGTCTGAAATATTTCAGTTATGTGGGTTGATAACACCAAGATCACTTTAACTTTTTTCCTTACCAAAGTAATTTTAACATGGAATTCTCATTGGATGGATTTCCAAAGTATGTTTAGCACTGAAATTTCATAAGTAAATGCAGTTTGCAACCAGTATCCGTGCTGCAGGCTAGGAGTCTCACAGATTTCTAGCTGCTTTCACAGTGTAGAATGACAGAATCGTAAGTGTTGATTCATTGAAGGGTTTGGGTTGGAAGGAACCTTCAAAGGTCATTGAGTTGAACCCCCTGCAGTGAACAGCGTCATCCTCCAATAGATCAGGTTGCATATCAAGGACAAAAGAGTCATTAGGAGCAGTCAACATGGTTTTACCAAAGGTAAGTCATGTTTGACTAGCCAGATGGCCTTTTATGAGGACATAACCTGGTGGATAGATGATGGGAGAGCAGTGGATGTGGTTTATCTTGATCTGGGTAAAGTATTTGACACTGTCTGCCACAGCATCTTTGCAGCTAAACTGAGGCAGTGTGGTCTGGATGGTCAGGGAGTGAGGTGGATGTGAAGTGGTTGAAGGAAAGAATTCAGGGAGCTGTGGTCAATGAGTCTAGTTGGAAGGCTGTGTTTACTGGAGTCCCTCAGGGGTCAGTACTGGGACCAGTGCTGTTCAGTATATTCATCAACAACCTGGATGAGGGCACAGAGTGCAGTGCCAGCAAGTTTGCTGAGGACACCAAACTGGGTGGAGTGACTGAGACACCCCTCAGGCTGTGCTGCCTTCAGCCGGACTTAGCCAGGCTGGAGAGTTGGGCAGGGAAAAATTTAATGAAGTTCAAAAAGGGCAAGGATAGAATCTTGCACCTGGGAAAGAACAATGTCATGGAGCAGTACAGGTTGGGGACTGACTTGCGGGAGAGCAGTGAAGGGGAAAAGGACCTGGGGGTCCCAGTGGACGGGAGGTTGACCATGAGCCAGAAGTATACCCTTGTGGCCCAGAAGGCAAACGCCATTTTGGGGTGGATTAGAAGGGCTGTGGTTAGTAGGTAAAGATTGGTTCTCCTACCCCTCTACTCTGCCCTGCTGAGTCCACATCTGGAGTGTTGTGTCCCGTTCTGGGCCCCTCAGTTCAGGAAGGACCTCAGGGAACTGCTTGAAAGAGTCTAGCACAGAGCCACAAAGATGATTAGGAGAATGGAAGATCTTCCTTATGAGGAGAGCCTGAGGGAGCTGAGGGCTCTGTAGCTTGGAGAGGAGCAGCCTGAGAGGTGACCTCATTGCTGTTGATAACGATGTGCAGGGTGAGTGCCCAGAGGCTGGAGCCAGGCTCTGCTGGGTGATGCCCAATGCCAGCACAAGGGGCAGTGGTGGAAGGTGAGGCAGAGGAAGTTCCATGGAAACAGGAGGAAGAATTTTTTCCTTGTGAGGGTGACAGAACACTGGAAGAGGCTGCCCAGGGGGGTTGTGGAGTCTCCCTCTCTGGAGATAATTCAAGCCCTGCCTGGATGTGTTCCTGTATGACGTGGTATAAGTGGATCCTGCTCTGGCAGGGTGGCTGGTCTGGATGAGCTTTCTAGGTCCCTTCCACTCCGTAACATTCTGTGATTCTGTACAGCTACTCTTCTCATGATGTTATTTTAACCCAAGCTTGTTTAAGCTGCATCAAAATTCATCTGGTTTGGAAAGTTTATAAGAGAGAGAGATGATACTAATCTTCTCACACTAACCCACTGGTGTGTGCATCTCTGCAGCTGAGCAAGATACTTACTCACTCTGCCTTTCTTGTCCAACTCCTGACATTCATTTCAAGAGTTGGTGTATACATTTAACTTTCAGTCACGACCCCCTCACTTGGACCCTTGAGAATGGGATTCCTTGTGAACCTTGAAGATAGAAGTGAGGAAAATGTTCTTATGATATGATTTGCAGTATCCCCATCTAGTACCTATTTCCACAGAAATGGTAGCTGGGGATTGTCATTTTGAGTTGAACCTTAACCATGTAACCTTGCTCCTTCTTTACAGGTCATTCTTTGATCACTCCATGCACAGCGCGCTGCCTCTCGGAATATACTTGGCGACGAAATTCTGGATGTATGTGACATGGTTCTTCTGGTTTTGGAATGATATCCTTTTTCTTGTGCAGTATTAAAGAATGCTTTCTTCATGGTAGTAATATGAGATAATACCCAGATATGTGCTGCAGATAAGACTAATTAAACTTACTGACATTTTTTAAGTGGCTATCTCCGTTAAACTTTACCAATGGAAATTGTTTTACCACTTGGAGAACCTACTTGCTATTTCTTTGCTTCAGTGTGTGTGTGAAAGATTTGCCTTGAAACTGGCTTTCAGTAGTCTGTAAATTGTCCTCTGCTTTACCAGCTTCCTAAGTGGTGGACATGTGAGCCAGACTGTAAAATGCACTCTGGTTGTGATGCACCATGTGTAACTGCCTGCATTTTTACAGACAGTGCTTTAATGCAAAGCAGTAGATCATTTCATGGCATAGACCTGTTCCAGAGGAATTAGCTTTGCAGGTAGTTCTCTCCAAAGGTGTTGCAACTTCCATTTCAAGCAAACTTCAGATAGTTGTTTGAAATGCATTTTCAGTCTTCCAAGGTGTATGCCTGTGGTGGGTTGAAATTACCATCCCCTCCCACAGCTAACTGGAGTTTACCCTCAGAGTAAATTCCCCCCCCCCAAAAAAAACAAACTCAGAACTTGGAAAGCAAAAGGAAAGCTCATATTGATAAAAAGGTAAACTGCAGTCTAGTGGTATAAAATGCAATGGAGGTGTGCAAAATGTGTTTACCTATATTTACAACTCAGAAAAACACAAATGCAAACGGAAGTAGCCTCATGGGCAGTCCAAGGGAACTGTTAGCAACCTCCTCCCTTCCCTCCCTTGCCTTCCTGGTACCTCACACACAGTAGTCAAAACGGAGATTATATTCCCAGTAAGGTGACAGAGAGAGAGAAAAGTTGCAAGCAGAAGCAAGAGAAGAAAGCAGCAAGAGCTAGCTGTGCAGCCAAGTACAAGCTATTCAGGGAGCAAGTGGAATGATCTGTACCTATCAGTAGTTGTTATTCCACGTCCAGTGGTAATTGGTTTACCTTTTTTAACTCTAAGCCTATGGAAAAGCCCTACTTTTATTTTGCCATTAGGAACTAGGCTGAAGTTCCACCTTTAAACTATAACAATGTGTTAACACCACTAGATGATGGAGATTCAGCTAATGCCCACCTCTTTATGTTTTTGACTTTCTGTCTAGGTAGGAAGCCTTCTTTACTCAGAAGGGTAGAAACTCATTCAGAGTTCCCTGAACACTGCAGGTTGTTTACCTTAGAGAAGTGCATTCATGTTTTAAAACAACTGTCTTAGGTATTGTAGTTGCAATAAACAAGGAAACTAAAATAGAGATTTAACCTTCATCTACTTCAGCATGGACACAAAGTTCTTACAGCTGTAAACTTAATATTTCTAATGGATGTTGGTGGAGTCCCTGTCCTGGGAGGTGTTCAAAAAGGGATTGGTCGTGGCAATTGAAGCCATGGGTTAATTAGTCATGAGGTGTTGGGTGATAGGTTGGACTTGATGATCTCTGAGGTATCATAGTATCAGTCAGGGTTGGAAGGGTCCACAAGGATCAGCTAGTTCCAACCCCTGCCATGGCCAGGGACACCACACACTAGATCAGGCTGACCAGAGCCTCATCCAGCCTGCTCTTAAACACCTCCAGGGACAGGGCCTCAACCACCTCCCTGGACAACCCATTCCAGGGCTTCACCACTCTCATGGGGAAGAACTTCCTCCTCACATCTAGCCTGAATCTCCCCACCTCCAGCTTCATTCCATTCCCCCTAGTCCTATGACTCCCTGAGATCCTGAGAAGTCCCTCCCCAGCCTTCTTGTAGGCCCCCTTCAGATCCTGGAAGGCCACAATTAGGTCACCTGGGAGCCTTCTCTTCTCCAGACTGAACAGCCCCAACTCCTTCAGTCTGTCCTCATAGGAGAGGTGCTCCAGCCCTCTGCTCATCCTTGTGGCTCTTCTCTGGACACCTTCCAGCACCTCCAGATCCCTCTTGGAATAGGGGTTCCAGAACTGGAGGCTGTACTCCAGGTGGGGTCTCACCAGGGCTGAGTAGAGGGGGAGAGTCCCCTCCCTGGCCCTGCTGGCCACACTTCTCTTGCTGCAGCCCAGGATCTGATTGACTTTCTGGGCTGCAAGTGCACATTGAGAGCTCCTGTTGAGCTTCTCGTCCACCAGCACCCCCAAGTCTCTCTCCTCAGGTCTTTTCCAACCTTATTGCTTCTGTGATTCTATGACTTTTCCTGGAAGCTGGTTTTCTTTCCATCCTCAAAGGAATTGCCACGAAACAAGAGAGCAGCAGTGCAGCCCTTTTATCATCTTGTCAGTATGTTCTCCAGCCTTTAGCTAAACAAGCCTCACACTTTTGGATTGAGAACAGAGGGAAGACCCTGCTTCCATGCTGCCTTTGGCTTGCATGCTGACATTGTTTTCAAAGATTTTGCAGTTAATAACAGCAGTTCTCTGTGACTGGAGGTGACTGCTATTTCATGTTTAAAACCCATAAAATCTGGGAGCTTTATGTAAACATGAAAAGATTGTGATCAATATTGGCACAAGTGTATCTTGAAGTTACTTAGAATTGCTGGTCTCACTACCAGTCTCTCTGCCTAGCCTGATTTTCTGGGGTTTTTACTCAATTGAATGTATTAGTAACTGGCTAAGGAGAAGAGAGAGTGCAGAATGAATATGGAACATGCTTCACAAAGCAGCTCTTGAAAACTGAGGTAGACTTTGCCAGTTTTTATGGAATGGAGTAGAACTATCTAAATATGTCATGCCTTTGGGACTGAAGGGACTTTTCTGTTCTTTTTTGTTTAGAAACCCTGACTTTTGGCAAATAGTAAAATACAAGTTTCAGAAGGAGGTACAACAGCTAGACAATCTCAGCCCCTCGTAGCTTGTAGGTTTTCTTTAGAAACATCAGCTTGAATCAGCTAAAACTATGTGCAGCTGAAATCTTAGACCATACTAAAATAAATGACTGCACAGCCAACGCACCTTGATGACAGCCTCCATCTTGATGTACAACACTGTCCCTTAAGGCTGCCAAGTGGTGAGATTTTTATCCCAAAGCTCATGTTTTCTTCCTGTTTGTACTAACTTGCTCAGGTTTTTTTTTAAGCCATTTTGATTAACATGCAGTTTGAAGGGTTTTGAGGTCACAGAATGACATTTGTTGTCCACTAGAAATAGTAACTATAGACAATTAGTTATCCTGATGAGCAGTCTGAATTTGGAATGTCAATAAAAATACTGTACTGCTTCTGTACTTTATGGTAGGTGCCTCAAAACCTTTGCTACAATCCTTTTGTATGCAGAAGCATTAGTCTAAAACTTCAGTTACTAATTGCTGTCATTAGAGCTGACACAATTCTCTGACAAGCAGTTTTAGATACTTAGTGCTTGAGGCCATCTTCCTTTAATTGGTGATTTTTAATTGGAAGGCTTTGTAGTAAGACTCCAAATTAATTCATCTTCTGGAAAATTGCCCTGTAGCATTATTGGGGGGGAAAGAAAGAAATTGTGTGCCTGCTCTATTTTTCATAGCATGAAGCACAGCATTGTGGTTGGAGAAAGGATTCTTGTATTTTTACAGCTTTATGTGATTACTTAGAGCAGGCCAGAATGTACCCTGTAATGTGCAAGTGATGAAATCCATCCTAGTCATTTGCACAAATTCTGACCATCTTTTGCTCAGGGAAAAGTTTCTAGTCATAAAAAAAAAAAAAAAACCTGCCATGAATTGCCTCACTGGAACTCCAGCACAGAAATAATATAAAGGTCTTGACTGCTGCAAGTGTTACTTTAATATTCAGGTGTTGGGTAAGAACTTCCTTTTCTTGTAGATATGTTGAAGGTGTCTGGAAGACCATCTGGTCTTCTAGACTTAATCCTTTTGAGACAGAAAAGGGCAGTCAAGAACAAACAAAACTGAAGGGTAGCAGTGGGGTTTTTTTGTTGTTGTTGTTTGTTTGCTTTTGATTTCAGGATGTTCATGTGAAAAATAAGTCTAAGGCTTCATGATGTGTCTTCTAAAAGGCCATTCCTGAAAGTAGATTCCAGCAGTTTAGATGGATCTGGTTTACTGATTTTTTTTTTTTTTTTGTGTGTGTGAATGTTTCCATTGTATTTTTCTCTCAGCAGCTTCTGAGTCTGGTGTATGTGTTAAAAAGAAATCCTGGTTTTGCTGGGAATGAGGAAGTTATGATCTCTGTATTTATGGATATGAATCGATGCTCCTGTGCTTCCCAACCACTGTTTTGCTGCTCCCCTTTTAGCTGTGTTTCACCCCTAGCAAAGGATTTATCTTTCTCTGTTAGTTTTTAACTTCTGCTGTTTGCAGAGTAGGAGGAAAACACCCTCAAAACCCCTACACACCAAATCACCATGTTTTAATTGAAATTTTAAAGGTGGGGGGAGGGGAAATTGCTATTTAAAAGTACACTAATAATGTGAAACAAGAACTTCACATTTCCTTCTTTTTCATTTGCATTTGTAGGTAGAGCATTCTCCTGTGTCCTGTAAAGGTTCAGGATACATGGACTGAGTTTACATCTCAGTGGTTCACACAGTCTGTTCAGTTCCAGCTGAACAAATACTGCCTCTTATGTCAGAAAGTTCTTACACTGCTCTGTTTTTCCAACAGTGTCAGAGTCTGCTGTAACACAAAATACTCAGTGGATTATCATTTTGGTTTCTAATCAACAAGGTTAGAAAATACCTCAGAGATCATCAGGTCCAACCTATCCCCCAACACCTCGTGACTTCTAAACCATGGCACCAAGTGCCACGTCCAATCCCCTCTTGAACACCTCCAGGGATGGTGACTCCACCACCTCCCTGGGCAGCACATTCCAATGGCAAATTACTCTTTCTGGGAATAACTTTGCCCTCACCTCCAGCCTAAACTTCCCCTGGCACAGCTTGAGACTGTGTCCTCTTGTTCTGGTGCTGATTGCCTCGGAGAAGAGACCAACCCCCACCTAGCTACAGCCTCCCTTCAGGTAGTTGTAGAGAGCAGGAAGGTCTCCCCTGAGCCTCCTCTTCTCCAGGCTAAGCAACCCCAGTTCCCTCAGCCTCTCCTCACAGGTCTGTGCTCCAGACCTCTCCCCAGCCTCCTTGCCCTTCTCTGGGCATGTTCAAGTGTCTCGATATCCTTCTTAACCTGAGGGGCCCAGAACTGGACACAGTCTTCAAGCCTAACCAGTGCTGAGCACAGGGCAGAATGACTTCCCTGCTCCTGATGGCCACACCATTCCTAATGCAGGCCAGGATGCCATTAGCCTTCTTGGCCACCTGGGCACACTGCTGACTCATGTTCAGCTGCTGTCAACCAGTACCCACAGGTCCCTTTCTGCCTGGCTGCTCTCCAGCCACTCCGACCCCAGCCTGTAGCACTGCATTTTGTTCTACCACTTCCTTTTGCTGCAAATTGGGAGGGTGCAGTTTTCATTCATTAAACTCTTTTTTTGGCACTCCTTGCAGTGCTGGGATTACGAGGTGATATGAGCCAATTTAGCCAAGGATAAATGATTTTTCACATTCTAATGCTGCATTGATTGTTTTATTTCAGATAAAATGGGGTTTAGGTGGGGTTTAGGTGAAGGAAAACAAGCCCTGCACGCTTTTTCAATTCAAGATCATGTAAAAAACCTGTGTGTAAGAGAATTCGTGGTGGTTTTTCAGGCTTTCCCAAAGCCATGACTATAGCAGTTTTGAAAACTGAAACAAGCCCATTAGTGCAGTTAAGCAGTGAAAAAATTGGGGATTTTTAAAATGCCCCCACACTCCAAAATTAGCTTCAGGAAAACAGCAAAAAAAAAAAAAAAAAGCTGTGCCTGCAGAAAGAATGAAGCTGGCAGACAGCTTTCTAGAAAGACCCAAAGAACTGAAACCCCTGGCCTGTGGGGTAGGGAATGTGGCAGTGAAAGACTATTTTTGCAAGCTAAGGGATTTTTTTAATTCATTGATTTTTCTGTTGGGCAGAAATGGAAGGGAGAGCTTGTGCAAAGCTTCCACTGAGTGAAAATGGAGATTGGCTGGCAAATGTTGAGTCCCATGAGGCTTCTTGGGTATTTTAGGGAGTAAAATGGGAGAAGAGTGGAGTTCAGAAAAACTCTGCCTGCAGAGTGTTTCTCAGGTGGCTTGGATCTGTGGACAGCTTCTCTGGCACACAGGTTGACAAATTTTAGCCAGTAAGAAAACACAGTTTGAAAACCTTATGTTTATAAAGCCTCCTTTTACTGGATAGAAAATAAATCGTCTTTTCCACTACCTTCTTTAACAGCCTAGGCATGACATGCAGTAATTTGAAATAGGTTATCATAGTATCAGTCAGGGTTGGAAGGGTCCACGAGGATCAGCTAGTTCCAACCCCTGCCATGGGCAGGAACACCCCACACTAGATCAGGCTGACCAGAGCCTCGTCCAGCCTGGGCTTAAACACCTCCAGGGACGAGGCCTCAACCACCTCCCTGGACAACCCATTCCAGGGCTTCACCACTCTCACAGTGAAGAACTTTTTCCTCACGTCCAGCCTGAATCTCCCCACCTTCAGCTTCATTCTATTCCCCCTAGTTCTATCACTCCCTGAGATCCTGAGAAGTCCCTCCCCAGCCTTCTTGTAGGCCCCCTTCAGATCCTGGAAGGCCACAATGAGGTCACCTGGGAGTCTTCTCCAGACTGAACAGCCCCAACTCCTTCAGTCTGTCCTCACAGGAGAGGTGCTCCAGCCCTCTGCTCATCCTCGTGGCCCTTCTCTGGACACCTTCCAGCACCTCCAGATCCCTCTTGTACTAGGGGCTCCAGAACTGGAGGCAGTACTCCAGGTGGGGTCTCACCAGAGCTGAGTAGAGGGGGAGAATCCCCTCCCTTGACCTGCTGGCCACACTTCTCCTGATGCAGCCCAGGATCTGATTGACTTTCTGGGCTGCAAGTGCACATTGAGAGCTCCTGTTGAGCTTCTCCTCCACCAGCACCCCCAAGCCTCTCTCCTCAGGGCTGCTCTGCAGTCAGTCACTGCCCAGCCTGGATTTGTGCCTGGGATTGCCTTGACCCAGATGCAGGACCCTGCCCTTGGTCTTGTTGAAGCTCATGAGGTTGGCTTGTGCCCACCTCTCCAGCCTGTCCAGGTCCCTCTGGCTGGCATCCCTTCCCTCCAGCGTGTCTGCTGCACCACACAGCTTGGTGTCACCAGCAAACTTGCTGAGGGTGCACTCAATGCCACTGTCCATGGCACCTACAAAGATGTTGAACAAGCCTGGTCCCAGGACTGATCCCTGTACCTTTAGTTGTACCTTTAGTGTTTGTAACAGACGTCTGATTAAGGTATTTTTAGTGGGGAGAAAAAAGAAAAAAGGACAAACAAAAAACCAGTTTTCATTATTGTGGCTAAAAACCCATGATGATACTTCCAGTACCTGGGAAAAAAAGTAATCTCTCTAGCTATGCAGATAACTTGAACCAGCTTATTCTTGGCATCAGGTAATTTTAGGAGAAAAATAAGAAGAAATTAGATTGTATAAATATTGAAGTCAAAACTTTTCCTCTGTACTGTATCAAGGGAGTATTTAGGTTCTAGCGTAGCTGGTGGGTTTTTCCTTGCTATTATAAACTTGCTGGAAGGAGCTGGTTAGAGAAAAGATTAGTTGCTGTATAAGATGCATGATTAAAGCTTTCACTCAACTTGCCTATATGTTTTTATTAAAAATTCACAGCCAATTCCTTCCCCTAGGAGAAGGAAAGCAAAAGTTATTTGGGATTTGCATCAGTGAACAATGGACTGTGTCACCATTGCAGAAGCCCACAAGAGCCCTTCGTATTTCACGGTTCTTTCTCATCAGAAGAGCAGTGTAGAATAGAATAGAACAGAATTAACCAGGTTGGAAAAGACCTTTGAGATCATCCAGTCCAACCTATCATCTAGCACTATCTAATCAACTAAACCATGGCACCAAGCACCCCATCCAGTCTCTTGCTGAACACCTCCAGTGATGGTGACTCCACCACCTGCCTGGGCAGCACATTCCAGTGGCCAATCTCTCTTCCTGGGAAGAATGTCTTCCTAACATCCAGCCTAAATTTCCCCTGGCACAGCTTGAGACTCTGTCCTCTTGTTCTGGTGCTGGTTGCTAGTGTAGAAGGATTTGAGATTCTTGTTCTATAGAACTAGTGGTTGGGATTATTTTTTTGGGGGGTGTGTGTGTGTTCATTTAATATTTTCTTGAATATGTGCCATATAGTTTTGCTTATTAATGTCTTTATGTACTATTTTTCTTCATACTGTTCAATGCTTTCGATCAACATTTTCTCCAAGAACAGTTAAACAGAACAGAATAGTATTTGTAGACATATAGTAGAATATATTTGCATATCTATTCTAATTTCAAAGTAAAAAGCATGCCAAAAAAGTGTTTCATAGAATAGAATCATAGACTCATAGAATCAGTAAGGGTTGGAAGGGACCACAAGGATCATCTAGTTCCAAGCCCCCTGCCATGGGCAGGGACACCTCACACTAGAGCAGGCTGGCCAGAGCCTCGTCCAGCCTGGTCTTAA
The DNA here is from genome assembly GCA_033816785.1 of Picus viridis. NCBI lineage: Eukaryota > Metazoa > Chordata > Aves > Piciformes > Picidae > Picus > Picus viridis. The sequence goes on from CM066567.1 coordinate 11,575,188, forward strand.
ACACCTCCAGGGATGGGGCCTCAACCACCTCCCTGGATAACCCATTCCAGGGCTTCACCACTCTCATGCTGAAGAACTTCCTCCTCATGTCCAATCTGAATCTCCCTATTTCCAGCTTCATTCCATTCCCCCTAGTTCTATCACTCCCTGAGATCCTGAGAAGTCCCTCCCCAACCTTCCTGTAGGCCCCCTTCAGATCCTGGAAGGCCACAATGATTTGGGTGTTGGGGTTTTTTTTTGGGGTGTGTGACCAGTTTAGGCTGTGCCTTTGGGGGTGGGTTTCTATGGGGTTTTTTTGGGGGTGGGGGGCAGTGTTTTGTTTCGCTTTGAAGTGGTTTTATTGTTGTCTTTCAAGTGCTCTGTACCAGTTCAATGCAGATTGCCATGAATTGCTTGGGTTTAAGTCTTATATGCATGGCTTTGTAGTGCAATATGTTAAACTTTAATTACATTAGAGGTTCTAATGACTACCAAAGTAGAGAGAAATATTTATTGAAGTGACTCAAGCTGTGGTGTAATTTGGGTGTGCAGTGATTTGTGCCTGAGTAATAAGCATCCTTTTAGCCAGCATAGAAGCTCCTGCCGCCACAGCTTTGTGAAATATGGCTCCTATCTCCGTGCAGTTATGACTAACAGCTGACAGATATTTTTGGTCAGGTTGGTTAAGACTTTTGTGGGTTTATCAGGGCAAGTCATTTTCCACATGTTGTGGCAGGGCCATGTCTGAAGCACTTGTGAGCAGGAATTAATCAATCAGGCAATGCCCCACGTTGAATCGGCGCCAATTAATTCTGTAACGTGGTGGGTTGAAATTTCCCGCCCCCAACATTCAGTTTGCCAGACCAGCTTAGTTGGCAGCAAATGAAAGCTGTATTTACAAGCAAAACTACAATCTACAATGCAATGCAAGGAATATGTACAAATATGCAGTATTTACAATATTTACAGATACCTACAATTAATAAACAGCAGAAGAACCCCCCAGGCCGAGGCCCAGGGGAAGCTACTAGCTTCTTCCTCCCTGCCTCTCCCTTACTCCCCTGTACAAAAAGGACAAGAGACAGAAGCAGAGAGGTTAATACCAGTCACAACAAAAGCAGTGCAGCCAAGGTCAAGCAGAAGCAAGTTGGTATCTCCCAGCCTGAGGAAGTGAGAAGAGTCAAAAAGTGTTTGGGGAACGAAATCTTACGGTAGATATCTCTCCAATGGGATTGGTTAGAATTATCTTTGTTTTCCTTTCTGCACCCAGTGGGGATTTACTTACATTTTCTGTTCCAGATCTGGGAAAAAATTTTGAAGGCATAGCCTGAAACTACCACAGCTTGTGTTTTTTTCAGCACTACTGCTAAGAAATGGTTTTTCTTCTGTGAAGAAATGTCAAGTGTTGTAAGCCTAGGCGTGCCTTATGGCACGTACTTCAACACAGGAAACATGTTTTAAACCTAAGGGCTGCTTTCTGTCTTGATATGGTAACTGCTTTTACAAACACTTCCACAGAAGCTGTGAGTCTGTAAGTATTGGATGTATTAGTATGTTAAAAATAACTTTCATTGAGGTAAAATCTGGGTGTAGACTTCCAATAGGAGCAGGTCTCAGACGGTGCCCTTCTTGGAGATAAGTGGTGTTGAGATGTGATTGCCATGCACCAGTGCTCGTTGCAGCACGGCTCCTTCTATGGCTAGGAAGAGGTCTTTCTGTAATCGAACAGGAATTTCAGGCCACTGAAGACATAGGCAATCAAATGACTGCCTTATAAATAGAGCTCTGAAATGTTTACTGTGAAAACAGGAAATACCTTTCAGAAGATAAATTTCGTGGCATTTATTTAAAGAGAAAAGAATTGCAAAACCTGGACTATCATTACTCATTCTTTAGAAGGGTAAGAACTGCCTCATTGAGAAGTTGTTTTCAGTCTCCATCAACAGCCAATCCTGACTGCCTAGCTCGTTCTTACAGCAGCACTGAATTGTGTAAAAATCAGGAGACAGTGACTCAGAGACATGGATAAAAAAATGGAATTTGTTTAGATTTTCTGTCAGAATCATCAATGAGTGTTTTCAAGAGCAAATTTGGGTTCAAATGTCAGATTCCTTGACTCCGAAGCACATCTCAATTTTTTCTTTATACATCTTCCATTCCTTGCTAATAGCATTGCACTTTTCTACAATTTTGGGAAATCCTGGAAGTCTGATCCAGGAATCATCAAAGCCACAGAAGAACAAAAGAAAAAGGTAAAGCCACGGGATAATGTGAAGCGTGATCTTCAGCAGCCTGCCACCAGTTTTGGTCAGAGTGATTTGCTGTTCGCCACGCGAGGTTTTAACAAACCGTTGTATGACAAAAGGCCCTAAAGTGTTGAACAGTTTTCCATCCAGGGTGCTGGGTTTGTTGTTTGTGGTTGGTTTTTTTTTTTTATTCTTTGGAATATATGTTCAAATACTCACTGGTCCAAAGTTAGGTCATTTTGAGGAGCAAAAAATCACAACTCGCATCGTGTGGAAATGGAAATGAGAAGTTTCGTAGCTTTGACTGACTGAAACAAGTGCTCCGTTATGGGGTACGTGGTTTGTAATGCTCAGACTTTAGAGCACCTCTAGTTTACTGTAACTTTGTGTCTAAAAATATGAAAATAGCCCAAACCCCAGACACTCTGGTTTGGAATGCTGGTTTGTTTTGGGGTTTTTTAAATTTCATTTAAATATTAGTGAAAATATGGAAGAGCTAACAATCTGTTTCTAAGCCCAGCACTGCTGTTAGCATTCTCGTGTTGCTTTTCTTTTTAAGCACGTTATCCTCAGCAGCCAAACTCAGCATTGAAGATTTGAAAGTCATACCAGCAACAGAAACATTTTGGTTGGTTTTGGGCAAGTTTCCTAGAGGCTCCCATCCTGCCAAAACCAAGTTTTGTGCTTCTATTTGCTCCTACACCTGTTTGGATTGACATGGAACACTTGGAATTACAGCCTTATGTAGGGATAAACATATAAAAGCCTTTAGAAGGTGATTGTGAGAGAATCATAGAATGGTCTGGGTCAGAAGGGACCTCCGAAGGTCACCTAGTCCAGCCCCCTCTGCTGGAAGCAGGAGCATCTTCAACTAGATCAGCTTAAGTGATTTTTGCTTTCTGTGACAGATGATTACTGAGTTTGTAGGTAGTCAACGTGCAGGTTTGCTTTTGCAAATTCCCTTTCTGTTACTGCAAATTTGTCACTGTAAGGCCCAGACTAAATTCTCTTCAGCTGGACTAAATTGCTTAAGTAGAAGAGTCAGCAACTGCACTTTGGTATGGATTCAGCTGATTGCAGAAATTTGGAGTTCATTGGATCTTCTTGCTTAGGCACTTAAGTGTGGTTACCAAAGCCTTGCTGATCTGGATGGGAGTTGTAAAATGCAGCTTCTTCAGTCAGATGTGCATGGCTAAGAATGTTTTGGTTGGTTTCCATTGCAGCTAATCAGATTGTGAACTGATTTATTGTCAGGAGCACAAACCACTGCAGGCTGCATGTCTTCCCTTTGTGCAGTGTACTCCTTCCTTATGCTTTGTCCCCAAATGTTTCCTGTTGAATTAGGCTTTGGAATAAGCAAACCCAAAAATTTCTTTTCATTCCAGATGACCAAGCTAAGTATGTTTGGAAATGTGTAGCAAGCAACCATTGGAGATGTTTATTCTGCTTATGTGCCATTTCCTTTCTCCTGTGTTACAAAATAACCCAAGTGACTCTTAAAATAAGTAAATTAATGATAATTAAACAATTCCAAGTTTTCAGACTAAAATGTTAATAGTTCAGAAGCACAGAAAATAGAGTCAGTGTTTACAAACCATAAAAATGAGGCTTCAATGTGAGTCTCAAAGCTATAATCTCTAAGAAGAGTTATGTTAGAGGTGCTTATCTGTTCTTGTTTGGTTCTGCTCTGATGAGCTTTGGGATCTTGCTTGTGGACAGCACTGAACTGAGCTTCCATGGTGTTGAGCATCCTTTATGCATCCTTTCATTAGCCTGTAGCATAGCTCCTGTGAAGACAGGGGAGCTATTTATGACATTGTCCAAAATTAAATGAATTAAATTGTTCAAGGTGTCAAAAGCCACAGTGTTGAAATCATGGTAGCTGTGTCTTGTTGCTTTATTTACAAAAGTGAGGGAATTTATTTACCAACCTGTGAGGCAGGCCCTTGAGTCTCGAGTCCTGTGTTGGGCAGTGTTGCAGTGCGGAAGGGCTGTTCAATACTGAAGTTAACAAGCTGCAAGAGGGCTGTGGAAAGCCTTATGTATGGCAGTGGTTGGTTAGAGGTTCTGAAGGGTTCCAGTGGTGCAAAGGTCAATAGCGAATGGAATTACAACAAGCAAGGAGGGAAAATAGCACAAACTTCAGAGTTTAGAAGTGCTAGAAACCTGAAGATTGCTCCTCACTTACCTGAGATCAGCAGGGAAATCATCAAGGCTGATTGACTCCCAAACTGTTGACTGTGGCTTTTGGTGATTTCTTTGAAGAAAAGTTTCCATCATTTTTTCCTAGGCAGTTATTCCTAGGTAGTATTTTGGAGGAAAAGGTCAGTGGCTTCAGTCAAGATATCCACTTTAGTGGTCATCATGTCATTAAGGAAATTAGGTTCATGCTTCTGTGATGAGAAAATAATTCTGAAGACTGGTTTTCGCTTCTGCAGTTAGAAGCTACCCTGGTGCATATGCTATATGTGGTTTGGAAGGGAGCAAGAGATTCCTCTGTTGGCCATTAGGCTGTTTTTGCTAAAGTGAATTCCTTCTGGTTCAGGGAAGGCTATTCTGGCAAAAAAAAGGGTTTTCAGGATATTTTCCATGTGTTGCAAATGTCATTGAAGTCTCACCTGGCATGATGGCAGCTGCTGAATTTTGAACTATTTAAGCTATGGGAACTATTTGATGGCATAATAGGTTCCTTCTATTCCAACAATGGGGTACTGAAGGAGTGAAGTTATCATTTAGTGTGAGGTTATAGGCATGCTTTAAGTGACAGCTGCTTCTGTGTATCACTTCACACCGAAGTGGAGCATTATCTGTAAGAGGAGGTTTGGTTTGCATTATTTCTTTTCTTTCTTGAAGCTTTAGCATGTGAGGAAAGAGGTGAATATAGATGTGAAGGTTTTGATGGTATACCTATGGGAAAAAAATTCTGCTTTTTAGACTGGCAGATCCTGCTAGCTAGGTTTATTTGTGTTCCTGCTTGGAAATTTGGTTGCAGTAATTTTAACAGATTTAACAACAGGTTAATCAAACTGATGCTAATCACTGTGTGGGGTGTATCAAAATTAATGTGAGCTTGATTTTTTTTTCCCCCCTATACTTCTGTTCTCTACTGGGAGTAAGTAGAAACTAGAATTAATTTAGGCTCAAATGGGCATATTGGATTAATGAAGTAGATATTAAATCCATTTCAGATGAATTTAAGTAGTTCCTGTGTGTAAAAAGACCTGAAATGACTAGAGTCCACAGCCATTTACTGAAAAGCAGCAATTACACTGGTTGTCATCATTTGTTTTCATATTGGATTCTAATATGGCTTTCTTTTTCTTTTTCTGCAGACAATAGTAGAGCTTGCAGAGACAGGAAGTCTGGACCTTAGTATATTCTGCAGTACCTGCTTGGTAGGGTATTTTTTTGTCCATCAGTTGCATCACTCTTTGTTTTTGTTTAGTTGGTGCTTTGTGGACTCGTTGTTATTGTTTGGTTGTTTTTTTCCCCCCTTAATGTTAGGCCAAAATTAGATGTTCCTAGACTGAACACATTCTTATACCTCAATAATGCAACTTCAAGGGCAGGATTTACTTACACTCTTTAATGTCAGTAGTGCTCAATAAATACTATTGAACAAGAACTAAATCATAAATAAGGTAGTTATGTAAAACAAAAAAAATACATCCTTGCATATAAATGGGTGACACAAGAATTTAATAAATAATATGTCTGTATGCAAAAAACTCTGCAACAATAAAAAGAAAAGAAAAAAATACTTGGTAGCCCTCCCTTGGACTTTTTCCAGCCAATCCCTGTCCCTCCTGAACTGGGGAGCCCAGAACCAGATGCAGCATTCCAGGTGAGGTCTCACTAGGGCAGAGTAGAGGGGAGGAGAACCTCCCTGGATCTGCTGGACACACTCTTCTTAATACACCCCAGGATCCCATTGGCCTTCTTAGCCCCCAGGGCACATTGCTGTCCCATGCAGAACTGTTAGCCCCAGCACTCCCAGGTGCTTCTCCACAGGGTTGCTCTCCAGCAGATCACCTCCCAGCCTGTCCTGCTGCAGTTTATTCTTCCTTCCCAGGTGCAAGACTCTGCACTGGTCCTTGCTGAACCTCATTAGGTTCCCCTCTTCCCAGTCTGTCCATTGGATAGGAGAACTGTGCATGGAATAAAGACCCTTTCAGTGTCCAGACTAGCGTCAGTGCAGTTGTATAGATGCTTGTGTTAAACAGTGCATAGGTTAAGCTTCACAGCTAGAACTGCTTTAAAAATGAGCAAAGTTTTCATTTATATTTAGGGTTGTTTGGTTGGGGTTTTTTTTTGTATTTGGGGTATGTCAGGATGTTTTTGTTTTCTGAACAAGTGTTTATCACCATTGCAGATACGAAAGCCAGTGAGGTCCAAGCACTGTGGTGTGTGCAATCGATGTATAGCGAAGTTTGATCACCACTGTCCGTGGGTGGGTAACTGTGTAGGTGAGTAGTTTGCTAAAATACAGTGTTGCCTTGAGAGGTAAAGGAGGGGAAGGCCACTCTGGATGTTGTGCAGGGTATTGTTTGGTCTCTTTTCACTGCGAAAGGGACTTGGCTTCTGCCAATGTCTGAGAAGCAGCATTGAGGACTTTTGCTCGAAGGAAAAGCCTTTTCAGTGGGGAGCTTACTTTTTTTTTCCCCTACACACAGTTCTCAGCATAATTCTTTTCTGTATTTTCAATTCTGTGCCCATCCTCAAAATCATCCTGTGTCTGATTTGGTTTCCCATGCATATATTTTTATTACTGTAAATGCTAGTAATTGAAGGATGCAAAGCTTAGCTGCTTTTTAATGTCTGTACAATAGGCATGTGCAGATTCAACAACTGACTAATATCCATTGCCTAAGATAAATTAGTATTTGCTAATAATGTTCAGTAATTTAATGTGAAAGTATATGTATTAAAAATGTTATGATTATAGCAGTTAGACACAGAATGACTTCTTACTGAGTTATTCTCCTCTTACTGATCATAGTATCATAGTATCAGTCAGGGTTGGAAGCGACCACAAGGATTATCTAGTTCCAACCCCCCTGCCATGGCCAGGGACACCACAGACAACATCAGGCTGGCCAGAGCCTCATCCAGCCTGCTCTTAAACACCTCCAGGGACGGGGCCTCAACCACCTCCCTGGACAACCCATTCCAGGCCTTCACCACTCTCATGGGGAAGAACTTCCTCCTGACATCCAATCTGAATCTCCCCACCTCCAGCTTCATTCCATTCCTCCTAGTCCTATCACTCCCTGAGATCCTGAGAAGTCCCTCCCCAGCCTTCCTGTAGGCCCCCTTCAGATCCTGGAAGGCCACAATGAGGTCACCTGGGAGCCTTCTCTTCTCCAGACTGAACAGCCCCAACTCCTTCAGTCTGTCCTCATAGGAGAGGTGCTCCAGCCCTCTGATCATCCTCGTGGCCCTTCTCTGGACACCTTCCAGCACCTCCAGATCCCTCTTGGAATAGGGGCTCCAGAACTGGAGGCAGTACTCCAGGTGGGGTCTCACCAGAGCTGAGTAGAGGGGGAGAATCCCCTCCCTGGCCCTGCTGGCCACACTTCTCTTGCTGCAGCCCAGGATCTGATTGGCTTTCCGGGCTGCAAGCGCACATTAAGAGCTCATGTTGAGCTTCTCGTCCACCAGTTTTGCAAGAGTGCTGAGGAGTGCTTGCCATTGGGAGAGCAAGATTCCATATTTTAATCAGGAACTGGAAAAGCATAAAAAACAGATGAGGAAGGACGTTAGTCTGTGTGTGGTGAGATTATCTGAGCAGTGACGTTGGGTGAGGTGAAGAAAATGGTTTTTCAAAAGCAGTGGTGGTGAAAAAGCAGAATCTTCCAGTTACTGCTCTTGTAGAGACTGGGATAACTGGAGGTAAAAGGAAATAAACATTAGGAGCCTGAAAGTTTGGCCAGGAAAAATGTCTTAGAAGTCACACTGGAAATCACACCCCCGAAATGGAGGAACCGATGATGGTCTGAATGACCTTATATGGCTTCTCTGGCTCTTGGCTGGCTGCTTGGAGCAGAGGGTTTCCAAGCAGAATCCATTCTTAAAGCAGCATTTTTGGCAAACCACGTGTTTCCCTTCTCCTGCTAAAAAGGGAAACATGAGTCATGCCTCTCTGGAAAGGTGGAATTTGGATGTGTTAGGAGGGTAAGAATTTCGCTAAAGATAGGACTGGGAAATATTTTAAGAGTGCGTACAGACGCTCTAAAATCAATCCTTTGGGGATCAAACCTGGCACGTAGAGATTGAGAAGAGAGTATTTTAAGCATTCTGAAGAGGTTGACAGAAAGTATAGGCTGTTTGAAAAAAAAAAAAAAAAAAATCAACAAAGAAATTGGCCGTGGGGGCAAATATTTTCATCATACCTGCAAAACGTTATTTAATGTCACCATGTCTGAAAGCGATTCTCTGTTTTCCAGCAGAGTGTCCAAGCGGCGTTACGCTTTTTACAGCTGGTTGTTTGAAAATGAAAACTTGGCAGATTTTTCTTAAACTTGTAGTTACTTTTCAAACACAGGCTTCAGACTTGCAGCAGAAATTCAGTTCCCAAGTTATAGCCTGAAAGGAGTTGGAGGCAAATTTTGAGCCGTTATGTGGCAAGGATTACGCCGAGAACGTACCGAATTGTTCTTACAGCAGTGACTCAGAAGGCAGGTCTGGTGTATCTGAGAGGTTATTTTATGATTTAGAGCAGTGATCACTGTTTCCCCTCAAGAAAAATTCTTCTCCATCATGTGATAGGGCTCCATTAATAGAAAATCAGCTCTCTTATGTATACTTGTGTACAATACAAGCACAGCCATATAAAAGAAATTTGGATGGCTGACTGTTCCTGCCAGCCCAGGGTGAAACTCTATAGAGTAGTGCTGTGGTTTGCCCAGTCTTTGTTGAGACACAGAAAACAAGCTCTTTCTCCACTTTGTTTTTCCAGAGTCTGTCATTGTAACTGTGACCTGAGCCTGGGGCCTCTCTCATTCAGAGTTCTAAATGCCACATTCATGTTTGCACCACGTACAGACAGGTTTCCCCTTAAGCAGAATTTGGTTTAGCATCTCTGAAGATGCTGAAAGAAGCATCTTACCAGATGCCTCTCAGATGGACCTCTAGGTCACAGTTTAACTTCTCTTGGTTTGTTTGGTTTTTTAATGTCTTTTGTGCAACTTAACAGTTCAGACATTTAGAATGTAAATGAAAGGGATACCTTGGGGACTTTCCCAGTGTTTCTCACATGTGCTTTGATGATTGAAGGCAGTGTCACCACATATTTTATGTCTGAAGGAGTTTGTTTGGTTTTCAAGGAAATGCCTTGTGTTTAGTCTAGCTTGCCTTGTATGTGTATTTTTCCTTATCTCTTATTTATGTGGTCTTTCAGCTCACTTGCTAAAAGCACTTGATTATTTTCTGCCTCCAGAGGATGCTCTTGTTTTAGCACACCAAACACATGACATAATGAAGAAGTAAATGCTGTGCTGGTAGATAATGACAGCCAAGTCTTTTGTAGCCCATTATCATCTCTGCGGGTTTAATTTGCAGCCTCGAGCTGTTGGAAGGTTGCAACATGGGACATGTTTTACAAACAAAAGGAAGGCTGAGCACTTCAGAATTATGATGTGCTCGCATCACAGACGTTTTTAGCTCTATTAGTGTTAAAAATAGATCGGTCCTTCAGTAACTGGCTTAAGCAGAATGAGTTTTATCCCATTCATAACTGTAGGCAGGTTGTTAGACCTCCTCTGCTCGGGCGCTTGTATTTGTTTTACAGGTTCATAGTATCATTAGTTAGGTTTAAACCTGCTTAATGAAGTAGTGAGTTAGCTTATTACCAAGGAAGGTTGTATATTCTGTTTCTTTTAAGAAAGAAAACTCTGCAGTCTGGCAGGTTTTTTTTAATGGCATTTTCTCAAACCCAGTGATTTATTGACGTGGAATTCCTGGCTGTTCAACACCTGCCACCAACGCTGTTCTAAATGTTGTTTATCAGCACTCTTACTAGCTCATCAGAAAGATCACAGATGGAATGCATTTGTGTGGATTGCAGCTGTAATGGGACAGAAATTGAACCGAATAAAACATTGCTTTGTTGTCTGAGAAACTAAAATAGACAGACCAGCTAATTGCCCTGTCCTGCAGTTGTGGTGGCCGAATATTGGAGGCTAGTGTTTCTGTGTACAGTAAGAAGCAGAACTTCCAAGCAAGTAATTAACTTTCTGAAAGTATAGTAACATGCTGTCTGTTGTTGTGCAACCTTAGGAGCAGGGAACCACCGCTATTTCATGGGATACCTGTTCTTCCTGCTCTTTATGATCTGCTGGATGATTTATGGATGTATCTCTTGTGAGTAAATAAGTCGGTTTGGCTGCTTCTGGGTTGTTTGTAATTGCTTGTAACTACTTTGTTTATCTCCTGCTATGGATTTTTGCAGATTTCTGCCCTTTTTGTTTTTGTTTTTTTTTTTTCCCCCTCCTGGAACTGAACTGCATACTAATTATTAGCTATATTGGGTATTTTAAGTTAGAAGGTGATGTTGTTCTTGTCCTAGATTTTTTCCTGCATCACAGCCAGATATGCGCATGTGTCGTGCATTTGTGGAGTTGGGAGAAGGGAGAGCAAGTAAAACCTGTCATTTCCCTATTTAATTTAATAAAGGCTAATGTGGGCATTAGGTTGGTGTAAAGCAAACATCCCTTAAATCTTCTGTATGTTTTTTGACACTTGTTTCCTTTCTCTAGACTGGGGGTTCCACTGTGAGACGAGCTACGCGAAGGACGGCTTTTGGACCTATATTACACAGATTGCTACCTGTTCTCCCTGGATGTTTTGGATGTTTCTAAACAGTGTTTTTCACTTCATGTGGGTGGCTGTATTACTCATGTGTCAGATGTATCAGGTATGGAAGAGCACTTCATCTGTAATAGTGGGAGTGACATAAGAATAGCAAATGGTTCTGCCATTTAGGCTTTAATGCTCATTGTACGAGAGTAAGAGTTCAGTCTTTCAGCCACGTTGGAGGAGACAGGCAGCTGTGGTCTCTGGATATTAGGCATCATTCACTTCTCTCTCACTTCTGCCCTTTTTTTATTTTTCCTGCAAGAGATTAGAATGCCTAACTCCTGTTCTCCATCTTCTGAATGATAAAATAGCAAAACAGATGAGAGAATGGCAGTAAAGACTAATGGGGGATTTGATCTGTGGGTCTAGCATGGGATTACCATGTAGCATGCCATTAGCAGAAAGAGGGTGATAACTTAAAAGGAGATGCAATATGCAATCATCTCTTGCACTGCTTCAGTGTGCCATTACTGTACCTAGTGTTCCTGTATTCTTTTGAAGGTAAGACAAGTCATACTGAAAGCCTCCAAACAGGACTTGAAAGTCTTTCGGTATTACTTGTCATCAATGAGCTGTGAGACTTCCTGATTTCATCTTGAAGGCATCCTGGAAATAAAAATAATGCCCTAAGGCTTAGGTAAAACTTTTGCAGTAAAATTGAAGTTTCATCCTCCTTTCTCTACAATATTCATCAGTTACAACATATACCAATTTAAAAATCTTGTGTGTCAGTCTTTGAAAGGTCTTTCCTGCCCAAGATGGACGAGCAGAGGTAACTGGGTGTGTTTCAGGTGGCTTTCAAAGCAGCCCAACCCCCCCAGGCTTCCAGCAGAACAAGCATGTAACTTTCCAGGGAGCCTTCCATGATATTTGTATCATAATCCACTGCATTCCTCATTGAGGATTCCTGTTAATACAGCTACCACACAGGTGAATCTTTGAACTCTGCCCCTTGGAAAAATGCACTAATGATACAAAATACTCTGGGATGTAGTCAAGCAAAATGTTTGTAGCATTTGACTTCTGTAATGGTTCTGGGAAAATTAAAAACATGTGGTCCTGTTACTAGACCTCCTAAGGGTTTTATGCATAGAAAACTTAGGTTTGTTCCTGAAAAACCTCTGTGGAGTTTGCCATAATTATGACATGAACAAAAGCATTCTCTAAGAGTCAACTGTTGATTGGCAGCTGCATAGCTCCTGCTCTTCCTGGGCTTTGTGTTTTTTGGGTTTGGGCTGTTTTTTTTTTTCCCCTCTCCATTTTTAAGTTTGGGTTTGTCCTCATTGAACTATTTGTCCTTATTGAGACCCCACCTGGAGTACTGCCTCCAGTTCTGGAGCCCCTATTACAAGAGGGATATGGAGGTGCTGGAGGGTGTCCAGAGAAGGGCCATGAGGATGAGCAGAGGGCTGGAGCACCTCTCCTATGAGGACAGGCTGAAGGAGTTGGGGCTGTTCTGTCTGCAGAAGAGAAGGCTCCCAGGTGACCTCATTGTGGCCTTCCAGGATCCGAAGGGGGCCTACAAGAAGGCTGGGCAGGGACTTCTCAGGATCTCAGGTAGTGATAGGATTAGGGGGAATGGAATGAAGCTGGAGGTGGGGAGATTCAGATTGGATGTCAGGAGGAAGTTCTTCCCCATGAGAGTGGTGAAGCCCTGGAATGGGTTGTCCAGGGAGGTGGTTGAGGCCCCGTCCCTGGAGGTATTTAAGACCAGGCTGGATGAGGCTCTGGCCAGCCTGCTCTAGTGTGGGGTGTCCCTGGCCATGGCAGGGGGTTGGAACTAGCTGATCCTTGTGGTCCCTTCCAACCCTGATACTGATACTATGATACTAACTAGCCAGGGTTGTTGTCAACACACTACCTACTATCTTAGAAAAATTATTTTAAAGCTTTGCTGGCTACTTGGCTCTTGCAAGCCCATTTATTTACACAGCCCTGAAACTTCACTGGGGCTCATGAAGGCAAAGGAAAGGCTCCAGATGTTACATCCAATTGAGGCAAGACAGTCCAAATTTAACTTTCTGAATGTCCTTGCTTGTGTAGCATGCAGCAGAGCTGACTTCTTGTGTTTCACTAGGAATTAAAATGTTTTATCTTCCTGTAGTGTAAGGCTGCTAAGGGAGCTCTTAACGGTTTTGTTTCCAATTACATCAGCTTGCAGTACGCTCCAGTTCTATGTAAGGGACTCTTTTAGGCTAATGTAGTTAGAAAGGTGTTACGGAAAACCATAGCCTTTGAGCCAAATGATTCTGTAAACAGGGGAAAAAGTAAGCAGGGGCAGCAAACCACCATCATTTTTGGACATCTCTTTGTCTTGTGGACAGGAGAGTTACATTACTGCCACAGATTTATAAATGGGGAAGCATATTACTGGAGCTATAACCAGAATCTCAGGAGGAAGAGAAAACCATTCAAATGCTGTGTGAAGTAACTCCTGAGCCTGCTGTTTGCAGCACACTTCAACTGACAATACAGGAAAGGCGTCTCTCTGTTAGGAACTAAGGAGTCACATTTTATTCAGTGATCATTATTTACTTATGAAGGCTTTCAAAGGTAAACCTTTTGCATAGTCTGGCACGGCTGTTGTATGGTGCTTTACGCTGGGACCCAATAATTTCCCCAGACAAAGATCCACTCTTCCAAAGGAGGACTATAAACCCAGTAAATTTCTTCCTGCTTTTTCAGTCTGGCACATGGTGGTGGCTTGAAATTCCCCTCCAGCTAATTGGAATCTATTCCCAGAGTAAATTCCAAAAAAAAAAAAAAAAAAAAAACCACCCCAAAGCAAAAACCAACTGAGAACTTGGAGGCAAAATGAAAGCTATATTTCCAGAAGGTAAACTCAAATCTAGCAGTGGAAAATGCAGTGGTTACGTACAAAATGCATTTGCATATCTTCACCATTCAGAAACCCACAAATGCAAGGGTCCCCTCGTACAGAATCCTGCCCCTGGAGGGTCCAGGGGAACCGTTGGCAGCCTCCTCCCCTTTACCTCACAGACACAATGTTGTGCCAGCAGAAGGTCAGGCAAGAGATAAGAGAGCAATGCAGAGCGGAAGTGAAAAATGAGCCCAGGATAGTTTGAGCAGTCTATCCCAGTCAGCGAGCCGGTGGGATGGTGTAGATGAAGCAGTTGTTATTCTTCTGTATCCAATGCCAATTTATTTACCCTTTACTCAAAGATGTCCAGAAAGTCTCTGCTCTTGTTTATAACTAAGACACTAGGCTAAAGCATCAGCCTCAAACCATCACACTCCTGCAGGGCTCATTGCCTTGTTTTCACACGAATGAAGTCGCTCACTCTTCTTCCTGTCCTCAGATATCTTGCTTGGGTATCACGACGAACGAAAGAATGAATGCAAGAAGATACAAGCACTTTAAAGTTACAACCACATCTATTGAAAGCCCATTCAAGTAAGTTTTAAAGTGTAAACATGTTTCTGGTTTGTGCAGCTTGTTGGAACAGAGCGCAGCTAAATACTGCCGGGTTCTGCACATTGGCCACAACAACCCCAGGCAGCGCTACAGGCTGGGGTCAGAGTGGCTGGAGAGCGGCCAGGCAGAGAGGGACCTGGGAGTGCTGGTTGATGGTAGGCTGAACATGAGCCTGCAGTGTGCCCAGGCAGCCAAGAGGGCCAACCGCATCCTGGCCTGCATTAGGAATAGTATGGCCAGCAGGAGCAGGGAGGTCATTGTGCCCCTGTACTCTGCTTTGGTTAGGCCACACCTTGAGTACTGTGTCCAGTTCTGGGCCCCTCAGTTTAAGAAGGACATTGAAACACTTGAACGTGTCCAGAGAAGGGCAACAAGGCTGGTGAGAGGCCTTGAGCACAAGCCCTATGAGGAGAGGCTGAGGGAGCTGGGGCTGTTTAGCCTGGAGAAGAGGAGGCTCAGGGGCGACCTCATTGCTCTCTACAACTGCCTGAAGGGTGGTTGTAGCCGGGAAGGGGTTGGCCTCTTCTCCCTAGCAACCAGCACCAGAACAAGGGGACACAGTCTCAAGCTGCAACAGGGGAAGTTTAGGCTGGAGGTGAGGAGAAAGTTCTTCACCGAGAGAGTCATTCAGCATTGGAATGTGCTGCCCAGGGAGGTGGTTGAGTCTCCGTCCCTGGAGGCGTTCAAGAGGGGACTGGATGTGGCACTTGGTGCCATGGTCTAGTTGTGAGGTTTGTGGTTACAGGTTGGACTCGATGATCTTCGAGGTCTCTTCCAACCTTGGTTATTCTATTCTATTCTATTCTATTCTATTCTATTCTATTCTATTCTATTCTATTCTATTCTATTCTACTTCTACGGTGTTTCTGCTACTTGGAATGCTGAATCTGTCAGCTATTTTTACACTAACACATTCTGTCCAGTTTCAGGAAGTAATAAATATTTTGCAGTGACTCTAGACATGGATGCATAATCAGAGAAAAGACTACTGTCCAGTGATGGTCATATGGTCAAACTGTAAAGTTTATGGGGAAATAAATATCCTCCTTATAAATCAGATGCCCGAAAACAGAGGCGCTCGGTGTGGACCTGAGTCTTCACTTCTGCACCAGGCACTTTGTTCTGATTCATATTTAAAGTGCGATTGAATTTGCTCTGTGCAGTAGCTCCCCTTGCTCTCTTTACTGTGAGAAAAGACTCAGCACTTCTTTCCTCCTCAGGAGGAAGAGCATGGGCAAAGCTATTTGTGGGGAAGGGAGCAGAATGTCTCAGGAACTGAAGCGTTACGTGGGCGAGACATTGGTATCAGGACGTTAAGCGATTCTGGTTCCTGTAGTGATGAGGGTGCAAACTGGAAAAGAGAGACCCAGGGATGAAATAGCATTGGGGTGCTCACATGGGGGCAAGGAGCAATTTGTGGAGCCCAAGCAGGAAATAAATGAAGCAGCATGAGGCTGGTGAGTTGAGGGCACATTGCAGAAGCAGCAGCAAAAGGACAGAAGCATATCTTGTTCTGCCTTGCGTGCTGTGTCTCCTGTGGGAGCTGCTGCTTTTTCAGGTGATATCCAGGGGAACAGGAGATAGGAGTTATTGCTGCAATTTGACTTATGTGCTAGAAGAGGAAGATGTGATCCTTTTTAATTATCTCACCGTACAAAATGTGTAGTGAGAAGCACCTGAGCATCTCTGTATGGCTGCAGGCTTCCTACAGATGTAGAATTGTAACAAAACCATATCATTAGTTTGCCTGAAGGGCCCAGGGTACTGCACAGGGGAGTTAAAAAAAAAAACTGCTGTGTTTATCTCCAGATTAATCTCACATTCAGAAAACAATTTAAACTGAAACAGCTGGCTGTTATTAAAAATGGCTCCTGAAAGTAACCTCAGATGTCTGAAACAACTGACTTGGCATCACCTGTCAGATGAAGCATTGGCACCAAGTAGTTGTCATCTCCTTGTTGTGTAGACCTGCCCTTGCATGTGACACAAGCTTCTGTTCCAAAAAGCCGTGATCTGTTCAGCATGTGTGTGGTTAAGTTCAAAAAAAACCCCACCCACTGTGCTGAAATGTTGGTGTGGAGGTGTTTAAATATTTGACAGCTGATTGATTCAGCAGCAGAAAGCACTGGAAGAGTTCATTTAATTCAGGTAATGCTTTCTTAGTTGTGTGTTGTCCAAGGACTGAATCAGACCTGCCACTGGTGAGACAGGAGGCATGACAAAGGAGAGACTTACCCAGATGGAAGCTTTTCTAGGACAGCATTCACTTTGTGCTGTTTTCCCTTGTCTCCCTCCATATAAAGCAGTTTTCCTCTTGAAAGGGATGTGAGTTACCATGCTTTGCTACATGGTGGTACACTGCCAACACTTCGGTACATCTGTCTGTACAGTTCTGGTAGGCAGTAGAAGAAAAGCAGTGTCTTGTGTTGACTGGTCAAACATTCACCAGTCTGCTGCCTGCTGCTTGTATCAGGACTTGCTCATCAGCAGGCTCTGATAGAATTCTTCTGACCTGAATTGGTTTATCAGAATTGCAGAATGGTAGGGGTTGGAAGGGACCTCTGAAGATCATCTAGTCCAGCTCCCCTGCTAGAGTGGGATCACTTAGAGTAAAACACATAGCCAGACAGATGTGAAATGCTTCCAGAGATGGAGATTCCACAGCTCCTCTGGGCATCCTGTTCCAGTGCTCTGCCAGCCTCCAAGTGAAGAATGTTTTCCTTCTCTTTACGTGGAACCGCCTGAAAAGAGTCTGGCTCCACCTCCTGACACTTGCGCTTTAGATGTTGCTAAGCATTAATGAGTGCAGCCTACAATGCACTGACCACATCATAGACAGCAACTATGAAAACCTCTACTTGCCTCCCTTGACCATTTTCTGCACAGTGTGCTCACACAGATGAGCCATTCCTTTCTCACTCTTTCCTGCACCAATGTTAGAGAAAGAGTTTTCTGTAGTTAAGAACATAAAGAGTGAAGACTCTGTGTCCAGTTCTGGGGCCCTCAATTTCAATTCAAGAAAAGTGTTGAGTTACCCAAACGTGTCCAGAGAAGGGCAACAAAGCTGGTGAAGGGTCTGGAGCACAGCCCTGTGAGGAGAGGCTGAGGGAGCTGGGGTTGTAAGCTCAGGGGAGAGCTCATTGCTCTCTGCAACTCCCTGAAGGGAGGTTGTAGCCAGGAGCGGGTTGGTCTCTTCTCCCAGGCAAGCAACACCAGAACAAGAGGACACAGTCTCAAGCTGTGCAGGGGGAAATTTAGGCTTGATCTTAGAAAGAAGTTCTTCAGACAGAGAGACTGCGCTTTGGAATGTGCTGCCCAGGGAGGTGGTAGGGTCAGTGTCCCTGGAGGTGTTTAGGAAGAGACTGGATGAGGCACTTGCTGCCGTAGTCTGGTTGATTAGATAGGGTTGGGCAATCGGTTGGACTTGATGATCTTGGAGGTCTCTTCTAATTTGGTTAATGCTGTGAGTCCAATCTGTAGGTAGCCCCAGAAGGCTGCACTTTGCCAGGCGAGCGTGGTGCTGCTCCTGACGTGTGTTTGTTCTGTTTGCAGCCACGGGTGCATACGGAACGTTATAGACTTCTTTGAATTCAGATGCTGTGGTCTGTTCCGGCCTGTTATCGTGGACTGGACGAGGCAGTACACAATAGAATACGACCAGACTTCAGGATCAGGCTACCAGCTGGTGTAGCACCACCTTCATCATCCTCTGAGCATATCCCATCTGAGTGGTGCCTGGAAAATGCGCTCTCTCTCATCCGCGTCCCTTGAAGAGTAGCATGCTATGTGTAGGGCTGGCGATGAATTAGGAGGCACCTTCTCTTCGTCAGAATTTTATTCACAGAAGTAAAAATGGGACAGAATAAACTGCCACACCTGATAAGGAAGAGGAGGAAGATCCACACAAAAGGGATTTTAACAGTTCTTAACATGAGAATTTATTCGTGACAGCATATCCACAGTATTTGTCGTTGGGGTTTGTTTGTTTGGGTTTTTTTGGTTGCTTGGTTTGGTTTTTTCCTTTCAGGTCTTTTCACAGTGGAGCATGAGATTGCTGAAGCGTTGACCTAAAGCAGCTACCTTGTGCTGAACAGAGAAACCGATTTCTCGGTGTGAATACTTCCACTGAAACAGGCGTCTAGGCTGTAAAACTAAACTTCCTGATGCAGAGCTCACCGATTGCTGTGTTAAGAGTTCCTGGAATGTGATATTGGGTTTTTGTTTCAGTGCAGGTTTTCTGTAGCATTATATCCATTGGAACGCGTGCTTTTCAACGCCGTCAGAAGCCTCGTGTGGTGGGAATCCCCTGTCGGGCGTAGGGCACGCCAGATAGTAAGAAACAGCAGCACGCCACAAAGCGTTGCCCACATGTATTATCTTTCCATTTTGGTGATTGTTTTTGCCACCAGCACGACAACATCCTTGTGAGGACCTCGTCCCGGGGCTTGCACGGCCTGAAAGAAAGCCAGCTGTGCGGATAAGGAAAGCTCTTCTGCCAGCGTTAAAGCCCTGCTTTAAATGCATGAAGCACCTCTACAAGTAGATCACAGTATATAATGTTCAGAGGGGAGGGGAAGGAAAAGAAATGGAGACAAATTGCTTATCTCTGAAGTAATTGCATAAGCAACTTGGAACTGGCAATGTTTCAACGTTAGGTTTGGTCCTTCTCGGCGCAGTGTAATTGGGGACCTCTTGGAAGAGAAATTGCACGGGGGGGGAGGAGGGGGCGGGGAAAACCACCGATGTGGCAGCAAAAAAAAGCTCAGTTATGGTAAGACAATATACTTTTAAGTTGAATGCAACTGCAGAAGTACCTAAATCAGTCTGAAGTGCTTGTTTTGTTTGGAAGCCAAAGGTAAACACGAGTCAAAATGCCCATAATAGCACACCCCACCCCCGAACAGAGAAGGTACCGCAGCCTTCCGAAGCGGACGGGGCATCGGCACGCGGAAATCACCCTTAGTTTCTTGGTTTAAGTTCTCATGCTGCAGATCTGTTTGGAAGGTAAGGAATGACCTGAGATTGCATTCCAAAGGGGCTTTTCTTGAACGTGATGCACTGATTTCTTTTGTTTGTTTGCTTTGGTTCGGTTCTATTTTCGTTACGGCGTTCTCCTAAACTCGTAGGGAGTTGTTCACTGCTTCCTTAACTATTGTTTACAGAGAGATTCAGGTTAGTTCTCTTCTAAGTGCTGTAGCAACCCCAAGTGGTTCGAGAAATCTGTGAGGAGGGGGAGTTTGGGGAGGGACCTGAAAGCAGATGTCCGAGACCAGTGTAAAGAATGTGTATCTGTATATAAATAATTTATCAACTAGTTTTTTCTCTCCGTGAGTGTGTGTTTAGTGTATTGAAAGCTGCTCATTTTCATTTTATTCAACCAAAAAAAAAACCCCTAACCCTCCCCTCCCCCCCCCAAAAAAAAAAACCCCACCACACCCCAAGCCCACAAACCCCAGTGTAGGAAGATATCTAATGAGCTTCTAGTGATGTTCAATATTGCTGTTAATAGGCGTTACGCCCTGCAAAGTCACTGCATGTTTGATGCTTGGCAAAATTAGAGTTCTCTGTAATATGCAGATTACAGCTCATGAAGCAATCTAGTGGTATTCCCAGCCCTTGCCTTAGTAAGAGGAGCAGTGAAACTGTAAATAGTTGATGTTCAGTATTTGCAAGTAACCCTTTTTTTCTGTAGTTGTTCATTGGCCTCAAGACACGCACTTGAGTTTTGCAAGTACCAGAGATCAGGATTTACAGGGGTGCAGCGTTAGAGTACTTGAATGTTCTACTACTGGAAAAAAAAACCCCATCCAACATCACCTTGGACACAGTTGTGAGGGGAGAGGTTGGGGTGGAGGGGTGGCAGGAAGCTTCTGCTATTTTTGTCAGGCAAAACTTGTGATCCTAACACAGAAGCATTCTGTTTCAGTGCAAACAGCTGATGTTGGTGATTCACCTTTTCTTTGTTGGTTTTTTATTTAACTCAAATAAGGGGAAAGCATGAAGGCTTCACAGTGGTGTTGATTTTAATCACCAGTCCTGGTCTGTGGAATTTCCACACACACCCCACACACCCCCTTTCTTAGTGTTTATTTCTTTTTTTCCCCACATCTCTGCTGGGGGTCGGTTGACCTGAAGAGTCTTCAGTCCACTTTATGAACTAGCCACCTAGCACCAGGAGAGCAGTTCAGTGTGAGATGCAAGTTTGGGGTTTAGTTGCCCAGTAGGCACTAGCTGCCATGAATCAGTCGTGTCCTGCAGCCCGTATCAGAGGTGTGTGCAAAGAGAGGAGGTGACCTTTGCTGGCGTGCCAGCAGTTCTGCACTATTTGCTCGTTCATCGCTCTCTGGGGGACAGCTTTATTGACACCTGCAGAGCCTGAGCAACATGCAGGCAGCTGTGAACATTGAGTCACGAACACAGATGTGGGATGTCTGAAGTTTCCAGTGCAAAATGTGACTTGTCTGGAGTGACACCGAATTGTTGGATGTGAAACCGTCAACTCAAGCAGGGGGGGGGGGGGGGGGGGAGCCAACTATGCAGCATTCTTCTGTCAAGTTATCAAACTTAGAATTCACTTGTGGAACCAAAACTGCATTGCTTCTGCAACTTATCCAAGATGAGCCAGACCTACAGCAGGTACAGACCAGCTTCATCTGACATAGGTAGAGTACATGGGGAATTTTGTCTTGGCCCTAAACATGTGCTGTTTTTTTGCAGGTTTCTGTATCCTTTGACGTCCACCAGGTTATTATTATGTTTGGGTTTTGGTTGTGTTTTGTTTGGTTTTTTTTTTTCCTCCCAATTAATGTGTAAAAATAGCATCACTACATTTTAAGCTATGGAATTAATATTTCTTTTTGGGGTTGTTTTTTTTTTTTTGGGGGGGGAGGTATATTCTTTATTTATAACTGTGCCAAGTATTATTTTAAGACTGTCGAGATCTTGATGTGTTACACATTGTGAACAAAACAGATATGTACAATGTTTAATAACTTAGCTCTCCTGACATTAAATTAAATCTGTTAAATTTTGTAAGTTATTAATCAAATAAATATTGACTCCTAGATGCAGTGTTGGTCGTGATGACTCGGGGTGTGATTTCACACAGGGGGGTTTCTGTCCAGTTTTAGAAGCCATGCCACGAGAGGATAGCTGCTGTCAGAATCACAGCAGCATTCAGGTAGGAAAAGACCCTCAGGGTCAACAAACCCAACCCAGAACCCTACTCTACAAGGCTCGCCCCTAAACCACAGCCCCAAGCTCCACATCCAAACCACCTTTAAACACAGCCAGGCTTGGTGACTCCACCACCTCCCTGGGCAGCACATTCCAGTCCCTGACCACTCTTGCTGGGAATAATTTTTTCCCAATGTCCAGGCTGAACCTGCCCTGCTGCAGCTTGAGGCTATTCCCTCTTGTTCTATCTCTAATTGCCTGTGAGAAGAGACCAGCAGCAGCCTCTCCACAATCTCCTTTCAGGTAGCTGTAGACAGCCATGAGGTCTCCCCTCAGCCTTCTCTTTTTCACACTAACCATCCCCAGCCCATCCTTCAGTCTCTCTCCAGGCCCTTCACAGCTTCCTTGCCCTCCTCTGCCCTGGCTCCAGCACCTCCACATCTCTCTTGCATTGAGGGGACCTAAGCTGGATACAGTACTCCAGCTATGGCCTCCCCAGAGCTGAATCCCAGGGGACAGTCCCCTCCCTGCTCCTGCTGGACACAGCATTGCTGATCCCAGCCAGGATGCCTTTGGCTTTCTTGGCCACCTGGGCACACTGCTGGCTCCTCTTCAGCTGCTTGTCCATTAGCACCCCCAGGTCCCTTTCTGCCTGCAGCTCTCCAGCCACACTGCCCCAAGCTATCTTGCCTCTTGTTTTAGTAAAATCCCTCTGAGTGTCTTGTGAATCACTGCAGCAGCTTTTGGTGAAGCACACCTCTGTAATACCAGTTGGAGTTACCATTCACTGATGAGGCTTTCCTGTCTTCTGAGCAGAGTATGCTAGCAAGGTCATGTTCCTTAAGGGAGAATTCACAGAACCGTAGAACTGTCAGGGTTGGAAGGGACCTCAAGGATTATCCAGTTTCAACCCACCTGCCATGGGCAGGGGCACCTCACACTACAGCAGGTTGCTCACAGTCACATCCAGCCTGGCCTGAAAAACCTCCAGGCATGAGGCTTCCACCACCTCCCTGGGCAACCTGTGCCAGTCTCTCACCACCCTCATGGGGAACAACTTCTTCCTCACATCCAATCTCAATCTACCCACTCCAGTTTTTTTTCCCATCCCCTCCCAGTCCTATCCCTCCCTGACACTCTCAAAAGTCCCTCCCCAGCTTTCTTGGAGCCCCCTTCAGATCCTGGAAAGCCACAAGAAGGTCTCCTGGGAGCCTTCTCTTCTCCAGTCTGAACAACCCCAACTCTCTCAGTCTGTCCTAATAGAGCAGCACCAGCCCTCTGATCATCCTCATGGCTGTTCTCTGGACACCTTCCAGCACATGTTCCTACTAGGGGACACTTCAGGTGGCCACATGTACATCTTTAGTAATTCTTGAGCTGTTCTAAGAGCAAGCACAAGGCTAGGAGTTGTGACCAAGATGAGTGCTTCTCTGGGTGGCAGTTGCAGGTGACAGCTCTCCTGCTGTGTGCTACAGGTTAGGTTTTGCATAGAAACAAGTTAACCATACAAACTGGAGTGCTGTACCCAGCAATATCCTTTAAAGTATAGGTCTAGGACTCAAGAGCACCCCAAATGGAGTGAAAAAAGTCTCTGTGTTTTCTTTTGGGTGTGGGTGCAAAATAAACATTAAGAACTGTTGATGTGCTCACCCCTTCCCCTGGCAACAGCTCTGGCGAGGCTGGGCCCAAGCTTACCTCTGCTTGAGCACCTTTGGACTTGTCTGGTGTGAGGTCAGGGAAGGTGCTTGCTTTTTAAAGAAGACATTCTGTTCTGATGAGATCTGTCAGAAATGTGCAGTGCTCCCGCAGAGCAGTTGCTGCTCTTGGGAGGTATGGGCGGGCTCTTGACTTGAAAGCTGCTTGCTGGGTTTGTTTTACTTGGGAAGTAGGCTGCCCTCCCCACCCTCATTATGGCTTGATTTGAGTTCACTCCCTTGCACCTCCCATGAGCTGCCTCTATGTAAAATTTGGTACTTTTTTGTTTCTGTGAAAAAAATAGGTACTTGTGAATGCTTGCATTTGGCTTTTATCCACTTCAGGCTACCAGCTGGAGACAGGTTACAGCTGCACCTACTAACTGCAGGTTGAATTGATTTGCAGTGGCTCCAATGCTGCATACTGCTTGAGATCTCCCAAGTTATGAAATCATACAATCATAGAATTGTCAGGGTTGGAAGGAACCTCAAGGAGCATCTAGTCCCAACCCTGCTGCCATGGG
Source organism: Picus viridis (assembly GCA_033816785.1). Taxonomy (NCBI): domain Eukaryota; kingdom Metazoa; phylum Chordata; class Aves; order Piciformes; family Picidae; genus Picus; species Picus viridis. The sequence goes on from CM066567.1 coordinate 11,599,099, forward strand.
CAGGGACACCTCACACTACAGCATGCTGCTCACAGCCACATCCAGCCTGGCCTGAAAAACCTCCAGGGGTGAGGCTTCCACCACCTCCCTGGGCAACCTGTGCCAGTGTCTCACCACCCTCATGGGGAACAACTTCCTCCTAACATCCAATCTCAGTCTACCCATTTCTAGTTTTGCTCCATTCCCCCCAGTCCTATCACTCCCTGACACCCTCAAAAGTCCCTCCCCAGCTTTCTTGCAGCCCCCTTCAGATCCTGGAAGGCCACAGCAAGGTCTCCTGGGAGCCTTCTCTTCTCCAGACTGAACAGCCCCAACTCTCTCAGTCTGTCTCCTTAGCAGAGCAGCTCCAGCCCTCTGCTCATCCTCGTGGCCCTTCTCTGGACACCTTCCAGCACCTCCAGATCCTTCCTGTACTAGGGGCTCCAGAACTGGACACACAGTTCCAGGTGGGGTCTCAGCAGAGCACTAAAGAACCAAACTCTCCTGGAATCAGGCTTCCAAACTGAGACAAACTCAAAGCATTACCCCGGCCTGGACTGAGCTTTTATTCATCAGCTCTTTTGCTGCAGCTGAAAAGTTCACAGTAACCAATGAATGCAGTTCAGTGTAGGGGACTTGACAGGTATATTGTCTTTGTGGGACTGGGTTGTTAGGGGTTTTACATAATTGCTTTCATTTTCTGTCATTAAGTAAGTTGTTGGCGTGTGGAGCAGCATGGAGCTGTGAGTTACTGCTGTGACTCCCTCTAGGAGAATAAAGGAAAGCCTTTGATTTGTTAGGGATTTAAATCACTTCCAATCACTTCTGCAGTTCATTTTTCTAAGAACAGAGAGCTCCTTTTTTTCTAATGGGTGTGAGATGCATGTTTCTGTCAGCATAAATCTCACCTGCCAGCTCTGCTGATGGGGTAGGTTTGGATCCACTGCAGTAGCTACATCAGCTGATGGGAAGCGGATTCGTCTGCTCAATAGGGGGCCTAGAGCATTATTTGGGTTTCTGTTTCTCAGCATTTCAGAATGAGCAGAGGAAGCACTTCCATCAGGTAACAAGGCTATGGAAAGGGCATATTGCCATTGTCTTCATGCCCTTGGCTGCTGGGTCCTGGATAGCACTTCTCAGTTAGAGCTCTCCTTGCTCCGTTTGGAAGAGTCAGAGGGGAGCAATGCTTCCTGCACAACTGTCTGGTTGGCAAAGGACAAAGGTACATTGAGGGGATTTTAGGGGAAAGTATTTGGATTATGTAGCTGTCAATGGGTCCATGTCCCAGTGGATCTCAGGGATCAGTCCTGGGACCAGGCTTGTTCAACATCTTTGTGGGTGCCATGGACAGTGGCATTGAGTGCACCCTCAGCAAGTTTGCTGATGACACCAAGCTGTGTGGTGCAGCAGACACAGTGGAGGGAAGGGATGCCAGCCACAGGGACCTTGACAGGCTGGGCTTGTGCCCACCTCATGAGCTTCAACAAGACCAAGTGCAGGGTCCTGCATCTGGGTCAAGGCAATCCCAGGCACAAATCCAGGCTGGGCAGGGACTGGCTGGAGAGCAGCCCTGAGGAGAGAGACTTGGGGGTGCTGGTGGACGAGAAGCTCAACATGAGCTCTCAATGTGCACTTGCAGCCTGAAAAGCCAATCAGATCCTGGGCTGCATCAAGAGAAGTGTGGCTTGCAGGTCAAGGGAGGGGACTCTCCCCCTCTACTCAGCCCTGGTGAGACCCCACCTGGAGTACTGCCTCCAGTTCTGGAGCCCCTATTACAAGAGGGATGTGGACGTGCTGGAGCGTGTCCAGAGAAGGGCCACGAGGATGATCAGAGGGCTGGAGCACCTCTCCTATGAGGACAGACTGAAGGAGTTGGGGCTGTTCAGTCTGGAGAAGAGAAGGCTCCCAGGTGACCTCATTGTGGCCCTCCAGTATCTGAAGGGGGCTACACGAAGGCTGGGGAGGGATTTCTCAGGATCTCAGGTAGTGATAGGACTAGGAGGAATGGAATGAAGCTGGAGGTGGGGAGATTCAGGCTGGACATGAGGAGGAAGTTCTTGAGCATGAGAGTGGTGAAGCCCTGGAAAGGGTTGTCCAGGGAGGTGGTTGAGGCCCCATCCCTGGAGGTGTTTAAGCCCAGGCTGGATGAGGCTCTGGCCAGCCTGATGTTGTCTGTGGTGTCCCTGGCCATGGCAGGGGGTTGGGACTAGATGATCCTTGTGGTCCCTTCCAACCCTGACTGATACTATGATACTATTAGTATGAGTGGCAGGACCAAAGGTTTCTGCCCGGGTTGCCTGGGCTTGCTGCTTCACTCCCACCTGAAGTGTGCTGCTTCACTCCCACCTGAAGTGTACTGCTTCTGCCTCACTGTTCTCTTTGTCACTTGTGACCTTTCCCTCTCTGAGAACTGCAGCAGCCCTTGGCTCACATTTTGAGCCGCCTGTCTGTTCCTCCTCGCACCCACATTGTTCCTTTGTGCCCCATACAAAATGCCCTTTGTGCATTGTTCTGCCTCGTACATATTTGTCTAATTAGGCTTTTGGCTTGCCCTGTTTCACTGCCTCAGACCACAGTCAGAGACGTGGCTTGAAACTCCACATCAGACTCTGTTGACACATTTGCTTACTACTTTATTGCAGCATTCCCATTCTGGTATGTGTCTCCAGGCAGCTATTCCCCCTCCCTTTCCCCCCGCCCAGAATGCACGAGCTTGCATCCTAAACCAGAGAGAGTTTCAAATCTCATCTTTGACTAACTTCTGCTGGGCACAATGAGAGTTGAAACAGAACCTGTGTCTGCGCCCTAGAACACTGTGTGAGTTAGAGAATTGTCAGGGTTGGAAGTGACCTCAAGGATCACCCAGTTCCAACCCCCTCCCATGGGCAGGGACGTCTCACACTACAGCAGGTTACTCATATTCCTATGTTCATTTAAATTAGGTTCCTCACTTCTCTGGGTGGAGAAGTTAATATTCAGCAGCCTCTGAAGCCTGCACTCAAAGTTGTTCAGTTCAAAGCTGTGTTCAGTGTCTGCTATCCTTGGGGTGCACCCTGCTGATTTACAGCCAGATCCCTGGAGAGGCACCAGCAGAGGCTCTTTGTGATTGTGATGGGTTGAAAATTCCACCCCCTCCCAACATTAACTTTGGCAGACCAGAGCAGCTGGAAGCAAATGGAAGCTGTATTTACAGGCAAAGCTACAGTCTACAATGGAAAGCAATCAATATGTACAAAATATCCAGGAGTTACAATATTTACAGGGATTTACACTTGATGAACAGCACAAGGGCCCCTCTGGTCAAAGAACAGGGGAGCTGCTAATAGCTTCCCAAGCACTGCCCCCTCTTCCTCCCTTGTACACAAAAGGGACAAGAGAAAAGAGCAGAGATATATTTTTTTAGACTTGGCCAAAACAATGAGTGAGTAGAGTAGAGAGAGTAGAGTAGAGTAGAGTAGAGTAGAGTAGAGTAGTAGAGTAGAGTAGAGTAGAGTAGACCAGGTTGGAAGAGACCTTCAAGATCATCGCATCCAACCTATCATCCAACACCACCTAATCAACTAAACCATGGCACCAAGCACCCCATCAAGTCTCCTCCTGAACACCTCCAATGATGGTGACTCCACCACCTGCCTGGGCAGCCCATTCCAATGGGCAATCACTTTCTCTGTGTAGAACTTCTTCCTAACATCCAGCCTAAACCTCCCCTGGTGCAGCCTGAGACTGTGTCCTCTTGTTCTGGTGCTGGCTGCCTGGGAGAAGAGACCAACATCCACCTGTCTGCAACTTCCTTTCAAGTAGTTGTAGAGAGCAAGAAGGTCTCCCTGAGCCTCCTCTTCTCCAGGCTAAGCAACCCCAGCTCCCTCAGCCTCTCCTCATAGGGCTTGTGTTCCACACCCCTCACCAACTTCGTTGCCCTTCTCTGGACACCTTCCAGCAAGTCAACATCCTTCCTAAACTGAGGGGCCCATAACTGGACACAGGACTCGAGGTGTGGCCTAACCAGTGCAGTGTACAGGGGCAGAATGGCCTCCCTGCTCCTGCTGGCCACACTGTTCCTGAGGCAGGCCAGGATGCCATTGGCCCTCTTGGCTGCCTGGGCACACTGCAGGCTCATGTTCAGCCTCCCATCAACCAGCACCCCCAGGTCCCTCTCTGCCTGGCTGCTCTCCAGCCACTCTGACCCCAGCCTGTAGCACTGCCTGGGGTTGTTGTGGCCAATGTGCAGAACCCGGCACTTGGATGTGTTCAATCTCCTGCCCTTGGACTCTGCCCATCTGTCCAGCCTGTGGAGGTCCCTCTGCAGAGCCCCTCTACCCTCCAGGAGCACGTTAATCTCTCCCAGATTGAAGCAGCAGTGAAAAGAGAAAGATTATTCACATTACCAGCTGAAGTCCATTATCTTTCCAATGGGATTGTTTAGAACTAGGATTATTTTCCTTTTTACACCCAACAGTGATTTATTTACATTTTTCTGTTCAAGATACGTAGAAAATTTGTAAAGGTTTAGCCTAAAACTACCACAGTTATATATATATAGACCAGAGATAAAGGTCTGCTCCTTTGTTATCTCACCTTCCTCTAACCCACTCTTGCTTTGTAAAGACACTGACCTCCTTCATCCTATCACACTTAAGGCAGAAGTAATTGTCCCCTAATTGTAGACCTTTATGAGCAGCAGTTCCTAAAGCCTTATGTTAACAGGAGTCAAGGCCCCTGACTGTCACAGCTTTCCCCCATCTGGGGTGTTCACAAGGAGCAGATCAACACTTCTTTGGATGTGTTTAATTGCCATTACTCTTCATCAGTTTGAGTTCAAGTCACGTTTGCTACCAGAGTGCTTTGTTCCACTCTGTTGCTGCTGCACCCTGTCAGATGCCCTCCTCACAAGGCTGAAACCTTCCACCATCTTCAGTACAATACAATACAATACAATAAACCAGGTTGGAAGAGACCTTCAAGATCATCACGTCCAACCCATCAACCAATCCAACCCACCTAAACAACTAAACCATGGCACCAAGCACCCCATCAAGTCTCCTCCTGAACACCTCCAGTGATGGTGACTCCCCCACCTCCCTGGGCAGCCCATTCCAATGGGCAATCACTCTCTGTGTAGAACTTCTTCCTAACATCCAGCCTAAACCTCCCCTGGCACAGCCTGAGACTGTGTCCTCTTGTTCTGGTGCTGGCTGCCTGGGAGAAGAGACCAACCTCCACCTGTCCACAACCAGTGGGAGACCTAAGGGTCCTAGCACTACCAAGAAAAGGTCAAAAGCTGCTCTTAAACCCGAGTTTGATGTGCCAGCCCAGAGCTTGGTCAGCTGCTGAGCAGGACTGTGATCATCTGCAGCTATAGGCAATGCCCAGCGACAGCACCGGGGCAATGGGTGGAAGGTGAGACATAGGACGTTCCATGGAAACAGAAGGAAAAATGATTTCCCTGTGAGGGTGACAGAACCCTGGAAGAGGCTGCCCAGGGGGTTGTGGAGTCTCCTCTCTGGAGATGTTCAGGACTCTCCTGGATGAGTTCCTGTGTGACCTGGTATAGGTGATGCTGCTCTGGCAGGGGGGTTGGACTGGATGATCACTTGAGGTCCTTTCCAGCCCCTAACATGCTGTGATTCCGTCTTGGTGCTGCACTACAAGGTGTAAGAACACCTCAGTCCCAGAGCAGGTGGAGCTGCACAAAACACTATGGTGAAGAAGGTTTGTTCTCCGTTCACTAGCTCTGGCAGAGGCAGGCAGCCATTAAGGACACTGCTTCTTACCGATCACTTTCAGAGCTGTCTTGCTGCACAGAGCAGTAGATTAAGATTTACTGTTTCTGCACAGTGAGCAGCTAGCTGCCTTGCATGGGCACAGTGGTGTGGTATTGAGGGACAGACATCCACCTCTGAAGCCTATAGCCTGTGCTCTGTCATGTTGGGCTCTCAGTGAGTGTGAGCCAGCAGTGTGCCCAGGTGGCCAAGAAAGCCAAAGGCATCCTGGCTGGGATCAGCAATGCTGTGTCCAGCAGGAGCAGGGAGGGGATTGTCCCCTGGGACTCAGCTCTGGGGAGGACACACCTGGAGTGTCCAGTTTTGGGCACCTCAGTACAAGAGAGATGTGGAGGTGCTGGAGCCAGGGCAGAGAAGGGCAAAGAAGCTGTGAAGGGCCTGGAGAATAAATCTGGTGAAGAGCAACTGAAGGAGCTGGGGATGCTTAGTGTGAAACAGAGGAGGCTGAGGGGAGACCTCATGGCTGTCTACAGCTACCTGAAAGGAGATTGTGGAGAGGCTGCTGCTGGTCTGACAGGTAATTAGTGACAGAACAAGAGGGAATGGCCTCAAGCTGTGACTGGGCAGGTTCAGACTGGTCATTAGGGAAAACAACTTTCCCAGCAAGAGTGGTCAGGGACTGGAATGTGCTGCCCAGGGAGGTGGTGGAGTCCCCAACCCTGGATGTGTTTAAAGGTAGTTTGGGTGTGGTGCTTGGGGATATGGTTTAGGGGTGAGCCTTGTAGAGGAAGGTTCTGGGTTGGACTTGGTGATCCTGAGGGTCTTTTCCAACGTGAATGTTTCTGTGATTGTGTGAAAGGCAGCACAGAGCCTGCAGCAGTCTGCACAAGCTCACACTGGTGTGGTGTTACAAGACAGTCATCCACCTCTGAAGGCTGTAACCTTTCCCCCTCGGTGAAAGGCTGCACCAGCATCCCTCTTCCCCTTCTTTTTATTGCTGTCAAAAGCATGTGACACTTAGGCTTAAGATATATCCACAAGCAAAGCTTTATTGAATCAGAACTCGGTGTCAGAGGTGGTGCAGTGTGATACACAAAGCAAGGTGGGGGGAAAAGCAGTGCTCTTCTTTAACAAAAATAACGGTCTGCTGGAGGGATGCCTAAGCACTACAGCAACTACTCTGTTTCACAGTAGTTAGTGACAAATAGGAAGCTCTCCTCTTTCTTGTAGCAGGATCTCAGCAGAGCTGTGACAGGTTTTCAGCCATGACCCCTCACTGGGCATGAACGAGGGCGCCTGCTCCCTGGCCGTACCCAAACCCCTTGGGGCCGAAGTTCTTCGCGTAACAACCTGAAAGAAAGAGCACAGAGTCACAGAAGGCTAGGAGCAGGAGCACCTGGACCAGGTCACACAGGAAGGCTTCCAGGTGGGATGAACATTCAGTAGCCGAGGCTGGGCCCCCTCAGTGCTTCCCCTGAGTCACCACAACATCCCCTCAGTCATTCAGAAGCAATGCTTAGAATAGAATAGAATTACCAAGGTTGGAAGAGACCTTGAAGATCATCGAGTCCAACCTGTAACCACAACCTCACAACTAGACCATGGCACCAAGTGCCACATCCAGTCCCTCTCCTGAACGCCTCCAGGGATGGAGACTCAACCACCTCCCGGGCAGCCCATTCCAATGACGAATCACTCGGTGAAGAACTTTCTCCTCACCTCCAGCCTAAACTTCCCCTGGTGCAGCTTGAGACTGTGTCCCCTTGTTCTGGTGCTGGTTGCTAGGGAGAAGAGGCCAACCCCTTCCTGGCTACAACCACCCTTCAGGTAGTTGTAGAGAGCAATGAGGTCGCCCCTGAGCCTCCTCTTCTCCAGGCTAAACAGCCCCAGCTCCCTCAGCCTCTCCTCATAGGGCTTGTGCTCAAGGCCTCTCACCAGCCTTGTTGCCCTTCTCTGGACACGTTCAAGTCTCTCAATGTCCTTCTTAAACTGAGGGGCCCAGAACTGGACACAGTACTCAAGGTGCGGCCTAACCAAAGCAGAGTACAGGGGCACAATGACCTCCCTGCTCCTGCTGGCCATACCATTCCTAATGCAGGCCAGGATGCGGTTGGCCCTCTTGGCTGCCTGGGCACACTGCTGGCTCATGTTCAGCTTCCCATCAACCAGCACCCCCAGGTCCCTCTCAGCCTGGCCGCTCTCCAGCCACTCTGCCCCCAGCCTGTAGCGCTGCCTGGGGTTGTTGTGGCCAATGTGCAGAACCCGGCACTTGGATGTGTTCAATCTCCTGCCCTTGGACTCTGCCCATCTGTCCAGCCTGTCGAGGTCTCTCTGCAAAGCCTCTCTGCCCTCCAGCAGATCAACTCCTTAAAAGCATTCTTCCTAACATCCAATCTCAGTCTACCCATTTCTAGTTCTGCTCCATTCCCCCCAGTCCTATCACTCCCTGACACTCTCAAAAGTCCTTCCCCAGCTTTCCTGTAGCACCCTTCAGATACTGCAAGGCCACAATTAGGTCTCCTGGGAGCCTTCTCTTTTCCAGACTGCAAAACCCCAACTCTCTCAGTCTGTCTCCATAGCAGAGGAGCTCCAGCCCTCTGCTCATCCTCGTGGCCCTTCTCTGGACCCCTTACAGCACCTCCAGATCCTTCCTGGAACAGAGGCTCCAGAACTGGGCACATTGCTCCAGGTGTGGTCTCAGCAGAGTGGATCAGAGGGGGAGCATCACCTCCCTGGCCCTGCTGGCTATGCTTCTCTTGCTGCAGCCCAGGCTCTGCTTGGCTTTCTGGGCTGCAAGCGCTCAGTGCTGGCTCCTGTTGAGCTTCTCATCCCCCCAGCACCCCCAAGGTCTTTTCTTCAGGGCTGCTCTCAAGCCAGTCCCTGCCCAGCCTATATTAGAGCTTAGGATTGCCCTGACCCAGCTGCAGGAAGCCATGGCAGGATGCTTGCTAGCCTGGGTCCTTACTCTGATCTGCTCTGAGGCAGAGGGCACGGGCTACTGCTGCATTTCTCTGCATTACTGCTGCAGTATGTAATGTTTTGCTTAACACAGATGTAAGCTGCAGCAGCTTCAGTAATGTTTATTTCACTTCTCAGCTCTCTTCCTGTGACTTACAGAGCACTTACATCTTGACAGGAGCTTGGAAGTTTCTTATATCCAGGCATAAACTCAGCATCTGTCTTCGTAACGCATTACACCCTGAACAACAAACAGACGACCTTTGCTTTTTTCCTCACCTTTACAATAGATTTCTCCCTCTTTTTCAGTTAGGGTTGTAGATTCTAGGCTTTTCCCACACTTGGCACACCGGAAGCAATTCTTGTGCCACGGCTGGGGGTGGGAAAGGAGGGATATAAAACAGAACAAAACACAACGAGATAGTTTAAATACACAGCATGAGAGAATGCCCAAGTGGGTACAAAAAATGCATTAACTGCAGCAGGGTCAGCAATATTTATAGATGTCTGGTGCAAGAAAGAGCAGTTCAGGTGCACCAGTAGCAGACAAGAGTGTCTGCATTCCTGTGAGTGGCCCACACACTGTCCACACCTCCAGATCCTCCCTGCAACAGGAGCTCCAGAACTGGACACAGTGCTCCAGGTGGGGTCTCACCAGAGTGGAGTAGAGGGGAGAATCATGTAAATCTATCTTGGACTAATTCCATTACTTCTGAAATCAAAATCTGCTCCACAGAGCTTTGTTATCCCCTTGCTCCTGTGGGTGGGCAGCTTTGTCTAATCAATTCAGAGCAGACCTTGGCTCTGCAGCGAGTCAGGCAGCTGGCAGACTGGCACACACAGGCTCAGCTCACACACACAGGCCATTTCCAGAGAGCATCCCCCTTCTGCCCAAACATTAGGCCTCCACCATAAGCTGCACACCACAAAGACTCTTCACTCTTCTGAGAGGAGTACTCCTCTAGTCTGTGCTTCAATCTCTGGCATGGGATGATATTGAAGCTTCACCCCTGGGATCCAAGGTGAGCTCTCATCACCGTGCATTTCAAGTGCTTTTTGCTCCATTGAGGTGACTATTTCCAACGCTGAGGAATGCAATTTTCAGGCAGCTCTCCCCATGGTTGCATGCCCTGCTCATTTTGAAGTCCACTTAGCAGGTACAAAATGGCACTCAAGGGTTCCTTACCTTTCCAGCTCCTATTACTTTCTCTGCTGCATAGACAGAATCCCCACACCTCGAGCACTTCTCTGCCCCTCCGAACTTCTGAGCGAACTTTGAAGTGTTTGGACTTGTCGTGGGTCGATGGGGAGAGGGAGTGCTGAAAGGAAGGGCACAGTTACTGTCTTTACTCTCTTCCTAAGTGACCTTATGATCTCCTTAACACAACTACCAGAGCAGCACCCAACACAGAAAACACTACCTTTGCAAAACTTGAGGAGCAAATTGCCAGCAAAGCTGTGCCCTTACACTTGGTACAACAAACTAACTAACTAACTAACTAACTAACTAACTAACTAACTAACTAACTAACTAACTAACTAACTAACTAACAAAAACACACACCCCCAAAAGCAACAGAAGCAAAACCAAAGCCAAACTCACACAGCCTAGGGAAAGGCCATGCTCCAGAGGGCAGAAGGAAGCTACCTCCAAAGCCACTTTTCTGAGGAGCCTTCACCTTTTAACTTCTTGAGAAGTGAGTGTTGTATCAGGGCATGCATGGAGTTAGCACACAGCAAGCTACCAAAAATGCTGTTAAATTCCTGTGTGCTGATCATGGTCTGGCACCTGAACTGATCACTGAGCCTGGCTGGAGAGCACACATCATGTAAATGTCAAGCAGTAATTTGGGAACCTGGCTGAAGCAAGTATGAGGCATAGCTCAGCTCCTCTCCACATGCTCTGCTTTGCAGCTGCAGCTAGGACCATTCACTGTTTAAGAGGCATTTTGACTCAGGCTAGGATGAAGCACAAATGGTTCTTCATTTGCCAGTTAAAAACAAGATAATAAATCATTCTTCTTGTAGCCCCCAGATTCTCAGCTCTCCAAACCCATCCCTGTAGAGCAGCTGTGTTTGCAGCTTATCTAGGAAAGCAACCTGAGACTCAGAGTCACCTCTGCAGGCTCATGCACTGCCACCTGTGCCCCGCAGTGCCCTACGGCCAATGCATGGTCAGGACCTTTTCACCTGCACTAATTCCTGCTCACAGTCACCAAGTGGGAGGTTTGTGCCCTGTAGGTTACATGCTCTGTATTCAGTTGTTCTGGGGTGTTTTGCAGCATTTCTGTTTCAGGCAACATGAATTGAACAAAACCCAGCCTGAAAGACTTCTCTGAGAACAGTACTGGAGGGCCAGGGCTACTCCCCACCCAACCCCATTTGCTCACCTTTCAGGCTTGATGCCCAGTCTCTCTCCCCTGTCCATGTTCAGTGTGCCTGCCCCTTGGCCATATCCATAACCTTTGGGGCCATACTTTTTCCCATAGCAAGACTTGCAGTACACTTCAGCATCGTGAATGGCTACAGTCGTGCTGTCCAAGTTTTTCCGGCAGACCACTGGAGGGGAAGACACAAGAAAAACAAGGCAGAAAAACTGCTTTAAGGGACCATGTCCACCAACATCGAGTGAGAAGTGATGCTCTGGGTTCCCTCATCACAGGATCACTGAATGTTAGGGGCTGGAAAGGACCTCCAGAGATCACCCAGTCCAACCTCCCCCTGCCAGAGCAGGATCACCTAGAGCAGATCACACAGGAACTCACCCAGGCAGGTCGTGAATATCTCCAGAGAGGGAGACTCCACAACCCGCCCTGGGCAGCCTCTTCCAGGGTTCTGTCACCCTCACAGGGAAAAACTTCTTCCTCCTGTTTCCATGGAGCTTCCTATGCCACAGCTTCCACCACTGCCCCTTGTGCTGTTTTGGTTGGAAAAGCCCTTAAGGATCATCCAGCCCAACAATTCTCTAGCCCTACCAAAGCTGATGCTAAACCTTGTCTCTCAGCACCACATCTCTGCCTCTTTGAAACACCTCCAGGGATGAGGATTCAGCCACCTCCCTGGGCAGCCTGGGCCAGTCCTTGAGAATCCTTTCAGGGATATCCAACCTAAACCTCCCCTGGTGCAACTTCAACTCTGCCCATGACAGGACTTGCAGACCTTTGTCCCACTCCCAGAATCATAGAATCCATACCTCTTCCTTTCAGGCTGTGGGACCACCAGAGATGAGAGGAAGCAGGCTGTCATTTGAATTGGTGAATTATGCTTAGCCCTGTAAACACTCCATTCCCTCCTACCTCTTCATGACTGTGACACTTAAAGCCTGGAAACTTGCTGTTTGATGAATGAAGCTGCTCAGAAGCCCAGATAGTGAAGTCAGCAGTTTCCCTTGACAGATGCTATACAGCATGAAGCAAAAGTGCCTCAGTGCAGAAGATTCCCCTCTCCTGCCCTCTTGGCCAGGGGGAGGCTGGGAAAGAAAACAGCCTTCAAGGTTTTGCCCTGGCCTTGGCAGCGGTTTGAGGCAGAGCTGGGACTGTTTCACAGCTGTCACTCAGGGAGGGACTGTGCTTTTCTGGCATCCCTACATTGTCCTTCAGCACAATGCAAGTGCACTGCTCAAGGTTACAGTGGAAGGCAGAACTATTTCCTTCTTAAACCTTCCTTTGTGTCCTGACTGGCATGCTCCTTCTGTCTGCAGCAGCATTATGCCTGTGATAAAGAACTTGGGAAGGGGGTGGGGGAAACACAAGCAAACAGCAGCCTTATGAATGTTTTGTTTAGAAAGAATGTTAAGGTCTTGAAAACACAGGGAGAGCTTTGCTTATGACATCCATTTGCTCCAAAGCTCTTTTTCTAAGGCTTAAATATGAAGTAAGAAACTCAACTCATGCAGGCTTGTTAAGTCTACAGACTGCAGCCCAAACAGAGCTATGCACTAAGGGACAGCAAATGCTCAGACACACTAGAGCCACTGCTTGACTCCATCTTCCAGGTTTCCTTTAATAGAAACTCCCATAAAAGGCTGAAAATGGGGCAGCTGAGACAGCCAACCCTCTCTGTGAATGCTGGAGAGCTAAGAGGTGGGAGCATAGGTGCTCCCAGGCCCACACACCAGCACAGCGCACTGATGTTCTGCAGACAGCACACCAGTGCGAGGGGCCCACTTGTAACTGGGCTGGAGACCTGAACCCCAGCTCTGCCTGCAGGTATTGAACACCAGCAAGTGGCACCAAGCAGGACCTCGTGCTTGTAATGAGGTAAAGCTCTGGTTCAGCCAGCCAGGCTGTCTGCAAAGCAGGAGCCTCCGATTCACAGCGACCCTTTGTTCCCTTCATCTAAGCAGAGTTCCTTTCAACAGAGAAAGAGATTTTCAGTGCCTCACTGGGCTTGTTGGTTGGACTGGAAAATAATGCTTTGGACTCCTTTCATCTGAAATAAACCACAGCACCCTGTGCCAAGAAAGTCTGGGCTTTTGGCTGGGCTAAAGCATCAGCAGTTTGGCTGTGCTCAGGCATTGTGGTGTCCTGGTCTGCATGGGACTTCAGGACAGGGGTCTGATAACTGTTACTTAAGCTGCTGCCAGCCCTGGGAGCACCAGAAGTTCAGCTGACCTGCAATCAGTGTCCATGGGGCTCTGCCACTAGGCGTTCTCCCCTGCATGAGCAACACTTAAGCCAGATTTCCATCCTAAAAATCCCTTAGACTCCTGAGGAGAAGGCTGGGGGAGACAAACAGCTTTGGGAGGCGACTCTAATGCCTCCCACACTGGACAGGCTGGGTAACATCTCTCAAAGAGACAAGCTCCCTGTTCTGCACCACCAGGCCCAGGTGCTCAACGTGTGATGGACAAAGCCAGCACTGTTCTTGTGTGTTCCAGAATCACTGAATGTTAGGGGCTGGAAGGGACCTCGAGAGATCATCCAGTCCAAACCCCCTGCCAGAGCAGCATCACCTAGAGCAGGTCACACAGGAACACATCCAGGCAGGGCTTGAATATCTCCAGAGAGGGAGACTCCACAACCCTGCCCTGGGCAGCCTCTTCCAGGGTTCTGTCACCCTCACAGGGAAAAAATCCCTCCTCCTGTTTCCATGGAACTTCCTCTGCCTCAGCTTCCACCACTTCCCCTTGTGCTGGCACCGGGCATCACCCAGCAGAGCCTGGCTCCAGCCTCTGGGCACTCACCCTGCACATCTTTATCAATATGAAGGAGGTCACCCCTCAGACTCCTCCAAGCTACAGAGCCCTCAGCTCCCTCAGGCTCTCCTCATAAGGAAGGTTTTCCACTGCCTTCACCATCTTTGTGGCTCTGTGCTGGACTCTTTCAAGCAGTTCCCTGAAGTCCTTCCTGAACTGGACACAATACTCCAGATGCAACCTCACCAGGGAAGAGCAGAGGGGGAGGAGAACCTCTCTCACCTTACTGACCACAGCCCTTCTAATCCACCCCAGGATGCCACTGGCCTTCTTGGCCATGTGAGTCATTGGTGCCAGCTGAGCCTGGGGCATCTCCTGTGGAGCAGGATCTCGCTGTTGTGACACTCCCCCTCCTTCTCCAGCTGTGCAGGGGGCAGGAGAGGAATACTTACTGCAGAGGAAGCAGCAGCGGTGGAAGCTCCTCCCGTCACACTGCACCTCCTCAGCGTGGTAGACGGTGCGCCCGCAGGCGCCGCACTTGTTGCCGCCTCCCCAGTTGGGCATGGTGGCTCTGTGTGCCCAGGAGAGAGAAAGGGAGAGGCTTGTTATGCACAGCATCCTCTGCTGCCACCTCAGCTCAAGGACCGTTTGGGTCCCAGGCTCCTTTAAATCTCACCCACGGTGTTTCTGTTCCTGAGCACAGGCCTGCAGCCTCACCCACTGTTTGAACACCTCACTCTGCCCCCACGAGAGAAGTTTTCATCCCCAACTTCTCAGCCCTTCAGATCTGGGGCAGTTTTAGGCTGTACCTTTAAAGTTTTCCACAGGTCTTGAGCAGAAAGTGGCAAAAGGTAAACAAATCACAGCTGGGTGTGAAAAGGAAAGTAACCATAATCCCAAACAACCCCACTGGAAGAGATAAAGGACTGAAGCTGGTAACGTGAGCACTCTCTCTCTCTCTCTTTTCACTTCTTCATCTCTGCCTGATGCTCCTCCTGGTTTTGCTGACCTCATGCATCGCTTCTGTTGTGAATGGTATTAACCACAACTTCTCTGCTCTTCCTCTTTTCCCTTTTGTGGACAGTGGGGTAGGGAGTGGAAAGATACTACCAGCTCCCCCGGTCTTTGGCCAGGGGGTGGTTCTTGTGCTGTTTATCAGCTGTAAACACAAGTAAATGTGTGTAGATGTTGTATATTTGTACACATTTGTGGCATGCCATTGTAGTTTTGCTAGTAACTACAGCTTCATTTGCTTCCAGCTGGGCAACATTTAATGTTGGGGGGGTGGTGTGTGTAATTTCCAACCCACCACACAGATCCCAGAGCAGGTTTAAAGGCTTAGGCAGGCTCTCTATGGCTATTTGTAAAAGCAGATGGACTGGCAAGGGGCACAGAGCCTGCTGCTGCCAAACAGCAAGCAAAAGAGAGAGGCAGCCTTCACGAGGCGTCCTCCTGTCCCTGCCCCGTGTTTGGAACGTTGCATACATTGGATAGGCACAAATCAGTTTCATGCACAAGGGCTTTACTGTACCTTGAGCAAATTGCCCCCCCCCCCCCCCCCCCCCCCAGATGGATATAATCTCACTTTCCATGCTTTGTTAACACTGGGCCTCTCATCTGATAGAAGCACAGCAACTGTGCCAACAACAGCATTTTGCTCTGCTGCAGGGCCTACCACTTGGAATGCAGCACAAGCCAAAGTTCACCTCACCAGAGAGCCACTCCTCAGGGCTGTGGGGACGTTCTGAACTCATTTGAGATCATGCCTGCACTTCAAAGAAGTTTAAGGGGGATTGTTTCCCAGGGACTCCACTGCTATTACATGAACAGTGCCTTGAACAGACAGGTGTATGAACCAAATGCAACCGCTCCAACAGCCACAGCTGCTTCAAAGAAAGTAAAACTCCCTCTCATGCATTAGCTCAATGGACACTCAGGCGGCTAGTGGGGTGGGACAGGCACCAGCAGTCATCAGGTCACACTACAGCTTTGGGAACAGCCTCCTGCATTAAGCCAGAAACAGCAACCACCTCATCTCAAGTTGAGCTGCCCCCTCCCCAGCTCCCCTGTGCCAAATGCCATCGCCGGTTCCCACTCAGCTCAACTGGGAGCTTTACCTGCTCCTCCCATTAACTGCCCTGGGTTTAAGTACTAAAGCAGAGCACTGCCCAACTCTGGCAGTTGTGGGACTTTCCTCCCACCCCACCACCACTTAACCTGGTGGTTTGTTGAAGGATTTGAAGCAGTGTTTGTTGAAGGATTGTCTCAAGTTGACTCTTCTGCCACCCTACGCCACCAAGCAACATCGTTTCCTCCCAGCAGGCTCCCTGCAGCACCACAGTTCAGCTATGGCGGAGGGGAAGAAGGAACCTGTTAGGAACTTCTGACTTCTCTCAAGACAACTCGCCTTCATTTACCCTTAGAAGCTGCCCTATACTGTCAAGACAGGGAGAAGAGAGACATGACAGCATCCCCACAACCTGCTGCCTTCAGTCAGCTGAGGCAGAAGCAGAGGACTGCCAGTCTCCAGATGTCCTTCTAGCCAACAGAGCGTAAGTGGAAGCGGCTCAGGGAGACAGAGATGATCCCCCTTCCTCAAAGGGGCTCTCACCAACATGTGGGAGAGACCTCAATGCAAACTGAGGGGTCTCATGGGTGTCTGACTGCCTTGCACGCCCCAGGCAAAGCAAATCAGACTCACAAATCACATCTCAGAGCAGAAGTTTTAGGTGAGCCTGGATTAAGTGACCCATCTTGCTAGGGCTGCTAAAACAAGCCTCCAGCTAAAGCAGCCTGGCCAGAAGCTCAGCAAGTTCTAGGGATGCAGGGAAGGTTGCATGGCTCCAAAGCGAGACGCTCTGCCAAGTAGCTGCTAGAAGATCTTTGTCCAAGACAAGCATATTCCTGGCTACTCAGGGCATGTGGGAAAATAAGATTAGTTTATTAACCTAGATTGGGGCACCTTAGGTACATTCCTAAGCAAAGGCTTAGGAAACTTCCTCGAGCGGCTGAGCAGCGCCATTTGCACACTGACACTAATTACTGAGAGATCCCTTTGTTTAATACTTCCATGGGATTAACACCATTACTGCTCCATGGTTTAGCAGTAAAACCCTGGCTGAGCTCATAAAATTAGTTTTATGACATTTCCCACTTTGTCATTCTTGGCACAGCCCTCCGCAGAGTCTAAAAACGAGGATTCCATTTCTTTTATTCAAGTGCTTGGCTGTGCTACTGCACAGCAGCTGACATCAATCATGGCAAAGAGCATCCTTAGTTAAAGGGAATATAGGCTGCATAAAGCTTTGGAAAAGGAAGCCATGGATGGGGGGAAGGGGAGGTGCGAAAGAGAAGCAAGAGGGGGAAAAAAGCCAAGAGAGACAAGATTCCTTTACAGTTTGTATGCTTTCCAAAGTGTAAAAGGTACTGGGTACAAGAACTGCCCCTGTCTTTTCCTCTCGCCAGCCCCATGCTCCTCTCTGCATTCACACGGGTCTAAAGGATTTTCATCTTCTTCTTAGCCAACAACTAGATCGTTTCCATGCACCCTAGATCTCAGGACCTGGGTCGGGTTTCCAGCTTTGCCCCAGATTTCCGCAGCAGTATTGGGCAGCACGGGGTGCAGCTCCACCCCTTCTTCTCGAGGGAGACAAAGTATTAGATGAATTGGCAGCCCTTAGCTGATTCACGTCTGCTGATAAGGGCTTTGGGAATGCATTACAAGAAAGGGAAAAAGCCATTGAACTCTGTACTTCAAGGTGACCTGGGTCTCCTCCACAAAAGATTTTTCCATTTATCCTCCCCACACTGTTCCCATCACAGCTTACGTGGGAAGATCAGCTGTGCTCAGAAGGCACCTAAAGGGGAAAGGGCTGGAAGAAGCTGTGCATGTAGGAGAGCCTACAAGCCCACAAACCACTCTCCTGCTACCACCCTGGAACTTCATGCTGCCCAGGTCTCCTTTGAGAGCTCCACAGGTAGCAGATTCAGACTTCCAGTCGTGTGTTAAGGCTGTCCCTGCTCTCTCAAGTCTTTTTATCTAGTTCAGGCAGGTCTTCAGGGAGTTAAGGAGAGTAATTAAACATCCGGACGATCTCACTACTAGTACCAACAATTCTGAGTTTTGGTTGCGGGTTTGTTGGCACGTACTGCTCCCATTCAGCAAGAAACTCCGACTCTTGCGAAGCTGGTACGTAAGCTTCAAGAGGGGAGCGTGTTACGTGGGTAAGTGTTCTCCAAAATACCAGTGACAAGCCACTGCAACAGCAAAGTCCTTTCCAACCCGTTCGCCGACGGCGTGCTTTCATGCTGCAAGAAACCTAAACCAGCCCCGAGACGGACAGAGGAATTTCAGGCTATCCACTGCTCCTGGATCGCTTTCCCAGCGCCCCGTTGGGAGCCAAGCGTGTGGACCACGTCAAGCCGAGCTGCTCTCGGGAATCCACCGCTCCGCGCACTTGGCTCCCGCCCCGGCCGCTCCGCCGCTCCGCTCCAGGAGAAGGGCCGAGCACCAGCAGCCGGGAGCGGTGGCGCCCAGCACTCCTCCCCGGCCGCCGCCGCCACGGGACCACCTTGCAGCCCTCACGGGTGGGGCGGGACAGACTCCACGGGCGGCGGCAACAGCGATCACCGCCTCCCCGTCCCGCACCGGGATCGCGGCAGGCCGCACAGGAGCCCCAGCCGATGCCCCTTCCCACCGAGCCCTCCCGCCCCGCTGCCCGCCCCAGCACTCACCACGACTCTCCTCTTCGACCTGGCGCGTCTCAGCCCAGCGCAGCCCCGCAGCGGCTTAAAGCGCCGGGGCGGAGCTATGGCGGTCCGGCCCCGCTCCCACCTCCACAGCCCCGGCCCCGCTGGCTTCGCTCCCGCCTCCCAGCCCCGGCTCCTGCAGCCCATGCCCGGCTCCAGCCCTGACGGCCCCGCTCCCGCAGCGCAGCCCCTGCCCCGCCGGGCAGCAGGGCGCTCGCCGCTGGCCTGACGCTCTCCGTGCCTGCTGGAGACGAGCCCCCGGGGCACCTAGAGATCCTCTGTCCGTGAGACGGTCTCTGGGGCGCCCAGGTGCGAGGGTGCGACCCTGCGGGAAGGCAGCAGGAGGTATCCCAACTGCAACCTCAGAGAGGACCCCAACCTGTGTTGTTATTCACGTTTAGGATTTTTCCTTCAAATCCTTCAGGTCCAAATTTACCACCATCCACAAGCGAGCACGGTGGGAGGTGTGAGGCGCTCCGAGATACATTTCTCCGGACATAAGAAAGTGGGATGGGAGCCGATGCCTTGCACGGGAGTCTGCGGGCACCCCTGGGGAGGAAGCGGCGCTGCGGCTGCCTGCCGAACCATTGCTCCGGCAGGGGCGGGTTAGGAGGGTCTTGAATGGTTTTCACAGAAGGCCAGCAGCGAGGCCTGTCTGCACCAGCCCACTCCTGCTGCAGGAAGCAGCTCAGTGCTTGAGCTGCTCTCTAAACACGGTCCCAAGTCCAAAGGGCTGTTATGCACTGGCTGGATCGCTCCAGGATTATTCACCGGGCTTCCTGCGCTTAGAGGGAGATGCAGGTTTAACTCCTGCTCTTTATTAATCAGCTACTCATTACCCATTCAAGTGCTAGGTTGCTCTATTTCAACAGCAGAGTGACTTCATGCACTCCAGAAACAAACCCCAGCGAGCCGGGGGTAGGCATTTCCTTGCAAAAGCTTCAGCACAAGCACTGCCAGGGGAGGTGGCAGTCTGCAGCCTGGGTGTGAAACGTGTCCTGTGGGACTGTTAGCACAGGTGGGCAGGTGGCATTGCACTCTGTGTTTTTCCGGCGGGTGGGGTTGGAGGCCAGGTGGCCTGTGAGACTGAGCATGACCTTCATGTCAGGCATGCAAACGACAAAGGGCTGGCTGTCCTCTCACCACAAAACCGCTCCTAGCGTACTGGGACAGGCATGCTGACAGCCACAACCTGCTGAGGGGTTTTGTTTTCCTCTCCTTTTCTGTCTTTGTTTGCCGTGAGCAGTGAAGGACCAGGCTGTGTGTGGTTGTTGCAGGTCTCAGAGCCCTGCTCTGTGAGCAAAGCCGCTGTCAGCTCCTGAGGAGCAAGGTGGGGGCTGCTGTGAGCAAAACCAAGAGGCTGACCTCAAAGCACCGTAGCAAAACTTTTAGTTTAGGCTTTGAGGGAAGGGAGCACAGTGAGAAGCAGAACTGGTAGCAATTGTTTCACCACTGGAAGGTTCCATGAAGGGGGAGGATCTCTCCAAGTCAGACAAGTAAGAGGTGTATGAGTCAGAGCAGGCTGGCTCCATTTGTTGCGTGACATGCCTGTGCTCTCTTGTCCAACCTGTCCTGCTTCCAGCTATGCTGGAGCTAACATGTGATGATGCTAAGTTGTTTACTATGTCTCCTCAGGTAGGTTTCACAGCTATTAGATTTTCCATTTCGATAACATTTCCTACAGCCTCCCTATGAAGAGATCCCAAAGGGCCCTATGGAGGTCTGACTGTCCTCAAAGGAGAAGAACTTTCACTTTCCTAAGGGGCCCCGCTGGTTTGAAACAGAACACGCTTCAATGGTGAGGCACTGGTAAGTGAGCCAGAAGACAATCTGACATGCAAGAATGAATTTTATGATGCCTTTCAGAGGCAGAGCAGCTATGAGGGAAACATAAATATGTTGGCAAGTCCATTGCTGTAGGAACACTATTAAAGAATACATTACTGCAACACACAGGAGTAGTAATTTATAATGCCACACACAGGAGTAGTAACTTATAATGAAGGGAAACAAAAGCAAGAATGAAAACGTTCACCATGTGCTGATTTCTATTGAGAAAGACCATTTCTGTCAATACCATTTATAAATGTAGGTATAGGGGGTGGAGCTACATGATCTTTGAGGTCCCTTCCAACAATTCTGTGTACATAGGTAGTCATTATCTATAAACAAAGACTTTGTTTGCAAGAATTCATATTCCATCTCCTCAGCACATCTCTTCTGCTCCATCCCTCCTGAGGGCATTTTTTAAAGGTAAAGCCTGCTTCTGGCCCTGCTGCATTCCTCCTTGCTGTCCTGCACTCCTTAACCCTGTTACTGCCTGAGCATCCACACTGCCCCCTTCACCCTTATCCCCTTATCCCCATCCTCCTTACACAGCACCATCCTGCCATATGTTCCTCCTGAAAACCTGATGTAAATCCCTGTTTCAAGCTCAGCTGCCCAAGATCTCAGGTATTGCCTCTTCTCACGAGCCTGGGGAGCAGCTCCCACCTCACTACCGTGCTGGGTCCCAGCGGGCAGCTGGACTCCTGCAGCCTGCCAGCTTCTCCCATTTTGAGATCAACAGCTTGTAATTAGGACAGTTTATTTCTGAGCAGCAGCATTCAGTTGCATTAACAACTCTTGTTCCTCCCCCACTGCTGATTTGAGAGCTCTGTGAGAGGACAGGTGTGCCTCCGTTATCTTCTGCTTTCTTGGCCAGGGAGGGCCCACAGGCTCTACAAAAAACCTGTTCTCTCCGTTTGTAAACTCGACCCAAAGCATGTTTATCACCTCAGAACAAAGTGCTCAAGGTTCTAACCATGGCATAGTTTTCTGTAGAAGTCATTTTTCCACGTTTCCATGCCACTTCTCTGACCTAGTTACTCCTCAAAAGGCTTGTCCCACATCAGTGGCCTCGGGCCTTTCACATCCACTAAGTACCTTCCACGCACCTGGGATTATCTTATCCTCCTTTGATCTTGTAAACATGGTCCCACACGTCTGCTTAGGGGAGAGTCAATCTGCTTGGTCATAGGATCATAAGGTCATAGGATGTTAGGGGTTGGAAGGGACCTCTGGACCTCATCGAGTCTAACCCCCCTGCCAGAGCAGGACCACACAATCCAGCATAGGTCACACAGGAACACAGCCAGACAGGGCAGGGAAGTCTCCAGAGAAGGAGACTCCACAACCTCTCTGGGCAGCCTTCTCCAGGGCTCTGTGAGCCTCCCAGTGAAGAAGTTCCTCCTCATGTTGAGGTGGAACCGCCTGTGCTGGAGTTTCTATCCATTGCCCCTTGTTCTATCATAGGGTGCAAGTGAGCAGAGCCTCCCCTCTTGACCCCCAGCCCTCTGATATTGATAAACATAGATAAACATAATCCCCTCTCAGTCTTCTCCTTTCCAGACTGAACAGCCCCAGGGCTCTCAGCCTGTCCTCACCAGGCAGTGCTCCAGTCCCTTCACCATCCTGGTAGCTCTCAGTTGGACTGTCCAGCAGATCCCTGTCCCTCCTGAACTGGGGAGCCCAGAACTGGATGCAATATTCCAGGGGAGGACTCAGCAGGGCAGAGTAGAGGGGAGGAGAACCTCCCTGGATCTGCTGGACACACTCCGCTTAATGCACCCCAGGTTCCCATTGGCCTTCTTGTTCTGCTGGTAATCCTATTATTGAATTAAATGAAATATTATTATTATTATTATTATTATTATTATTATTATTATTATTATTATTAATAATAATAATAATAATAATAATAATAATAATAATAATATTATCCTTGCTGTGAATCCAGGTTATTTCTCTAACACTGCCATGGGGAGAGGCTGCCAGGGAGCCACACTCCTGATAGCCAGGGCTGTCTCCCACCACACCAGAGACTGCAACTCAATCTCCTGTTACAGCCCAAGGATTTAATGTACCTGTTTTTGCTGTGGCCAGCACCAGTGCTGCAAATAAGAAGTCCTTCAGGAGATGGAGACACACATACCCTCTCATGCCTGGCATGTGCCACAGTGGGCACAGAGCAATATCTGTCTTCCAGGGCCTCAATTCCCTGTGGGCTTTGCCTTAGGGTCTCTGAGCAGAAATGGTGGCAGCTGTGGAGTTTCCCACTGCTGGAAGTTTGGGTACAGGTGGAATTTTAAGGAGACACAGCAGAGGGGTTTGATTCAGAGGCTCTCAGACCCCTCCCCAGCTCAACAAAGCTTTCTAGACCAAATGTCTCCCCGAGTCCTCTATGGAGATGGGTCTGGACTTCTGCAGAGAGCTCCCATTTGTTTCCAGGGTCTTGCATGCAACACTTCAGCCTGATGTGAGGTTTTACCTAAACCCCATGAAGCTGAAAAAAACCCCAACCCAACATCCACATGGTTTGCATCTAATCCTCAATACATTTTGGTGAGGTAAAGCACAGTGTGGGCTGCCAGTGTTGATCTTATCAGACAGGGGCACAGTCAAAGCCCAGCAAACACTGAAGTTACTGTGTCCAAGTTCCAAGGCTTTCAGCAGAGGTTTCTGAAGTGCCTAGCAGAACATGAGCTCTGTTTCAGATGCCAGCTCAGCAGAATACTAATACCTGCTCTAGTAATAATGTCACCTCCCTGGCAGGAGGCATAATTTAGGCTGAAAGGATTGATTTCTTTAATAAAGCTCTGTTTATTCACCATACACTCACAAGGCCAGGGCTGGAGCTGCTCTGCTCTGGAGACAGACTGAGGGAGTTGGGGCTGTTCAGTCTGGAGAAGAGAAGGCTCCCAGGAGACCTTCTTGAGGCCTTCCAGGATCTGAAGGGGGGCTCCTAGAAAGCTGGGGAGGGACTTTTGAGGGTGTCAGGGAGTGATAGGACTGAGGGGGATGGAGCAAAACTAGAAACGGGTAGATTGAGATTGGATGTTAGGAAGAAGTTGTTCCCCATGAGGGTGGTGAGAGACTGGCACAGGTTGCCCAGGGAGGTGGTGGAAGTCTCATGCCTGGAGGTTTTTGCAGCCAGGCTGGCTGTGGCTGTGAGCAACCTGCTGTAGTGTGAGGTGTCCCTGCCCATGGCAGGGGTTGGAACTGGATGCTCCTTG
>CM066567.1:11627695-11650195 GCA_033816785.1 Picus viridis
GCAGCCATTCAGCAAGACTTGGACAGCCTGAGGGCTGGGCAGAGAGGAACCTAATGAGGTTCAACAAGGACAAGAGCAGAATCCTGCACCTGGGAAGGAAGAATAAACTGCAGCAGTGCAGGCTGGGAGGGGATCTGCTGCAGAGCAGCCCCAAGGAGAAGGACCTGGGAGTGCTGGTGGGCAACAAGTTCTGTATGGGACAGCAATGTGCCCTGGGGGCCAAGAAGGCCAATGGGGTCCTGGGGTGCATTCAGAGGAGTGTGTCCAGCTGAGCCAGGGAGGTTCTCTTCACCCTCTACTCTGTCCTGCTGAGACCTCCCCTGGAATATTGCATCCAGCTCTGGGCTCCCCAGTTCAGGAGGGACAGGGATCTGCTGGAGAGAGTCCAAGGGAGGGCTATAAGGATGCTGAAGGGACTGGAGCACTGCCTGATGAGGACAGGCTGAGAGCCTTGGGGCTGTGTAGTCTGGAGAAGACCAAGAGGGGATTAAATAAATGTTTATATCTGAGGGCTGAGTGTCAAGAGAAAAGGCACAGGCTCTGCTCACTTGCACCCTGGGGTAGGACAAGGGACAATGGATATAAATTCCAGCACAGGAGGTTCCACCTCAACATGAGGAGGAACTTCTTCACTGGGAGGCTCACAGAGCACTGGAGCAGGCTGCCCAGAGAGGTTGTGGATTCTCCTTCTCTGGAGACTTCCCTGCCCTGTTTGGCTGTGTTCTGTGTGACCTGTGCTCGATTCTATGTTCCTGCTCTGGCAGGGTTTTGGATTCGATGATCTCTAGAGGTCCCTTCCAACCCCTGACATCCTGTGAGCCTGTGTATGTGTGTGAGCTCAGTGCAAGCACACCCCACCTGCTGAATGGAAATCACCTGAAACTTTCCACTTCTGTTTGCAAACCCAGGAATTATGACACTGCACCCTACAGTTTAACACCATGCCTTCTATGAAGGTAATGGCCTGGATGACGTGGCTTCTAGGAGGAGGAGGAACAGCAGAAGGGCCTTTTGGTGTTTCTGCCTCACAGGGGCTGGTGTAAGCTGTGTTAGAGCAGCTGTGGCAACCAGCTGCTGCACAATGGGGGCTCTGATGGCACATTGCTGGGCTGCAAAACCTACTGTGGCTTAATCAGTAGAGTCATGGAATCATAGAACTGTCAGGGTTGGAAAGCACCTCAAGGATCACCCAGTTCCAACCCCCCTGCCATGGCCAGGGACACCTCACACTACAGCAGGTTGCTCACAGCCACATCCAGCCTGGCTGCAAAAACCTCCAGGCACAAGGCTTCCACCACCTCCCTGGGCAACCTGTGCCAGTCTCTCACCACTCTCACGGGGAACAACTTCTTCCTAACATCCAATCTCAATCTACCCATTTCTAGGTTTGCTCCATTCCCCCCACTCCTATCACTCCCTGACACCCTCAAAAGTCCCTCCCCAGCTTTCTTGTAGCCCGCTTCAGATCCTGGAAGGCCTCAAGAAGGTCTCCTCAGAGCCTTCTCTTCTCCAGTAACCCACTAACCCAATAATGACAGCAAAAAGAGAGCCATGGAATTTCAGTGAAGTCTGGATGGGCTCTCACTCCCTTTTCCTTGGTCATCTTCCCCACCTGTGAAGTGTGGATAACAGCAGCCAGCATTGGGTTAGCCAAGGAAGGGCAGTAAGTTGTTACCTATCCTTGTGCTGCCCTATCACCATCTTACCATCTGGCTGCTGCTATATGTAACCCTTGTGCACCATATGATTGCAAGAAGGCCAATGTGCATCACCATCTTGGTCTGCATTAGGACTAGTGCATCCTGGTCTGCATTAGGACTAGTGCAGGAGCAGGGAAGTCATTGTGCCCCTGTACTCTGCATTGGTTAGGCGACACCTTGAGTCCTGTGTCCAGTTCTGGGCCCCTCAGTTTAAGAAGGACATCGAGACACTTGAAAGTGTCCAGAGAAGGGCAACGAGGCTGGGGAGAGGCCTTGAGCACAGCCCTGTGAGGAGAGGCTGAGGGAGCTGGGGTTGTTTAGCCTGGAGAAGAGAAGGATCAGGGGTGACCTCATTGCCCTCTACAACTACCTGAAAGGTGGTTGTAGACAGGAAGGGGTTGGTCTCTTCTCCCAGGCAACCAACACCAGAACAAGAGGACACAGTCTCAAGCTGCACCAGGGGAGGTTTAGACTCGAGGTGAGGAAGAAGTTCTTCACTGAGTGAGTCATTCGTCATTGGAATGGGCTGCCCGGGAGGTGGAGTCGCCGTCCCTGGAGGTGTTCAAGAGGAGACTGGACATGGCACTTGGTGCCATGGTCTAATTGTGAGGTCTGTTGGGAAAGGTTGGACTTGATGATCCTTGGGGTCTCTTCCAACCTTGGTTATACTGTGATACTGTGATACTGTGAAAGCCAACTCAGCTCTCCTGGAAGTCCCTTCTCATGCAAAACAGAAGGGGATGGAGGCGGGGTTGGTTTATTCCTTGGAAAACAAAGTGAAGTGACTTTGCAGGTTACCATTTGGTGATACTTTTTCCACGGTCTTCTCTAAAAATCAGAGAAGGGAATGGGGTGTTTCTGTTGCCTGTGCTTCATTTGCAGTCTGGTCCCAAAACCAGTTGGGAAATCGGCTGAGAGAGGAAGAACTATCCATTGGGAGAGATAATTGCTGATAATTGTGTGTTCGGGATAATGAATGCTGGTACTTACCCACAGCCTGTGGCTGTTTGGCTTTCAGGAAGCACTTGCCAAATTCAGGGCACGAAGCAAAAGATCTCTTGTGCAAATTGTCTCCCCTGTCACCACCCTTGGGGTGCCCTCACCCACCTAATATTTCAGAGGAATGTTCCCAGAGTGCTGGTGTACTTCAGGAGTACAGCTCTCCTTGGGAGACGTGAACAGCCAAGCCACCTAGGCACCACATTTGGGTTTGGTCGTGCAGATTAGACATCAAATCCCAGTAATTGTAGGGTGCCTGCATACCTCGGGGGCTTGGAGGGGTTGGGGACTTCTGACAGCTGCTTTCCTTGCCCCAGCCTGCTGGTTCACAGCTGGGTGATAAGTGCAAGGCTCACAGCTCACAGGATGTTAGAGGTTGGAAGGGACCTCTAGAGATCATCCAGTCCAATCCCTCTGCCAGAGCAGGACCATAGAATCCAGCACAGGTCACACAGGAACACAGCCAGATGGGGACTGAAAGTCTCCAGAGGAGACTCCACAACCTCTCTGGGCAGCCTGCTCCAGTGCTCTGTGACCCTCCCAGTGAAGAAGGTCCTCCTCGTGTTGAGGTGGAGCCTCCTGTGCTGGAATTTCTATCCATTGCCTCTCATCCTGTCTCAGGGTGTAAGTGAGCAGAGCCTGTCCCCTCCCTCTTGACCCCCAGTCCTCAGATACTTGTAGACATTGCTTAAATCCCCTCCCAGTCTTCTCTTCTTCAGACTAATCAGCCCCAGGGCTCAGAGCCTCTCTTAACCACGAAGTGTTCCAGTCCCTTTAGCATCCTTGGAGCCTTCCGTTGGACTCTCTCCAGCAGATCCCTGTCCCTCTTGAACTGGGGAGCCCAGAACTGGATGCTGGCAGGGCACTTGGCCAGAGGTTTTCCAGCCTTGCCCGCCCACATTTTGTTCCCTGTGCTGATGGCTCAGGCCTGAGATTGTACGTGCTTGAGCAAACCCTGTGCCGGCTCAGCGAGGCTCTCAGCACCGAGGGTGGACACCCTGCCCTTGTGTGTGTGTAGGTTTGTCAGGGGTCAGCACATCATTAGGGCCTTGCTGTTTGAAATGCACGTTTGCAACTGGGGAAATGATGGCTTTTCCTGGTCCTGCAGGTGGAGGCAGTTTGCAGTCTGACTGTTACAAGGCAATGCTCTGGCTGCTCTGGGCTTGTACAACCTCGCAAAGCCCTTTCCAAGTGAGGAGAATCAGTGATCCTTGGAGTTGTTTATTTTAACTGCTACAGCTTCATCTGGTGTTCAAGTCTGGGTAAATGTAAACCTTTTCTGGTGCTTGCCTCACCAATCACCTGAGTAATGTGTATGGCAGTAGTCTCTAAGGGTGACTTGCTTGCTTATACAAACACTTCCTGACACTCATTTCGTTCCCATTCCTCTCCACTCCTCCTGAGCTCACGGAATGGACAACGCAGGGTAAACCATGGTGCCTGTTCCTTAATTTCCCTTTGCCTAGCAGTTTTCTCCTTTTTTGCTACCTCCACCCCAGAACCTTTGTTTGGCTCATTTAACTCCTTCCTGGGCACAGAGTGCACACAGGTCAGCAGGCACGTGCATGCTGGAAGGTGTCCAGAGAAGGGCCACGAGGAGGAGCAGAGGGCTGGAGCTGCTCTGCTATGGAGACAGACTGAGGGAGTTGGGGCTGTTCAGTCTGGAGAAGAGGAGAAGAGAATGATCCCAGGAGACCTTCTTGTGGCCTGCCAGGATCTGAAGAAAGCTGGGGAGGGAGAGAATAGGAATAGAATAGAATAGAATAGAATAGAATAGAATAGAATAGAATAGAACAGAATAGCAAAGTAGAATAGAAGTAGAATAGAATAGAAGAGTAGAATAGGGTAGAATAGAATAGAATAGAATAGAATAGAATAGAATAGAATAGAATAGAATAGAATAGAATAGAAGTAGAATAGAGCAGAACAGAAGACCAGGTTGGAAGAGACCTTCAAGATCATCGTGTCCAACCTATCATCCAACACCACCTAATCAACTAAACCATGGCACCAAGCACCCCATCAAGTCTCCTCCTGAACACCTCCAATGATGGTGATTCCACCACCTCCCCGGGCAGCCCATTCCAATGGGCAATCACTCTCTCTGTGTAGAACTTCTCCCTAATCTCCAGCCTAAACCTCCCCTGGCACAGCTTGAGACTGTGTCCTCTTGTTCTGGTGCTGGTTGCCTGGGAGAAGAGACCAACCTCTGCCTGTCCACAACCTCCCTTAAGGTAGTTGTAGAGAGCAAGAAGGTCACCCCTGAGTCTCCTCTTCTCCAGGCTAACCCCAACTCCCCCAGTCTCTCCTCAGAGGACTTGTGTTCCAAACCCCTCACCAACTTTGTTGCCCTTCTCTGGAGGGTGTCAGGGAGTGATAGGACTGGGGGGAATGGAGCAAAACTAGAAATGGGTAGATTCAGATTGGATGTGAGGAAGAAGTTGTTCCCCATGAGGGTGGTGAGAGACTGGCACAGGTTGTCCAGGGAGGTGGTGGAAGCCTTATCCCTGGAGGTTTTGAAGGGCAGGCTGGATGTGGCTGTGAGCAACCTGCTGTAGTGTGAAGTGTCCCTGCCCATGTCAGGGGGGGTGGGAGTAGATGCTCCTTGAGGTCCCTTCCACCCTGTCAATTCCATGATTCTATGCACAGACATATAAATGTATTATTTTTATGTGCACTGGGAGGACAGCCTGGTTTCCATCAGCCCACATCTGTTGCCCTCACCTTTTCAGCTGACTCCTGTCGAGTTTCAGTGCTATTGTAGTCTACCTTAGCAGCACACTTCACAGCTGAACTTATACAGTATCCTTTAGTTTGATTCTCTTCTCCCCAGTTCAATTATACTTCAGGAAAGAAATACAGGGAGAACAAATAGGAAATCAGGGGAGTGGGCAATGCAACACTCTGAATTTCACTGTGCTATAGATAATTTCATGCAGAGATGAGGAACAGGCTTTGGGTTTACTGGGCTCTGTCTGAATGAGTCATGTCTGGTGAATTTCTGTGCAGGGGTCACATCTGACCCAAAGTGTCTGTTATTGTTGGCATTAAGGGGCGTGCTTTCCAGGACTGCTAGACTGCTGGTGGCAGTGCACCAGTTTGTTATTCTGGGAGCAGATAAAGTCTTTGTTTAGCCTTCTGGCAGTCAGTGCAGCTCTTACAAAATGGGTTTCTTTGTTTTGCCTCAGGTTTTCTGTTGCTCTTAAGTCTGCCCCCCTCGGTGGGGCTTTGTCTCCAGAGACAAGGGGCCAGAGTATTAGGTGTGCTCTTTCTTGGATGTTTTCCCAGAAGGCTTAATTTCAGGTGGGTGGGAGGGGGACACACGCAGATAATGGGCAATGTTTTACTGCTGCCTTGAAGTGTCAGCACTCCTGCATCCATCTGAGAGCAGCAGCTGTCACTGTTGCTGACGCTCAGGAGATGTCAGAGAGGATTTTTGTATTGTACCACAGCACCTGGAGAACTTGAGTCATCTTTTTTTTCCCATGCATAAGTATTACCTCATTGTGTTCAGCTCGGAGTCAAATCCAGCAGACAGCTTGGGCAGTTGAAGGAAAAGCATGTTTGTACCTGAATGCAAAGCTGCTTTAGTTCCTGACTTCAAGGTTGCTGGACCGGCGTGTTTATGCAGACCCGGAGCTGCCCCAGCTCTGGCATGGCTGCCGCCTCGGGCTGTGGAATCAGAGAAGCAATAAGGCTGGAAAGGACCTCTGAGGTCATCAAGTCCAACCTATAACCCAACACCTCGTGACTAACTAAACCATGGCTCCAAGTGCCACATCCAATCCCTTTTTGAATACCTCCCAGTCCAATCAATCACCCAACCGTAACTAATCAACTAAACCATGGCACCAAGTGCCTCATCCAGGCTTTGCTTAAACACCTCCAGGGACATTGACCCCATGACCTCCCTGGGCAGCACATCCCAATGGCCAATTACTCTTTCTGGGAAGAACTTTCTCCTCACCTCCAGCCTAAACTTCCCCGGCACAGCTTGAGACTGTGTCCTCTTCTTCTGGTGCTGGGTGCCTGGGAGAAGAGACCAACCCCCACCTGGCTACAACCACCCTTCAGGTAGCTGTAGACAGCAATGAGGTCTCCCCTGAGCCTCCTCCTCTCCAGGCTAAGCAACCCCAGGTCCCTCAGCCTCTCCTCCCAGGGCTGTGCTCCAGACCCCTCCCCAGCCTTGTTGCCCTTCTCTGGACACGTTCAAGTGTCTCAATGTCCTTCTTGAATTGAGGAGCCCAGAACTGGACACAGGACTCAAGGTGTGGCCTAACCAGTGCTGAGTCCAGGGCACAATGACTTCCCTGTTATACAATAATAATACAATACACCAGGTTGGAAGAGACCTTCAAGATCACCACGTCCAACCCATCAACCAATCCAACCCACCCAACAACTAAACCACGGCACCAAGCACCCCATCAAGTCTCCTCCTGAACACCTCCAATGAAGGTGACTCCACCACCTCCTCAGGCAGCCCATTCCAATGGGCAATCACTCTGTCTGTGTAGAACTTCCTCCTAACATCCAGCCTAAACCTGCCCTGGCACAGCCTGAGACTGTGTCCTCTTGTTCTGGTGCTGGCTACCTGGGAGAATAGGCCAACCTCTGCCTGGCTACAACCTCCCTTCAGGGAGTTGTAGAGAGCAAGAAGGTCAGTCTCCTCTTCTCCAGGCTAAGCAACCCCAGCTCCCTCAGCCTCTCCTCATAGGGCTTGTGTTCCAAACCCCTCACCAGCATCGTTGCCCTCCTCTGGACACTTCCAGCAAGTCAACATCCTTCCTAAACTGAGGGGCCCAGAACTGGACACAGGACTCAAGGTGTGGCCTAACCAGTGCAGTGTACAGGGGCAGAATGACTTCCCTGCTCCTGCTGGCCACACTGTTCCTGATGCAGGCCAGGATGCCATTGGCCCTCTTGGCTGCCTGGGCACACTGCAGGCTCATGTTCAGCCTACAATCAACCAGTACCCACAGGTCCCTTTCTGCCTCGCCACTCTCCAGCCACTCTGACCCCAGCTTGTAGCACTGCTGGCTCATGTTCAGCCAGCTGGAGGATGCCCAAGGCCGGCTGGATCCTAAGCAAAACGTTCCTGCCCAAAAACCATTGCTGCACTTAGCACACAGGCAGGATTGTTCTCACAGAAATACCTTTGCCAGCTTCCCTGAAGGCAACTTGCAATGCTATTGTGCATGATAACCTTGCAATTAGAGCAGTCAACAGGAGTGTGGGAAACTCAGTTCTAGTTCTGTTTCCAGGCAGAGCGGATGCCAGTGCTCCCAGGGGGCTGTCCCCCTCGCCAGGCTCCAAGCTGTCCTGGGAGAGGGCAGCAGGTGTGGATACAGAAGAGCAGGAGAGCCCATGTTGTTGGGGTGAGGGGTTATCTTCCTTATGCCCAGGGCTGCCTTAGTTCATCACTTAGGGACTACTCCCTGTAAGAGCACCCTAGCAGTTATCCCAGCAAACAAGTTGCCCAGGGCTTCCTCATCAGAGACATCTGACCCTGGGGCAGCACAAACACACAGCTCCTCCCAGCTCCTCCATCTGCTCTCCTCCATGAACTTGCTCTGCCAGAGCCCAGTCTGGACCATTTCCTTGGGTTCTGTGCAGAGAGGCAGGCTTCTGTGCCCTGGAAGTCCTGAGCAAGGGCTCTGAGCAGTTCCTGTGTCAGCTGTTGCACATCCATCTCTTCACAGAATTACAGGATCACGGAATTTCAGGGGCTGGAAGGGACCTCGAAAGCTCATCCAGTCCAACCCCCTGCCAGAGCAGGAGCAACTAGAGCAGATCACACAGGAACACATCCAGGCAGGGCTTGAATATCTCCACAGAGGGAGACTCCACAACCCCTCCCCAGGCAGCCTCTTCCAGGGTTCTGTCACCCTCACAGGGAAAGAATTCTCCCTCCTGTTTCCATGGAACTTCTGTGCCTCAACTCCCACCCAGCGACACAGGGGCCCAAACACCTGCCCCAGTCCCAGGTCTGTAGGCTTGATCCCAGCTGAGGCTTGCATCCTGTTACACAACTAGGACAGGCTGCTGTGCAGCTCAGGAGCTCAGTGGGCTCCACTGATTTACAGCCTGGAGCAGTTGGCTGACCTTGGGCTCCCTGCTTACAGTGTTTTTGTTAAAGAGCTTCCAAATAACGTTGTGGGTTGTGTTGGTTGGTTGGTTTGGGTTTGTTTGGTGGTTTGATTTTGTTTGGGTTTGCTTGGTTGGTTTGCTTTTGTTTGGGTTTGATTTTGTTTGGGTTTATTTGGTGGTTGTTTTTTGTTTGGGTTTGTTGGTTGTTTTTTGTTTGGGTTTGTTGGTTGGTTTTTGTTTGGGTTTGTTGGTTGGTTTTGTTTGGGTTTGTTGGTTGTTTTTTGTTTGGGTTTGTTGGTTGGTTTTTGTTTGGGTTTGTTGGTTGTTTTTTGTTTGGGTTTGTTGGTTGTTTTTTGTTTGGGTTTGTTGGTTGGTTAGTTCTGTTTGGGTTTGTTGGTTGTTTTTTTGTTTGGGTTTGTTGGTTGGTTTTTGTTTGGGTTTGTTGGTTAGTTCTGTTTGGGTTTGTTGGTTGTTTTTTGTTTGGGTTTGTTGGTTGGTTAGTTCTGTTTGGGTTTGTTGGTTGGTTTTTGTTTGGGTTTGTTGGTTGGTTAGTTCTGTTTGGGTTTGTTGGTTGTTTTTTTGTTTGAGTTTGTTGGTTGGTTTTTGTTTGGGTTTGTTGGTTAGTTCTGTTTGGGTTTGTTGGTTGTTTTTTGTTTGGGTTTGTTGGTTGGTTAGTTCTGTTTGGGTTTGTTGGTTGGTTTTTGTTTGGGTTTGTTGGTTGTTTTTTTGTTTGAGTTTGTTGGTTGGTTTTTGTTTGGGTTTGTTGGTTAGTTCTGTTTGGGTTTGTTGGTTGTTTTTTGTTTGGGTTTGTTGGTTGGTTAGTTCTGTTTGGGTTTGTTGGTTGGTTTTTGTTTGGGTTTGTTGGTTGTTTTTTTGTTTGAGTTTGTTGGTTGGTTTTTGTTTGGGTTTGTTGGTTAGTTCTGTTTGGGTTTGTTGGTTGTTTTTTGTTTGGGTTTGTTGGTTGGTTAGTTCTGTTTGGGTTTGTTGGTTGGTTTTTGTTTGGGTTTGTTGGTTGTTTTTTTGTTTGAGTTTGTTGGTTGGTTTTTGTTTGGGTTTGTTGGTTAGTTCTGTTTGGGTTTGTTGGTTGTTTTTTGTTTGGGTTTGTTGGTTGTTTAGTTCTGTTTGGGTTTGTTGGTTGGTTTTTGTTTGGGTTTGTTGGTTGGTTTTTGTTTGGGTTTGTTGGTTAGTTCTGTTTGGGTTTGTTGGTTGTTTTTTGTTTGGGTTTGTTGGTTGGTTAGTTCTGTTTGGGTTTGTTGGTTGGTTTTTGTTTGGGTTTGTTGGTTGGTTAGTTCTGTTTGGGTTTGTTGGTTGTTTTTTTGTTTGAGTTTGTTGGTTGGTTTTTGTTTGGGTTTGTTGGTTTTGTTCTGTTTGGGTTTGTTGGTTGTTTTTTGTTTGGGTTTGTTGGTTGGTTAGTTCTGTTTGGGTTTGTTGGTTGGTTTTTGTTTGGGTTTGTTGGTTGTTTTTTTGTTTGAGTTTGTTGGTTGGTTTTTGTTTGGGTTTGTTGGTTAGTTCTGTTTGGGTTTGTTGGTTGGTTTTTGTTTGGGTTTGTTGGTTGGTTAGTTCTGTTTGGGTTTGTTGGTTGGTTTTTGTTTGGGTTTGTTGGTTGTTTTTTGTTTGGGTTTGTTGGTTGGTTAGTTCTGTTTGGGTTTGTTGGTTAGTTCTGTTTGGGTTTGTTGGTTGTTTTTTGTTTGGGTTTGTTGGTTGGTTAGTTCTGTTTGGGTTTGTTGGTTGGTTTTTGTTTGGGTTTGTTGGTTGGTTTTTGTTTGGGTTTGTTGGTTAGTTCTGTTTGGGTTTGTTGGTTGGTTTTTGTTTGGGTTTGTTGGTTGGTTAGTTCTGTTTGGGTTTGTTGGTTGGTTTTTGTTTGGGTTTGTTGGTTGGTTAGTTCTGTTTGGGTTTGTTGGTTGTTTTTTTTGTTTGAGTTTGTTGGTTGGTTTTTGTTTGGGTTTGTTGGTTAGTTCTGTTTGGGTTTGTTGGTTGTTTTTTGTTTGGGTTTGTTGGTTGGTTAGTTCTGTTTGGGTTTGTTGGTTGTTTTTTGTTTGGGTTTGTTGGTTGTTTTTTTGTTTGAGTTTGTTGGTTGGTTTTTGTTTGGGTTTGTTGGTTGGTTTTTGTTTGGGTTTGTTGGTTGGTTTTGTTTGGGTTTGTTGGTTGTTTTTTTGTTTGGGTTTGTTGGTTGGTTTTTGTTTGGGTTTGTTGGTTAGTTCTGTTTGGGTTTGTTGGTTGTTTTTTGTTTGGGTTTGTTGGTTGGTTAGTTCTGTTTGGGTTTGTTGGTTGGTTTTTGTTTGGGTTTGTTGGTTGGTTAGTTCTGTTTGGGTTTGTTGGTTGTTTTTTTGTTTGAGTTTGTTGGTTGGTTTTTGTTTGGGTTTGTTGGTTAGTTCTGTTTGGGTTTGTTGGTTGTTTTTTGTTTGGGTTTGTTGGTTGGTTAGTTCTGTTTGGGTTTGTTGGTTGGTTTTTGTTTGGGTTTGTTGGTTGTTTTTTTGTTTGAGTTTGTTGGTTGGTTTTTGTTTGGGTTTGTTGGTTAGTTCTGTTTGGGTTTGTTGGTTGTTTTTTGTTTGGGTTTGTTGGTTGGTTAGTTCTGTTTGGGTTTGTTGGTTGGTTTTTGTTTGGGTTTGTTGGTTGGTTAGTTCTGTTTGGGTTTGTTGGTTGGTTTTTGTTTGGGTTTGTTGGTTAGTTCTGTTTGGGTTTGTTGGTTGGTTTTTGTTTGGGTTTGTTGGTTGGTTAGTTCTGTTTGGGTTTGTTGGTTGGTTTTTGTTTGGGTTTGTTGGTTGGTTAGTTCTGTTTGGGTTTGTTGGTTGTTTTTTTGTTTGAGTTTGTTGGTTGGTTTTTGTTTGGGTTTGTTGGTTAGTTCTGTTTGGGTTTGTTGGTTGTTTTTTGTTTGGGTTTGTTGGTTGGTTAGTTCTGTTTGGGTTTGTTGGTTGGTTTTTGTTTGGGTTTGTTGGTTGTTTTTTTGTTTGAGTTTGTTGGTTGGTTTTTGTTTGGGTTTGTTGGTTAGTTCTGTTTGGGTTTGTTGGTTGTTTTTTGTTTGGGTTTGTTGGTTGGTTAGTTCTGTTTGGGTTTGTTGGTTGGTTTTTGTTTGGGTTTGTTGGTTGTTTTTTTGTTTGAGTTTGTTGGTTGGTTTTTGTTTGGGTTTGTTGGTTAGTTCTGTTTGGGTTTGTTGGTTGTTTTTTGTTTGGGTTTGTTGGTTGGTTAGTTCTGTTTGGGTTTGTTGGTTGGTTTTTGTTTGGGTTTGTTGGTTGGTTTTTGTTTGGGTTTGTTGGTTAGTTCTGTTTGGGTTTGTTGGTTGGTTTTTGTTTGGGTTTGTTGGTTGGTTTTTGTTTGGGTTTGTTGGTTAGTTCTGTTTGGGTTTGTTGGTTGTTTTTTGTTTGGGTTTGTTGGTTGGTTAGTTCTGTTTGGGTTTGTTGGTTGGTTTTTGTTTGGGTTTGTTGGTTGGTTAGTTCTGTTTGGGTTTGTTGGTTGTTTTTTTGTTTGAGTTTGTTGGTTGGTTTTTGTTTGGGTTTGTTGGTTAGTTCTGTTTGGGTTTGTTGGTTGTTTTTTGTTTGGGTTTGTTGGTTGGTTAGTTCTGTTTGGGTTTGTTGGTTGGTTTTTGTTTGGGTTTGTTGGTTGTTTTTTTGTTTGAGTTTGTTGGTTGGTTTTTGTTTGGGTTTGTTGGTTAGTTCTGTTTGGGTTTGTTGGTTGGTTTTTGTTTGGGTTTGTTGGTTGGTTAGTTCTGTTTGGGTTTGTTGGTTGGTTTTTGTTTGGGTTTGTTGGTTGTTTTTTGTTTGAGTTTGTTGGTTGGTTTTTGTTTGGGTTTGTTGGTTAGTTCTGTTTGGGTTTGTTGGTTGTTTTTTGTTTGGGTTTGTTGGTTGGTTAGTTCTGTTTGGGTTTGTTGGTTGGTTTTTGTTTGGGTTTGTTGGTTGGTTTTTGTTTGGGTTTGTTGGTTAGTTCTGTTTGGGTTTGTTGGTTGTTTTTGTTTGGGTTTGTTGGTTGGTTAGTTCTGTTTGGGTTTGTTGGTTGGTTTTTGTTTGGGTTTGTTGGTTGGTTAGTTTGTTTGGGTTTTTGGTTGTTTTTTTGTTTGAGTTTGTTGGTTGGTTTTTGTTTGGGTTTGTTGGTTAGTTCTGTTTGGGTTTGTTGGTTGTTTTTTGTTTGGGTTTGTTGGTTGGTTAGTTCTGTTTGGGTTTGTTGGTTGTTTTTTGTTTGGGTTTGTTGGTTGTTTTTTTGTTTGAGTTTGTTGGTTGGTTTTTGTTTGGGTTTGTTGGTTGGTTTTGTTTGGGTTTGTTGGTTGGTTTTTGTTTGGGTTTGTTGGTTGTTTTTTTGTTTGGGTTTGTTGGTTGGTTTTTGTTTGGGTTTGTTGGTTAGTTCTGTTTGGGTTTGTTGGTTGTTTTTTGTTTGGGTTTGTTGGTTGGTTAGTTCTGTTTGGGTTTGTTGGTTGGTTTTTGTTTGGGTTTGTTGGTTGGTTAGTTCTGTTTGGGTTTGTTGGTTGTTTTTTTGTTTGAGTTTGTTGGTTGGTTTTTGTTTGGGTTTGTTGGTTAGTTCTGTTTGGGTTTGTTGGTTGTTTTTTGTTTGGGTTTGTTGGTTGGTTAGTTCTGTTTGGGTTTGTTGGTTGGTTTTTGTTTGGGTTTGTTGGTTGTTTTTTTGTTTGAGTTTGTTGGTTGGTTTTTGTTTGGGTTTGTTGGTTAGTTCTGTTTGGGTTTGTTGGTTGTTTTTTGTTTGGGTTTGTTGGTTGGTTAGTTCTGTTTGGGTTTGTTGGTTGGTTTTTGTTTGGGTTTGTTGGTTGTTTTTTTGTTTGAGTTTGTTGGTTGGTTTTTGTTTGGGTTTGTTGGTTAGTTCTGTTTGGGTTTGTTGGTTGTTTTTTGTTTGGGTTTGTTGGTTGGTTAGTTCTGTTTGGGTTTGTTGGTTGGTTTTTGTTTGGGTTTGTTGGTTGTTTTTTTGTTTGAGTTTGTTGGTTGGTTTTTGTTTGGGTTTGTTGGTTAGTTCTGTTTGGGTTTGTTGGTTGTTTTTTGTTTGGGTTTGTTGGTTGGTTAGTTCTGTTTGGGTTTGTTGGTTGGTTTTTGTTTGGGTTTGTTGGTTGTTTTTTTGTTTGAGTTTGTTGGTTGGTTTTTGTTTGGGTTTGTTGGTTAGTTCTGTTTGGGTTTGTTGGTTGTTTTTTGTTTGGGTTTGTTGGTTGGTTAGTTCTGTTTGGGTTTGTTGGTTGGTTTTTGTTTGGGTTTGTTGGTTGGTTTTTGTTTGGGTTTGTTGGTTAGTTCTGTTTGGGTTTGTTGGTTGGTTTTTGTTTGGGTTTGTTGGTTGGTTAGTTCTGTTTGGGTTTGTTGGTTGGTTTTTGTTTGGGTTTGTTGGTTGGTTAGTTCTGTTTGGGTTTGTTGGTTGTTTTTTTGTTTGAGTTTGTTGGTTGGTTTTTGTTTGGGTTTGTTGGTTAGTTCTGTTTGGGTTTGTTGGTTGTTTTTTGTTTGGGTTTGTTGGTTGGTTAGTTCTGTTTGGGTTTGTTGGTTGGTTTTTGTTTGGGTTTGTTGGTTGTTTTTTTGTTTGAGTTTGTTGGTTG
This sequence comes from Picus viridis, assembly GCA_033816785.1. Lineage (NCBI taxonomy): Eukaryota > Metazoa > Chordata > Aves > Piciformes > Picidae > Picus > Picus viridis. The sequence goes on from CM066567.1 coordinate 11,641,997, forward strand.
GTTTTTGTTTGGGTTTGTTGGTTAGTTCTGTTTGGGTTTGTTGGTTGTTTTTTGTTTGGGTTTGTTGGTTGGTTAGTTCTGTTTGGGTTTGTTGGTTGGTTTTTGTTTGGGTTTGTTGGTTGTTTTTTTGTTTGAGTTTGTTGGTTGGTTTTTGTTTGGGTTTGTTGGTTAGTTCTGTTTGGGTTTGTTGGTTGTTTTTTGTTTGGGTTTGTTGGTTGGTTAGTTCTGTTTGGGTTTGTTGGTTGGTTTTTGTTTGGGTTTGTTGGTTGTTTTTTTGTTTGAGTTTGTTGGTTGGTTTTTGTTTGGGTTTGTTGGTTAGTTCTGTTTGGGTTTGTTGGTTGTTTTTTGTTTGGGTTTGTTGGTTGGTTAGTTCTGTTTGGGTTTGTTGGTTGGTTTTTGTTTGGGTTTGTTGGTTGTTTTTTTGTTTGAGTTTGTTGGTTGGTTTTTGTTTGGGTTTGTTGGTTAGTTCTGTTTGGGTTTGTTGGTTGTTTTTTGTTTGGGTTTGTTGGTTGGTTAGTTCTGTTTGGGTTTGTTGGTTGGTTTTTGTTTGGGTTTGTTGGTTGGTTTTTGTTTGGGTTTGTTGGTTAGTTCTGTTTGGGTTTGTTGGTTGGTTTTTGTTTGGGTTTGTTGGTTGGTTTTTGTTTGGGTTTGTTGGTTAGTTCTGTTTGGGTTTGTTGGTTGTTTTTTTGTTTGGGTTTGTTGGTTGGTTAGTTCTGTTTGGGTTTGTTGGTTGCTTTTGTTTGGGTTTGTTGGTTGGTTAGTTCTGTTTGGGTTTGTTGGTTGTTTTTTTGTTTGGGTTTGTTGGTTGGTTAGTTCTGTTTGGGTTTGTTGGTTGTTTTTTGTTTGGGTTTGTTGGTTGGTTAGTTCTGTTTGGGTTTGTTGGTTGTTTTTTGTTTGGGTTTGTTGGTTGGTTAGTTCTGTTTGGGTTTGTTGGTTGGTTTTTGTTTGGGTTTGTTGGTTGGTTTGGTTTTGTTTGGGTTTCTTTGGTGGTTTGTTTTCTTTGGTGGGATTTTTGTTTGTTTGGGGTCTTTTGCTTGGGCTCAAGGTTGAATTCAGCCTCCTGGTAAAATGCACACTTAAGGGCATGCCTTAGGTCCCAACAGGTGGGATGAGTCCTCAGTAGATTCCTCTTAGCAGCTTTGCAAAGCAGAGCTGTGACCTCAGGACCTGATTTGCTGTCCCTGCTCAGGCATCAGCTGGTGGGATGGACAGGCTGGCATTGCCACGCTGTGGCTTTAGGTCTCACTGAGTGAGGATTTCAGTCTGAGGTTCTCCATGGAAGTCATGGATTCCCCATGGTCACCCATTTGGCTGTACAGCACAGAAACAGCCCTGCTGCCTTTCTGTATTCTCCTGCCATGGTGCTGTAGGGTTAGGATTTCCCCTCCCCAGCAACTGGAGATTCACCCCTAGGATGGAGAGTTACCTCCAGTATGAATCATCAGACTAGCTCAGAAAGCTTTGGAAACCAAATGAAACTCTATTTCCAAAAAGTGAGGAAAATATGAAATGATATCAGGTGATCAACAACCTGGCTGAGGGCATTGAGAGTACCCTCAGCAAGTTGCTGATGACACAAAACTGGGGGGGCTGACACCTGCCAGGCTGTGCTGCCATCCAGCCAGAGCTGGACAGGCTGAGAGCTGGCTGCAGGCAAACCTCATGGAGCTCAATAAGGACAAGGGCAGGGTCCTGCACCTAGGGAGGAATAACAGCAGGCACCAGGACAGGTTGGAGGCTGTCCTGCTGGAGAGCAGCTCCATGGAGAAAGACCTTGGAGTGCTGGTGGGCAGCAAGTTCTGCATGGGACAGCAATGTGCCCTGGTGGCCAAGAGAGACAATGGGATCCTGGGGTGCAGCAAGAAAAGTGTGGCCAGCAGGACAAGGGAAGTTCTGCTCCCCCTCTGCTCTGCCCTGCTCAGACCACAGCTGCAATCCTGTGTCCAGTTCTGGGCTCCCCAGTTGAAGAGAGACAGAGACCTGCTGCAGAGAGTCCAAGGGAGAGCCACGAGGATGCTTAGGGGACTTGAGCATCTCCCCTGTGAAGACAGACTGAGAGCCCTGGGGCTGTTTAGTCTGGAAAAGAGAAGGCTGAGAGGGGATCTGATCAATGTCTATCAATAGCTGAGGGGAGGGGGTCAAGGGGAGGGGGCCAAGCTCTTTTGGGTGGTGCCCAGCAATAAGCCAAGGAACAATGGAGACAAACTTGAGCAGAGAAGGTTTCAGCTTAACATGAGGAGAAACTTCTTTAGAGTGAGGGTGAGAGAGCCCTGGAGCAGGCTGCCCAGAGAGGTTGTGGAGTCTCCTTCTCTGGAGACTTTCCAACCCCACCTGGATGCATTCCTGTGCAGACTACCCTGGGTGATGCTGCTCTGGCAGGGGGTTGGACTGGATGATCTCTGGAGGTCCCTTCCAACCTCTAACATTCTGTGATTCTGTGATAAAACATGTACAAAATAGATCTACAGTCTGAAGCACCCACCTGGGCAGCCCAGGGAGAGACTGCTAGCAACTTCCTCCCCCCTCCCTTCTGTGGTACCTTCAGAGACACAACACAAGTCAGTTCAGCCAGCAGAAGGTCAGAAGGGAGATAAAAGCAGCCATGCAAGCAAGAAAACCACGGGGAGAAGCAAAAAGGGCTCAGGAATGTCTGTGCTGCCAAGTGTAAGCTATCCAGTGAACAAATGGAATGATACAAACTTATCAGCTATGATTATTTTGTGTCAAATCCCTAACTTTATTTACCTTTTACTCAAAGTCTCTGAACTCAACACTGGTTAGGTCACACCTTCAGTCCCATATCCAGTTCTGGTCTCCTCAGGTTAAGAAGGACATTGAGACACTTGAACGTGTCCAGAGAAGGGCAACAAGGCTGGGGAGCGGTCTGGAGCACAGCCCTATGAGGAGAGACTGAGGGAGCTGGGGTTGCTTAGCCTGGAGAAGAGGAGGCTCAGGGGAGACCTCATTGCTGTCTACAGCTACCTGAAGGGTGGTTGTAGCCAGGTGGGGGTTGGTCTCTTCTCCCAGGCACCCAGCACCAGAAGAAGAGGACACAGTCTCAAGCTGTGCCAGGGAAGTTTAGGCTGGAGGTGAGGAGAAAGTTCTTCCCAGAAAGAGTAATTGGCCATTGGGATGTGCTGCCCAGGGAGGTGGTGGGGTCAATGTCCCTGGAGGTGTTTAAGCAAAGCCTGGATGAGGCACTTAGTGCCATGGTTTAGTTGATTAGTTACGGTTGGGTGATTGATTGGACTTGATGATCTTGGAGCTCTCTTCCAACCTGGTTAATTCTGTGATTCTCTGGATGGGAGGGAGGTCATGCAAAAAGTTAAGCAGTTAGCTCATAGAATCATAAAGTTCTTAGGGTTCAAGGGACCTCAAGGATCATCCAGTCACGGTGAAGGCTGATGAGCAGCCTGTTGATGAGTGTTTGAAAGATGCTTACATCTAACCTGGTCTATTCTATTCTATTCTATTCTATTCTATTCTATTCTATTCTATTCTATTCTATTCTATGCTATGCTATGCTATGCTATGCTATGCTATGCTATGCTATTCCATTCCATTCCATTCCATTCCATTCCATTCCATTCCATTCCATTCCATTCCATTCCATTCCATTCCATTCCATTCCATGCTGTTCTGTTCTATTCTATTCTATTCTATTCTATTCTATTCTATTCTATTCTATTCTATTCTATTCTATTCTATTCTATGCTATGCTATGCTATGCTATGCTATGCTATGCTATGCTATGCTATGCTATTCCATTCGACCTCATTGCTCTCTACAACTACCTGAAGGGTGGTTGTAGCCAGGAAGGGGTTGGCCTCTTCTCCCTAGCAACCAGCACCAGAACAAGGGGACAGAGTCTCAAGCTGCACCAGGGGAAGTTTAGGCTCGAGGTGAGGAGAAAGTTCTTCACCGAGAGAGTGATTCGTCATTGGAATGGGCTGCCCGGGAGGTGGTTGAGTCTCCATCCCTGGAGGCGTTCAGGAGGGGACTGGATGTGGCACTTGGTGCCATGGTCTAGTTGTGAGGTTGTGGTTACAGGTTGGACTCGATGATCTTCAAGGTCTCTTCCAACCTTGGTAATTCTATTCTGTTCTATTCTATTCATTCCATTCCATTCCATTCCATTCCATTCCATTCCATTCCATTCCATTCCATTCCATTCCATTCCATTCCATTCCATGCTGTTCTGTTCTATTCTATTCTATTCTATTCTATTCTATTCTATTCTATTCTATTCTATTCTATTCTATTCTATGCTATGCTATGCTATGCTATGCTATTCCATTCCATTCCATTCCATTCCATTCCATTCCATTCCATTCCGTTCCGTTCCGTTCCGTTCCGTTCTATTCTATTCTATTCTATTCTATTCTATTCTATTCTATTCTATTCTATTCTATTCTATTCCATTCCATTCCATTCCATTCCATCCTATCCTATTCTATTCATGGCCAGGTCCTGAAGTCCTCACACTCCTATTTGCTCCCACAGGCTGTTAAGAGCCGAGGGTCTGTCTGTACAAGGCCTATACAGACTGAGAGCATCAGCATTCGATACCTCACAGTGAGGGAGCTGCAAAGCTCTACAAAAGAATACATCTGAGAATTAATTTTGAAGGGCAAAAGGAGAGCAAATTGCTGGAGAGGAAAGCAGGTTTCTTGCTCTTAGAGCCAGAACAGGTTTTAACTGTGGATACCAGAAGGCTCAGCTTCTTTTTGGTTCAATGTTTTTGGCCAGCTCATCACTCTGCTGGTTTGTGGGTGAGTGGCTGCAGATGCTTGTTTCCATTTGGTTCATCTGGTTCACTGAATCCCTGGGCATTCTCAAAGGGCCCAATTAAGGCCATCTCCCTGACCTTCATCATCAGGGCCTTTGGGCAGTTTGTGCACTACAGTTACATGCCAGATTTGCTGCAGCGCTCCCTCCCACCTTCACAGACTTGCCTGCAGCTTCCCTTTGTGGAACTGGGGTTTCTCCTGTGTGTAGAAGGAAAGTTTTCTCTCTGAGCTGAATTTCCTCAGGCCTAGAATGCAGCCCAAGAGGAAACTGAACCTTTTACCTTCACAAGCATCTGCTGTAAAGGGAGCTTTGAGTTACCGCGGGCTGGGGCAAGCAGCATCCCGCTGGGAGCACTCCACAGTGCATGGCAACACCCTATAATGCCTAAGGGTTTAGGTCTTAATTTGAGGCTTAGCCAAAAGAAAGGTGTCAAAACATTGCTCTTTCCAAACTGCATGCAGCATGTGTTAGAGCTGGCTGCTGAGGTTTTACCTCAGTCCACATCAGGTTTGCTGATGCAAGTTACTAAGGCAAATATTGCTGAAGGGTTGATTTTGACTCTTCCGTGTGGCAGCTAATGCTCCTGAGTTCTCAGTTTCCTCTCTTTCCCTGAATATTGCTTACAAAGAAATTACACTCTAAATGGTGTGGGAGTTTTAGGCTATGCCTTTAAATTCCCTCTCTCCCCCCCCGCCCCAGATCTTGAACAGAAAGTAGCAAAAATGGAAATAAATCACTGCTGGGTGTAAAAAGGAAAATAAAGATCACTCTAAACCATCCCCTCAGAAGAGAGATCTACCAAAAGATTGGCTTCCCAAAACAAGCTCTCTCTTCTTTTCCCTTCCTTGGGCTGGGAGATACTAACTTTGTGCTTCTGCTGGCTTCTGCTTGACTTGGGCTCCATTGTTTTGGCTAAGTCTAACGTCCTGATGCTCCTTTCTCTTGTCCCTTTTGTACAGGGGGGTAAGGGGGAGGCAGGGAAGGAGAAGCTGGTAGCTTCCCCTGGTCCTTGGCCAGGGGGCTCTTTGTGCTGTTTATCAACTGCAAATACCTGTAAATATGGTCTGTTTTGGGCATATCCATTGCATGCCATTGCAGAGTGTGGTTTTGCTTGTAAATACAGCTTCCATTTGCTTCCAACTGAGCTGGTCTGGCAAAGTTCACAGAATCACAGAATCACCAAGGTTGGAAGAGACCTCAAAGATCATCGAGACCAACCTGTCACCACAGACCCCATGACTAGACCATGGCACCAAGTGCCACATCCAGTCCCCTCTTGAACACCTCCAGGGACGGTGACTCCACCACCTCCCTGGGCAGCCCATTCCAATGGCGAATGACTATCTCAGTGAAGAACTTTCTCCTCATCTCCAGCCTAAACTTCCCCTGGCACAGCTTGAGACTGTGTCCCCTTGTTCTGGTGCTGGTTGCTAGAGAGAAGAGACCAACCCCTTCCTGGCTACAACCTCCCTTCAGGTAGTTGTAGAGAGCAATGAGGTCACCCCTGAGCCTCCTCTTCTCCAGGCTAAACAACCCCAGCTCCCTCAGCCTTTCCTCACAGGGCTGTGCTCAAGGCCTCTCCCCAGCCTTGTTGCCCTTCTCTGGACACGTTCAAGTGTCTCGATGTGTCTTAGGTGTGGCCTAACCAATGCAGAGTAGAGGGGCACAATGACTTCCCTGCTCCTGCTGGCCACACTATTCCTGATGCAGGCCAGGATTCCATTGAAGGCCACCTGGGCACACTGCTGGCTCATGTTTAGGCAACTGTCAATCAGCACCCCCAGGTCCCTCTCTGTTTGGCAGCCCTCCAGCCACTCCGACCCCAGCCTGTAGCACTGCATGGGGTTGTTGTGGCCAAAGTGCAGCACCTGGCACTTGGACTTGTTGAATGCCATCCTGTTGGACTCTTCCCATCTGTCCAGTGGGTCGAGGTCCCTCTGCAGATCCCTTCTACCCTCTAACTGATCAACATCCGCTCCCAGCTTGGTGTCATCTGCAAATTTGCTGATGACTGTCTCAATCCCCTCATCCAGATAATCAGTGAAGATATTAAAGAGGATGGGGCCCAGCACTGATCTTTGGGGCACACCACTAGTGACTGGCCTCCAGCTGGATGTGGCACCATTCGCCACCACTCTCTGTGCTCGGCCCTCCAGTCACTTCCTAACCCAGCGCAGAGTGTTGCTGTCCAATGGATATTTTCATCTTAGCTCTGGCTGTAAACATTTGTCCTCAGGAGGCTGGGATGGAAGAACAAAACACAAAGCCCCATCTTTGCTTTGTTTCCTGATGGGCTGCACAAGTCCTATTCTCTTGCCCTGCGCTCTGGAAGTCTTGAAAGGCAGGAACAATGGATGTGGCAACTGCTGCTTTTCAGTGACATTATTTCTCTCCTGTTTTTTTCTTTTCTTTTCCCCAGCTGACCTAATTTTTATTGCTTGACTGATGGATTTTGTGGGTTTCAACTTCATCTATCCATCTTCTGACTACAGTCAATTGCAAATGCTGCAAGGTCCCTGTTCCCTGGTAGCAACGTGTCCAGAAGTGGAAATTCAGATGGGGCCAAGTCGTGCTGTACAAGCAATAACTGTAATTGTGCTGCAGTAAATGACTCCATTTGCAGTGTTGTAAACAAATAAGCAGCCAGAGTGAGAAATCCACCCTTCTGCAATTTTTCTCAGAGAAGGCTGTTAGAAAGAAGGCTTGATGCATTTATTCATTACTCCTCTGGGTTTGGTTCTGGGTTATGAAGAAGCTGGATCCTACTTGTGTCTCTGCTACCCAGTTCATCACAGAACTGTCAGGGCCTGGAGGGACCTCAAGGATCAGCCAGTGCTGAGCCCCCTGCCATGGGCAGGGACACCTCACACTACAGCAGGTTGCTCACAGCCACATCCAGCCTGCCCTTCAAAACCTCCAGGCATGAGGCTTCCACCACCTCCCTGGGCAACCTGTGCCAGTCTCTCACCACCCTCATGGGGAACAACTTCTTCCTAACATCCAATCTCAATCTTCCCACTTGTAGTTTTGCTCCATTCCCCCCACTCCTATCACTCCCTGACACCCTAAGGTGTCACCCTGAGGCTGACAGCTCAGCCAGAGGCTCTGAGTGTTGTCTCACTTCAGTTTGTTGGTATATACCCAGGGTTATGTGTTCTTTCCTCAGGTGCTGTATACAAACAGCACCTTCGGCCCATCCAGGCATTCCCACCAGATGCAATTGACAGACCTGGTTTTGGATGGGGCAGTGAGTTTGGGGCTTCCTTCTGCATCCACGAAACAGAACTTTTGCCATTGCAAACCTGCATAAGCAGCTCAGGTGCCAGCAGCACACGTCCATGTTGAATAAAGGAATGCAGAAGGCAAGGTAAAGCAAGCACAACAGCAGATGTAGGTAAGGGGTTTATA
>CM066567.1:11655195-11937695 GCA_033816785.1 Picus viridis
GTCCCCGAGCAGATTCCCAGCAGCACATATTTTCCAGAGCCTGCCTGGTAATTTCCAATCAGCCCCCCAGAACAATATGGCCATTAACTCTTCTGTTAAATGTCATCCAGATCTGCTCATATAATTCTTCACTGCACTGCATCTGTCCTCTGCCTGTTTGCATAGTTTATGGTGTGTGGCCACATTTGGGCTTGCTCAATGGTACGCCCATGGAAATACATTAGATGAAGGTCAGATGAAGCCATGAGGGATGGGTGCTTACCTTTCCTGTTTGACTCTGGAGCCCCTACTACAAGGAGGATCTGGACAGGAAGGAATATGAACCACTTGCAGCCCATAAAGCCAGTCACATCCTGGGCTGCAGCAAGAGCAGCATAGCCAGCAGGACAAGGGGGTGATTCTCCCCCTCTACTCCGCTCTGCTGAGACCACACCTGGAGTACTGTGTCCAGTTCTGGAGCCTCTGTTGCAGGAAGGATCTGGAGGTGCTGGAAGGTGTCCAGAGAAGGACCACGAGGATGAGCAGAGGGCTGGAGCTGCTCTGCTATGGAGACAGACTGAGAGAGTTGGGGCTGTTCAGTCTGGAGAAGAGAAGGCTCCCAGGAGACCTTCTTGTGGCCTTCCAGTACCTGAAGGGGCTCCAAGAAAGCTGGGGAGGGACTTTTGAGGGTGTCAGGGAGTGATAGGACTGGGGGGAAAGGAACAAAACAAGAAATGGGTAGATTGAGATTGGATGTGAGGAAGAAGTTGTTCCCCATGAGGGTGGTGAGAGACTGGCAGAGGTTGCCCAGGGAGGTGGTGGAAGCCTCCTGCCTGGAGGTTTTTGCAGCCAGGCTGGCTGTGGCTGTGAGCAACCTGCTGTAGTGTGAGGTGTCCCTGCCCATGGGAGGAGGGGGTTGGGACTAGATGGCCCTTGAGGTCCCTTCTGTGATTCTGTGATCACTGGGAGCATCTCTACTCATCTCTGGTGAGACCCCACCTGGAGTACTGCCTCCAGTTCTGGAGCCCCTATTAGAAGAGGGATCTGGAGGTGCTGGAAGGTGTCCAGAGAAGGGCCACGAGGATGAGCAGAGGGCTGGAGCACCTCTCCTATGAGGACAGACTGAAGGAGTTGGGGCTGTTCAGTCTGGAGAAGAGAAGGCTCCCACAAGATCTAATTGTGGCCTTCCAGGTTCTGAAGGGTGGGGAGGGACTTCTCAGGATATCAGGTAGTGATAGGACTAGGGGGAATGGAATGAAGCTGGAGGTGGGGAGATTCAGGCTGGACGTGAGGAGGAAGTTCTTCAGCATGAGAGTGGTGAAGCCCTGGAATGGGTTGTCCAGGGAGGTGGTTGAGGCCCCGTTCCTGGAAGTGTTTAAGCCCAGGCTGGATGAGGCTCTGGGCAGCCTGCTGTAGTGTGGGGTGTCCCTGCCCATGGCAGGGGGTTGCAACTAGCTGATCCTCGTGGTCCCTTCCAACCCTGACTGATGCTATGATACTATGGTACAGGTTGTTTTTTGATTAAATGTGTTGCCATTCTGAAGTTCCAATCGCAGGAATCAGTAATCAGATGAGTTAAGTTATCAGCCAAAAAAAAGAGGAGACCGACAGTTGAAGCAATTTGCAATACCTCAAGGGAAAGTTAATGGTTCACATTATCCAGGCAACAGTGCAAAGTCACAGAGAATTAGAAAACCTCTTGAATATTTTGTTAGCATGGAAGAACTCTGTCTGCACAGAGTATGATTTTAAATATTTCAGCTGGCTCATGCTTAATTTATCCTGTGTGGCTGGCCTGGTTTCCTCCTCTTGACAGAGGAAGCAGCAAGTGCATGAATGTGCTCTGATTTCCCCATTTCCCTGTTTAATAAAATAGATTAAGGAATGAGGAACAAGCTCTGAGGCACATCCTGCTGTGTGGTTAGTGCTCCTAAGAAAATTAGCAGATGTAATGGCATCCCAGCCCCAGCTGTGCTGGGATCCTGGCTGCCAGTTAATGCAAGGCTGGGATTTCCCCTCAGGTACTCAATAAGTCATTACCAAATATAACTGTTAATATCTTAAGTTGCCTAAATTAGGAGATGTCCTGATAGTGCCTAAACTGGGAGATGTGCAGGTGGTGGAGTCACCATCACTGGAGGTGCTCAGGAGGAGACTTGATGGGGTGCTTGGTGCCATGGTTTAGTTGATTAGGTGGTGTTGGATGATAGGTTGGATGTGATGATCTTGAAGGTCTCTTCCTACCTGGTCTGGTTCTATTCTATTCTATTCTATTCTATTCTATTCTATTCTATTCTATTCTATTCTATTCTATTCTATTCTATTCCATTCCATTCCATTCCATTCCATTCCATTCCATTCCATTCCATTCCATTCCATTCCATAGGTTGGATGTGATGATCTCGAAGGTCTCTTCTAACCTGGTCTGGTCTATTCTATTCTATTCTATTCTATTCTATTCTATTCTATTCTATTCTATTCTATTCTATTCTATCTTGATTAGGCCAAATCCAATGCTGACATAAAGCCACAGAAAGAATGCAACTAACTAGTTCTGGGCACCTCAGGTTAAGAAAGATGTTGAGATGCTGGAAGGTGTCCAGAGAAGGGCAAAAAGGCTGGGGAGGGGTCTGGAGCACAGCCCTGTGAGGAGAGGCTGAGGGAGCTGGGGTTGCTTAGCCTGGAGAAGAGGAGACTCAGGGAGACCTTCTTGTGGTCTACAACTCCCTGAAGGGAGGTTGCAGCCAAGTGGGGGTTGGTCCCTTCTCCCAGGCAAGCAGCACCAGAACAAGAGGACACAGTCTCAAGCTGTGCCAGGGGAGGTTTAGGCTGGATGTTAGGAAGAAGTTCTTCCCAGCAAGAGAGATTGGCCGTTGGAATGTGCTGCCCAAGGAGATGGTGGAGTCACCATCCCTGGAGGTGTTTAGGAAGAGCCTGGATGAGGCAGTTGGTGCCATGGTTTAGTTGATCACATGGTGTTGGATGATAGGTTGGACTTGATGATCTCAAAGGCCTTTTCCAACCTGGTTCATTCTGTCTTCCCACTGCATCAGATCTGTTGGGCTGAGAGAGGCAGAGCACTGGCAGCAGCTTCCCTATTCACCTGGCTGCCTATTAGCTGGCACTGGCCGTGAGGACCCGCTGAAGACAAGCATTCAGTGAGGTACTTATTGAAATGGAGTTTTCAAAGAGCAATTGCATATTGCTGTTTGTCAACTCTGGTCTAATAATAAGAACAAAAACCCCAAACCCAATCAACAACATCAAACACCAAAAAACACCCCCAAAAACCCCCAACAGACAAACCCACAATGAAATCCCTGGTTAAACAAACCCCTGTTTTTTTATCCAGACAAACTCCAGATCTACACAGGAATTCTCTTGTAGTCAAAAATCAACTCAGAAAATAATTTTCCTCTCAGAGATGTATGTTCAACAAGGTGGATAGCTACACTGTCTTCATTTTTTTGGCTAGTTTGTGTCCTTATATGCAGTGAGGGTGTTTCTAAGTGACTCCCTTCTGACAGCTTTACAGACCATCTCAAATTGCTTTTCTCCCTCCCTTCCTGTGTCTTGCACAGTCACATGATGCTGCAGCATGTAAAGAGTAGAATAGAAAAGAATGGAATGGAATGGAATGGAATGGAATGGAATGGAATGGAATGGAATGGAATGGAATGGAATGGAATGGAATGGAATGGAATAGGATAGAATAGAATGGAATAGAATAGAATAGGATAGGATAGAATAGAATAGAATAGAATAGAATAGAATAGAATAGAATAGAATAGAATAGAATGGAGTAAAATAGAATGGAATAGGATAGAATAGAATGGAATAGGATAGAATAGAATGGAATAGGATAGAATGCATAGAATAGAATAGAATAGAATGGAATAGGATAGAATAGAATGGAATAGAATGGAATTGGATAGAATAGAATAGAATAGAATAGAATAGAATAGAATAGAATAGAATAGAATAGAATGGAATGGAATGGAATAGGATAGAATATAATTGGATAGAATAGAATGGAATTGGATAGAATAGAATGGAATGGAATAGAATAGAATAGAATAGAATAGAATAGAATAGAATAGAATAGAATAGAATAGAATAGAATGGAATGGAATGGAATAAATAGAATAGAATGGAATGGAATAGAATAGAATAGAATAGAATAGAATAGAATAGAATAGAATAGAATAGAATGGGATAGGTTAGAATAGAATAGAATAGAATAGAATAGAATAGAATAGGATAGAATAGAATAGAATAGAATAGAATAGGATAGGATAGAATAGAATAGAATAGAATAGAATAGAATAGAATAGAATAGAATAGAATAGAATGGGATAGGTTAGAATAGAATAGAATAGAATAGAATAGAATAGAATAGAATAGAATAGAATAGGATAGAATAGAATAGAATAGGATAGGATAGGATAGAATAGAATAGAATAGAATAGAATAGAATAGAATAGGATAGGATAGGATAGAATAGAATAGAATAGAATAGAATAGAATAGGATAGGATAGAATAGAATAGAATAGAATAGAATAGAATAGGATAGAATAGAATAGAATAGGATAGGATAGAATAGAATAGAATAGAATAGAATAGAATAGAATAGAATAGAATAGGATAGGATAGAATAGAATAGAATAGAATAGGATAGAATAGAATAGGATAGAATAGAATAGAATAGAATAGAATAGAATAGAATGGAATAGGTTAGAATAGAATGGAATAGAATAGAATAGAATAGAATAGAATAGGATAGAATAGAATAGAATAGAATAGAATAGAATAGAATAGAATAGGATAGGATAGAATAGAATAGGATAGGATAGAATAGAATAGAATAGAATAGAATAGGATAGGATAGGATAGAATAGAATAGAATAGAATAGAATAGGATAGAATAGAATAGGATAGAATAGAATAGAATAGAATAGAATAGAATAGAATAGAATAGAATAGAATAGAATGGAATAGGTTAGAATAGAATGGAATAGAATGGAATAGAATAGAATAGAATAGAATAGAATAGAATAGAATAGAATAGAATAGAATAGAATAGAATAGAATAGAATAGAATAGAATGGAATACAATAGAATACAATGGAATGGAATGGAATGGAATGGAATGGAATGGAATGGAATGGAATGGAATGGAATGGAATGGAAGGGAAGGGAACAGGATAGGATAAAATAGAATAAACCAGGTTGGAAGAGACCTTTGAGATCATCAAGTCCAACCTATCATCCAACACCATCTGATCAACTAAACCATGGCACCAAGTGCCTCAGCCAGGCTCTTCCTAAACACCTCCAGGGATGGTGACTCCACCACCTCCCTGTGCAGCCCATTCCAATGGGCAATCACTCTCTCTGTGTAGAACTTCTTCCTGACCTCCAGCCTAAACCTCCCTTGGCGCAGCTTGAGACTGTGCCTGGGTAAAATGTGACAGCACTTCATACAAAGTATTCTTTCCTGAAACAGCAATAATAAATACTCAGGAAATTGCTTTGTATTTATTTATGTTCCTGTTATTGTCCATGAAAACCAGCAAAAGGGAAAAAAACAACCCCAACCAACAAACATCCCACACAATGCAGAGCTGGTAAAAGCTCCTCCAGCCCCAGCTGGTTTTGAAACACAAAGGAAACTCCAGGAATCTCTGCAACTAGAAGATGCTGAAACTGAAAGACTTTTGTCTGCAAATCACTACTATGCTTCACAGCTTTATGTTTTTTATCTTCCCTTCTACTTTGCAAAGATTTTGATCCTAATGTTGGCAGCTCCATTTAAGGCCAGGCAGATGTTGTAAGAGCAAAACCTCTCTGCTCATTGCATTTATGAATCAGCTTTGCTATAATCATAAACCATAGAATCACAGAATTGTCAGGGTTGGAAGGGACCTCAAGGATCAGCCAGTTCCAACCCCCCTGCCATGGGCAGGGACACCTCACACTACAGCAGGTTGCTCACAGCCACAGCCAGCCTGGCCTTAAACACCTCCAGGGATGAGGCTTCCACCACCTCCCTGGGCAACCTGTGCCAGTCTCTCACCACCCTCATGGGGAACAACTTCTTCCTAACATCCAATCTCAGTCTGCCCATTTCTAGTTTTGCTCCATCCCCCCAGTCCTATTCCTCCCTGACACCCTCGAAAGTCCCTCCCCAGCTTTCTTGGAGCCCACTTCAGGTACTGGAAGGCCACAAGATTGTGGAGTCTCCTTGAAGCCTTCTCTTCTCCAGACTGCAAAACCCCAACTCACTCAGTCTGTCCTCATAGCAGAGCAGCTCCAGCCCTCTGCTCATCCTCGTGGCCCTTCTCTGGACACCTTCCACCACCTCCAGATCCTTCCTGCAACAGAGGCTCCAGAACTGGACACAGAGCTCCAGCTGTGGTCTCAGCAGAGTGGAGCAGAGGGGGAGAATCCCCTCCCTGGCCCTGCTGGCCACACTTCTCTTGCTGCAGCCCAGGCTCTGCTTGGCTCTCTGGGCTGCAAGTGCTCACTGCTGGCTCCTGTTGAGCTTCTCATCCCCCAGCACCCCCAGGTATTTTTCTCCAGGTCTGCTCTCAAGCCAGTCCCTGCCCAGCCTGTATCAGTGCCTGGGATTGCCTTGACCCAGCTGCAGGACCTTGCCCTTGGTCTTGTTGAACCTCATGAGGTTGTCGTGAGGCCAGCTCTGCAGTCTGTCCAGGTCCCTCTGCATGGATCCCTTCCCTCCAGCTGTCAGGTGGACCACACAGCTTGGTGTCATCAGCAGACTTGCTGAGGGTGCACTCAATGCCTCTCTCCATGTCCAACAATGATGTTAAGCAGGCCTGGTCCCAGTGCTGATCCCTGAGGGACTCCGCTTGTCACTGGCCTCCCCTTGGACATGGACCCATTGATAGCTACCCTTTGTGTGTGACCATCAAGCCAGTTCTGTATCCACTGAATGGTCCTTCCATGGAGCCCATCCTGCACCAGCCTGGAGACAATCAGCAGCCCTAAAAGAAGTGAAGGGATTTGAGATTTGTGCCACAAGGAAACAAATGTTCTTCCATGTGCTCAAAAGCATTTTGGGGATGTGGTTGCTGTTGTTGAGTGATAATATTCCAGACTTTCCATCATTTACATACTTTGGCCCTTCCAAATACCCTTCATCTCCCAGTGTGTTTCCCCATTACGTGTATAACTAAAGAGAAATCAGATGATGGTGATTAGCACACATTACAAACCATTCTACTAATTTCTGAGGGCACATTCCAACAAGGGATAACAGAGAAATTAGAAGACTAATTAGGCCCAAATTACCTTTGCTAATGAATCCAAGCAGTATTTAAATCCTGCAACAAAAGAGAGATTTTTGTGTGTTGGAGGGGAAGGTGTGATGCTCAGCAACCAGCACTAAGGAATAATATGCCAAGGGCTCAGCTTTGAAACACCTGGAATATTGCATCCAGTTCTGGGCTCCCCAGTTCAGGAGGGACAGGAATCTGCTGGAGAGAGTCCAAGGGAGGGCTGCAAGGATGCTGAAGGGACTGCAGCACTGCCCTATGAAGAGAGGCTGTCCATTTGAGGTCTTGACTGTCCTTTGGATTAGGAACCAAAATACCTCTGATATCAGTATCCACATCCTAAAGTCCCTTGTTTTGTAAAGGGGGAAATGTAGTACTTTCCACTTTAGATGTGCAATGTATGCTGAAGTGGGAGGTGTGGTTCAATGCCTGGGTCAGGGCTATCTCAGGCACTGATATAGGCTGGGCAGGGACTGGCTTGAGAGCAGCCCTCAAGAAAAGGACCTGGGGGTGCTGGGGGATGAGAAGCTCAACAGGAGCCAGCAGTGAGCACTTGCAGCCCAGAGCAGAGCCTGGGTTGCAGCAAGAGAAGTGTGGCCAGCAGGGCCAGGGAGGGGATTCTCCCCCTCTGCTCCACTCTGCTGAGACCACAGCTGGAGCTCTGTGTCCAGTTCTGGAGCCTCTGTTGCAGGAAGGATCTGGAGGTGGTGGAAGGTGTCCAGGGAAGGGCCACAAGGATGAGCAGAGGGCTGGAGCTGCTCTGCTATGGAGACAGACTGAGAGAGTCGGGGCTGTTCAGTCTGGTGAGGAGAAGGTTTCCAGGAGACCTTCTTGTGGCCTTCCAGGATCTGAAGGGGGCTACAAGAAAGCTGGGGAGGGACTTTTGAGGGTGTCAGGGAGTGATAGGACTGGGGGGAATGGAGCAGAACTAGAAATGGATAAATTGAGATTGGATGTGAGGAAGAAGTTGTTCCCCATGAGGGTGGTGAGAGACTGGCAGAGGTTGCCCAGGGAGGTGGTGGAAGCCTCATGCCTGGAGGTTTTGAAGGGCAGGCTGGATGTGGCTGTGAGCAACCTGCTGTAGTGTGAGGTGTCCCTGGCCATGGCAGGGGGTTGGAACTGGCTGATCCTTGAGGTCCCTTCCAACCCTGACAATGCTGTGATTCCATGATAGAAATGAAAAGGCATAGGAGTACCTAAAACCTACCACACCAGGACCACCAGAGCTAATGTAGATGTAAGTCCTTCCCTGGGCTTGAAGTGGCACCAGGCACTAGAGGCTGCCTTTGGCCCAAGTTGTCCATTGGGATAGATATCTTTGCTGGGCCTGGAACAGAGTGCTTCTTTCCCCTTCATTCTTCATTGGGATGCACATTTGGAATGTCACAGTTCCTGTTTAACATCTCTATTTTGAGATGCTAATTACTTGCTGAAACTTCAGCCTCTGAGATGAAGCTTTCCAGACCAGGTTTCTGCCCTGGCTTAACTTCATTTGAATGTGTAAGTAACAAAATGCAGCTCTTCTTGTGGGCAAAGGAAAAAGCTCTCCTTTCATCTGAAGGAAGGGGAAAAAGTGATAGTGTGCCTCGAACATCTTTGGTGTCAAAAATGAGTTGGGAGCAAGAAAGGATGAAACACTATAGGAAAACAGTCCTTGGAAAGCAGTGAGGTTTGTGGTGTTCCAGTGAAGCCAGCCAAGATCTGGGGATGATAGTTTCCACATGCCCTGGTCTGCACAGCTATTCCCCCCAGTTCTTGCATAAAATGAGGCAGTGCTGGTGCATGGTGATACTGTTCCTTATACAGACTAAAGTACTTCCCTGGCCACTGAGGTGGGCTGCAGCCCCTGGCCACGAGTGCGGGCATGGGGGAAGTGAACATGTGGAGCAGCATGAAACTTTAACAGGCAGAGATGCCCACTGGAGCTGAGGAGCTCTGACCTCTTTAATAGTTGGTGGGCTTTGGTAAGGTGCTCCGAGGATGGGGCTCCCAATAGCAGGCTTCCAGGAGCTGGAGGGGGCAAGAAGAAGGCTGCAGAGGGACTGTTTGTGGAAGGCTGCTGTGTGAGGGCCAGGGCCAACGGTTTGAAATGATTTCACAGAATTTCACAGAATCAACCAGGCTGGAAAAGACCTCACAGGTCATCAACACCTCCTGGCAACCAAGCCATGGCTCCAAGAGCCATATCCAAGCCTTTTGTGAACACCTCCAGGGACAGTGACCCCACCACCTCCCTGGGCAGCACATTCCAATGGCCAATCTCTCTTTCTGAACTTTCTCCTCACCTCCAGCCTAAACCTCCCCTGGCACAGCTTGAGACCGTGTCCTCTTGTTCTGGTGCTGGTTGCCTGGGAGAAGAGACCAGCCCTCACCTGGCTACAACCTCCCTTCAGGTAGTTGTAGACAGCAATAAGGTCTCCCCTGAGCCTCCTCTTCTCCAGGCTAAACACCCCCCAGCTCCCTCAACTTTCTCCTTGTGATAGAAGAGCAGATTTAGATTGGATGCATCAGGAGGCTGCTGGAACACTGGAGCAGATTGCCCAGGGAAGTGGTCAAGGCCTCATCCTTGGAGATATTCAAGCTCAGGCTCAACAGGGCTCTGAGCAGACTGGAATAGGGGAGGATGTCCCTGCTGACTGCAGCGGTGTTTGACTGAATGACCTTTGGAGGTCCCTTCCAACAGAATCCATTCTATGGTTCTGTGATTCTATTACCTCTCTGGCAGCTGGGTAGCTTTCATCTCAAAAAACACCCCAAGAAAACAGAGTAGCTGAAAACCTCATCCTGCTGTCAGTGAGCATGAGCATACATATGTGCAGGCTGCCCTCCAAGGGAACCTGCCCTGTCTGACTCTAGCCTCTGTGCATCAGGCTTTCAGGATGGAAGCAGTGCCACACTAGCAGAGGGAATGAACTGCACATTTCTGGGCCCCATGCTCTTCAACATCTTTATTGATGATCTGGATGAGGGCATTGAGTCCATCATCAGTAAATTTGCAGACCACTGCTGGCGTTGGGCATCACCCAACAGAGCCTGGCTCCAGCCTCTGGGCACTCACCCTGCACATCTTTAGCAACAGCAATGAGGTCACCTCTCAGGCTGCTCCTCTCCAAGCTACAGAGCCCTCAGCTCCCTCAGGCTCTCCTCATAAGGAAGATCTTCCACTCCCCTAATCATCTTTGTGGCTCTGTGCTGGATTCCTTTAAGCAGTTCCCTGAGGTCCTTCCTGAACTGAGGGGCCCAGAGCTGGACACAATACTCCAGATGCGGCCTCAGCAGGGCAGAGTAGAGGGGGAGGAGAACTTCTTTTGACCTACTGACCACAGCCCTTCCACAATCCACCCCAGGATGCCATTGGCTTTCTTGCCAAGGAGCACATTGCTGGCTCATGGTCAGCCTCCCATCCACCAGGACCCCAGGTCCTTTTCCCCTCCACTGCTCTCCAGCAGCTCAGTCCCCAACCTGTACTTCTCCATGGGGTTGTGCTTTTCCAGGTGCAAAAGTCTACCCTTGCCCTTGTTGAACTTCCTTACATTTGTCCCTGCCCAGCTCTCAGCCTGTCTCAGTCTCCCTGAATGAATGGATGGCAGAAGCAGAGCTTTTCCCTGCACTGCAGTTGCCTTGGGTGTGGGTGACAGTAGCTGTTTCTCAGCATGACTCCTTCTCGTGTGCATGTTTAGGTGCATCTGGAAGCTGGCTAGCCGCAGATGGATGGTGCCAGACCTCTCCTGCTGGCTGAAGATGGGTATTTTGGAGTGGTTATGCTTTAATAGCAACCATCCTCCAAACTTTCCATTCTCTCTGAGGTCCAGGAAAAGCTCCTGCTGGGGCCTGAATCATGGGGGAGGTAATGACTGCATATCTCCTGCATACTCTGGCATAGTTTCTTTAGGCTGGAAGCTGCAAAAAAACCCAACAGCTCAGAAGCATTTCCATGCCTGGGTAAATAGTACCAATGGGCATGATGGTCCAGGACAGGGCTTGCACCAAGGAGCAGATGGACGCTGCTGGTTGCCTTTGGATGCTGCTGTTGCCTATGGCCACAGCTGGCTGCGAGCTCCAGCCAGGCCTGCAGCAGGAATGCTGGCTGGGGCAGGAATGTTGGCTGGGGCAGGAGTGCTGGCTGGGGCAGGAATGTTGGCTGGGGCAGGAATGCTGGCTGGGGCAGGAATGTTGGCTGGAGCAGAGGCCTGGGTTTTCACACAGAAGCTCCGTGCCAGCAGCACAGTGTAGCTGGAGTCAGGCTAACAGAATCGCTGCTGCCAGCACAGCGTACACAGAGCGTAGCAGCAACAGGGGATCCCTTGCCAGCTCTTGGTGTCTGCCTGGGGACCTGAACAGAAAAGCTTCTGCTGTGCCTGTGCTGGAGACCTGAGCCCTTGGAGGTGGTGTCATCCTTTCTGGACTGGGCACAGTGTAGCTGCCAGGGCACGGTGGCTGCCGCTGCTGTTCTGAGCGAGGAAGCCGGTGGTGCCCACTGGTGGGGCAGGTGGCAACCTTCCAGCAGGGCCAGGCTCTGGGGTGTGGCAGTTTCAGGCTATGCCTGGAAAATTTTCTACAGATCTTGGACAGAAAGTAAATGAATGGCTGTTGGGTGTGAAAAAAGGGAAACACTGATAAGTTCTAAACAGCTCCCATTGGACAGATGGTCAGCATGAGTTAGCTGTGTGGGCTAGCATTCTCTCCCTCTGGGAGACACTAACTTGCTCCTGCTGGCTCTTTGTTGGCCTTGGCTGTATGGCTTTGTTTTGGCTAAGTCTAACAAACCACTCTCTGCTCTTTCTCTTAGCCCTTTATGTCCAGGGTGGGTGAGGAGGTGGGCAGGGACTGGGAAGCTATTAGCAGCTGCCCTGCTTTTTGGCCAGGGGAGGGTCTTGTGCTGTTTGTAAATACCTGTAAATATATGTAGAACCTGCCTATTTTGTGCACATGCATTGCATTCCATTGTAGAGTGCAGTTTGGCTTGTAAAAACAGCTTCATTCACTGCCAGCTGAGCTGGTCAGGCAATTTAATGTTGGGGGGTGTGTGGAATTTTTAACCCACCAGAGGGGGCAGAAGCAGCTAGTTCCTCCTGTGCCCTGGGCACTGCATACCTGTGCCTGTACCAGTGCCTGGACTGCAAGAGCTCCAATCAAGGCTAATCCTCATTATTGGTAAACCCTCATAAAAATCCTGCTGAAAGAGGTGAATCTTGCCAAACAGCCAGCTGGCAAGAATCATGCTCAGCTGGCTCAAGCAGACCAAGCTGACAGGTACTGACAATTCTTTTTTCAACCTGAGCACCCTCAGGGCCCTGCAAAATGCATCCACACCAGTATAGTCCTGGAGGCAGCACAGTGAAGCTGAAGGGACCTGAGGTAGGTGAGATCACAGACTCACAGGCTCATGGGATGGTAGGGGCCGGAAGGGACCTCCAGAGATCATCAAGTCCAACCCCCTGCCAGAGCAGGAGCATAGGATCCAGCACAGGTCACATAGGAACACATCCAGACAGGGCTGGAAAGGCTCCAGAGAAAGAGACTCCACAACCTCTCTGGGCAGCCTGCTCCAGGGCTCTGTGAGCCTCCCAGTGAAGAAGTTCCTCCTCATGTTGAGGTGGAACCTCCTGTGCTGGAGTTTCTATCCATTGCTCCTTGTCCTATCCCAGGGTGCAAGTGAGCAGAGCCTGTCCCCTCCCTCTTGGCCCCCAGCCCTCAGCTATTGATAGACATTGATCAGATCCCCTCTCAGTCTTCTCCTCTTCAGACTGAACAGCCCCAGGGCTCTCAGCCTCTCCTCACCAGGCAGTGCTCCAGACCCTTATCATCCTCATAACCCTCCCATGGACTCTCTCCAGCAGATCCCTGTCCCTCCTGAACTGGGGAGCCCAGAACTGGATGCAATATTCCAGGGGAGGTCTCAGCAGGGCAGAGTAGAGGGGGAGGAGAACCTCCCTGGATCTGCTGGACACACTCCTCTGAATGCACCCCAGGACTCCATTGGCCTTCTTGGCCCCCAGGGCACATTGCTGTCCCATGCAGAACTTGTTGCCCACCAGCACTCCCAGGTCCTTCTCCTTGGGGCTGCTCTGCAGCAGATCCCCTCCCAGCCTGTCCTGCTGCAGTTTATTCTTCCTTCCCAGGTGCAGGGTACCAGCATCCTGGTAGCTCTCAGTTGGATTCCCTTGAGTAGATCCCTGTCCCAGATCTCAGCTTTGCTTGAGAACTAGACACCCCTTAAGGTCAACTTACCTTGTTAAGGGCTAGTGGGTGCCTGTGGGAGGGAATGGACACTGCCAGACAAATGCAAACTCCAAGGAGGAGGTCAAACTTCTAAGAGCCTCATGGAAAATAAACATCCTGGTTAGGGAGAGGGGCTGGGGAACCAGGGCTAAGTATAACCATTGGGTAACTTGATACCCAAAGTGCTGAAGAAAACCTCAGAAGACTATTTGAAAGGAGTTACAGAAACTCTGTGTGTGTACAAGATAAGGAAGGAGGCCAACAAACACAGCTCTAGTTGAAGGTGCTGGGAGTGATTTGAAGAGCTGATCTGTGAGGCTGTAAAGGCTGTGGGTGACACTGTTTCTAAGGTAAAGAGATTCTGTTGCTCCCAAGCTGAGGTGCAGAATACAAATAGGTCAAAAGGAGTTTGTTCTTAGTGAAAAATAATTATTTGAGTAGAAAGAAGCCAAGACACAGCCCTCAGTTCTACTAAACTCAGTCATTTTTGCTGCCTAAAGCACATGCCTTTGGGGAGGAGGAGGGTGATCACAGAGTCACAACATGGAAGGGGTTGGAAAGGACCTCCAGAGATCATCCAGTCCAACCCCCGCCACAGCAGCATCACCCAGGGCAGGCTGCACAGGAATGCATCCAGGTGGGGTTGGAAAGTCTCCAGAGAAGGAGACTCCACAACCTCTCTGGGCAGCCTGCTCCAGGGCTCTGTCACCCTCACTGGAAAGAAGTTTCTCTTTGTGTTGAGGTGGAACCTCCTGGGTTCGATCTTGTACCTGTTGTGGCTTGTCCTATCACTTGGCAACACAAAAGAGACTGTCACCTTCATCTTGGCACCCACCCCTCATATTAATAGATGGTGATCAAATTCCGTCTCAGCCTTCTCCTCTCCAGACTAAACAGCCCCAGGGGTCCCAGTCTCTCTTCATAGGGAAGATGCTCAAGTCCTGAAATCATCCTCATAACTATCCATGGGAGTCTCTCCAGCAGGTCCCTGTCTCTCTGGAGAGAGCTGGGGAGGGACTTTTGAGGGTGTCAGGGAGTGATAGGACTGGGGGAATGGAGCAAAACTAGAAATGGGGAGATTGAGATTGGATGTGAGGAAGAAGTTGTTCCCCATGAGGGTGGTGAGAGACTGGCACAGGTTGCCCAGGGAGGTGGTGGAAGCCTCCTGCCTGGAGGTTTTGAAGGGCAGGCTGGCTGTGGCTGTGAGCAACCTGCTGTAGTGTGAGGTGTCCCTGGCCATGGCAGGGGGCTCAGCACTGGCTGATCCTTGAGGTCCCTTCCAACCCTGACAACTCCATGATTCTATGTCATCCAGAGGGACCTGGACAAGCTGGGGAAGTGGGGTTAGGTGAACCTCATGACCTTCAACAAGGTCAAGTGCAAAATCCTGCCCCTGGGTCTGAACAATTCTCATTATTAACACAGTCTGGGAGATGATGTTGATAGAGAGCAGCCCTGCAGAGAAGGACTTGGAGGGAGCAGTGGACAAAAAGCAGGATATGAGCCCCCAAGGGTGGTTATGATAGCTGGGTGCTGACAGGGCTCTCTCACTGAACACATGGCAGCCCATACACTGGCCTAGGATAGGAAGACCTAATGTAGGTCTCTATTAGGAAGAGCCTTAGGATGGCAAATGTCCTGCTTTGAGCAGCAAACTGGAGTGGCCTTTCAAGGTAAATTGCAACCTACATTTCAGAATGCAGAGTACAGAATTAACCAGGTTGGAAAAGACCTCAGAGATCATGAAGTCCAACCTGTCACCCAACACCAGCTAATCAATTAACCCATGGCACCAAGTGCCTCATCCAGGCTCTTTTGAACTCTTCCAGGGATGGTGACTCCACCACCTCCCTGGGCAGCACATCCCAGTGGCCAATCTCTCTGTCTGGGGAAAACTTCTTCCTAACCTCCAGCCCAAACCTCCCCTGGTGCAGCTTGAGACTGTGTCCTCTTGTTCTGGTGCTGGTTGCCTGGGAGAGGTGTTCAGGAGGAGACTTGATAGGGTGCTTGGTGCCATGGTTTAGTTGATTAGGTGGTGTTGGATGATAGGTTGGACGTGATGATCTCGAAGGTCTCTTCCAACCTGGTCTATTCTATTCTATTTTATTCTATTCTATTCTATTCTATTCTATTCTATTCTATTCTATTCTATTCTATTCTATTCTATTCTATTCTATTCTATTCTATTCTAAGAGACCAACCCCCACCTGGCTACAACCACCATAGCTTTAATCTCAACAGCAGCTTAGCCTCTGAATAACTTAGTGCTTTTCCCCCTCCTGGAAAATGTGTATGAAAGGCTGCACTGAGCTGTGTGTAGAGCTGTGTGTAACCTGAGACAAGTGATTTTTCCATACAGAGTCATCTCCTCCTCAGGCAAGAACACTTACTGTGAAATCATGAGGTGGGCAGAAGGTTATGAGTGTGGTTGTGTGAAAGTTGGGAGCTTGGTCAGCTCAATTCCTACCCTGGCTGTTTCTGAGTGGCTTGGGACTTTTTGCTTTATAGCTTGGAAAAGTGGTGCAGGCTATTGTGAATCCTGAGAGCTGGGAGGGACCCAGTAATAGCCCTTTCTTGTTTTCTTTCCTGACATCTATAATTGCACTTAATAAAAGCAAGGGTTTCTTCAAATACTCTCTGCCTGCTGCAGCTGTCCTCAGGCAAGAGGGCAGCACGTCTGGCTAAACACTCAGCCTTTGGAGTAACAGCAGAAAGTCTGATACCCTTTTCCTGAGCCATTGCAGGGAAAAGGGAAGCACATTTCCTGCTGAAATCCTGTTCTCCCCTCAGTTTAAGAAGGACACTGAGACTCTTGAACGTGTCCAGAGAAGGGCAAAAAGGCTGGGGAGGGGTCTGGAGCACAGCCCTGTGAGGAGAGGCTGAGGGAGCTGGGGTTGCTTAGCCCGGAGAAGAGGAGGCTCAGGGGAGACCTTCTTGCTCTCTACAACTCCCTGAAGGGTGGTTGTAGCCAAGTGGGGGTTGGTCTCTTCTCCCAGGCAAGCAGCACCAAAACAAGAGGACACAGTCTCAAGCTGTGCCAGGGGAGGTTTAGGCTTGAGGTGAGCAGAAAGTTCTTCCCAGAAAGAGAGATTGGCCATTGGAATGTGCTGCCCAGGGAGGTGGTGGAGTCACCGTCCCTGGAGGTGTTCAAGAGGGGATTGGATGTGGCACTTGGTGCCATGGTCTAGTCATGAGGTCTGTGGTGACAGGTTGGACTCGATGATCTTTGAGGTCTCTTCCATCCTTGGTGATACTGTGATACTGTGTGATACTCCTAGGCAGCAGCACCCACTGCTCACTGAACAGCAGCCTGCTCTTGGCTGCAAGGAGAATTCTGCCCAACCACATCCTAGCAAAGGGATTCACAGTGCATCTACAGTTCCTGTCTGGATGAGTTCCTGCCTGACCTGCCCTAGCTGATTTTGCTTTGGCACAGGGGTCGTGCTGGATGATCTTCAGAGGTCCAGACTGGGTGTGGCACTTGGAGCCATGGTTTAGTTGTCAGGAGGTGTTGGGTGACAGGTTGGACTTGATGATCTCTGAGGTCTTTTCCAACCTTATTGATTCTATGATCTTGCCCTGGTTTCCCCAACCCTTTTGCTGCCATCGTCTCTACACTCACCCTCTTTCTCAACTGAAAAGGGGATATTTTATTCTTTTAAGGATTAGCAACCTGAGAAAAGCCACTGGGGTGAGATCAAAGGCTCCTGGGAAAGTGATGAGGTAGCCTTTCTCCAAGTGAAAATGAAGCAGCAACCCCCCCGGGGTTCTGTTGTTGGAGTGACGTGAACAAATTAATCCCATTGCATTGCAGGCCCCTAATGAGGCACCTAAATTAAGAGCCTCATTGTCTTAAGCTCTCTGATTTCCACAGACAAGAAACTCTGGAATGCATTTTAGTCCTCCTACAACTTGAATTATTCTTTCTCTCTCTGTCTGGATGCTAAGGCAGCCTTAGGTGACTAATGTGGGTGATCCAAAACTTGCTTTCTATCATCTTGAAAGTCAGGCTCTAGATATTTTGTTGTGTAAAGTTTGCAAACTGTGGTGAATCCTGCTGGCTGAATGGTTTGATTTGCCATGATGAGTCAGCCCAAGGCTGACACATTGCTGACAGACACTACCCAGACAGTCTAGAGGATACTACCAGCCATTAACCTCAGTGACCCTGCTGTGGACAGACGGACAGAAGATAAGCAGAGGGTAAAGTCTGAACATGAAAAATAGCTCCACAATGAGCCAGCGCAACACCTAAACACTGCCAGCATGCTGCAGCTGTCCTCCAGCCTTCTCCTTCCTTCTTGGAAGTACCAGAACTGCTGTGAGAGCAGCGTGGTTTGTTCTGTTGGTCTGCACATCCTGAAGGAATAGACTTCTCCTCTGGAGACAGACTGAAAGAGTTGGGGCTGTGCAGTCTGGAGAAGGGAAGGCTCCCAGGAGACCTAATTGTGGCCTTCCAGTACCTGAAGGGAGCTACAAGAAAGCTGGGGAGGGACTTTTAAGGGTATCAGGGAGTGATAGGACTGGGGGGATGGAGAAAAATTAGAAATGGGTAGATTGAGATTGGATGTTAGGAAGAAGTTGTTCCCCATGAGGGTGGTGAGAGACTGGCACAGGTTGCCCAGGGAGGTGGTGGAAGCCTCATGCCTGGAGGTTTTGAAGGGCAGGCTGGATGTGGCTGTGAGCAACCTGCTGTAGTGTGAGGTGTCCCTGCCCATGGCAGGGGGTTGAAACTGGATGAGCCTTAAGGTCCCTTCCAACCCTGACAACTCCGTGATTCCAAGATTTCCCTGAGCTTCTTTGTGCAGCCATCTACAAGAACTCTGAACCCATTGCTGGGTGTTTGAAACTCTGGAACAGAGATCAAGGTCAAAGAAGACCTGCTACAAACATCCAAACCCAATTCATTTGTCTTCTTGTCACCTCACCTGTCTCTTTTACTTATGACTTCCCCAGTCCTCCTGGCCAATCCAAGCCCACTGGAGTGACAGCAATCATGGTCTGATTGGACTCCCAGGTCCCTCTCTGCCTGGCTGCTCTCCAGCCACTCTGACCCCAGCCTGTAGCACTGCCTGGGGTTGCTGTGGCCAATGTGTAGAACCTGGAACTTAGATGTGTTCAATCTCATGCCCTTGGACTCTGCCCATCTGTCCGGCCTGGCAAGGTCAATCTTGGTCAAGGTTGCTGCATCCTGGAAATCCTCTTTCCTGCTGTGAGCCTGGAAAAATCCACCCCAAGCCTCAAGAGTTGTTGCTATGAACTAAAGACATGGGGGCCCATTAAAGATGCTGGCTTTCCTGTTCAGATGTCAAAACACACACTCAGCTTTTGTTTCACATGGCTACCCTCTTGTTTGGAGCTGCCAGCACATGCTGAGTGTTAGTTTCCTTCTTGCCCTGTTTCAAAGGGTGCACTGCAAGCCCGTATAAAAGTTTCTCTGAGTGCTGGAAATCCTTCTTCCTCTCATTGTGCATCTCTTGGACACACCACCCACTCATGTAAACAGAAAGGTGGCTTTTGAAAGCATGGAAAATTCACTGGAGAAGAGAAGGCTGAGAGGGCTTTTAATAAATGTCTATCAATATCTGAGGGCTGGGGGTCAGGAGGGAGGGCACAGGCTCTGCTCACTTCCACTCTGGGGCAGGACAAGGGGCAATGGATAGAAACTCCAGCACAGGAGGTTCCACCTCAACATGAGGAGGAACTTCTTCACTGGGTGGCTCACAGAGCACTGGAGCAGGCTGCCCAGAGAGGTTGTGGAGTCTCCTTCTCTGGAGAGCCCTTTCCAGCCCTGTGTTCCTGTGTGACCTGCACTGGATTCTCTGGTCCTGCTCTGGCAGGGGGCTGGACTCGGAGAAGCAGATGTGTGGCTCGGTTGGTAGGGCATGAGACTGTGAGTGCTGAGGTCATGGGGTCGAATCGTCGAATCCTGCAACTGCTGCCCAAATAGGCTTCCTTTATTTTTTGGGGGGACCATGTGGCTAAGTTGGTAGCACGTAAGACTCTTACTGGGAAGGTCGTGAGTTCAAGCCTGCAGTGGGCAGGAGAGTTCTCTCTGGGCAGCAATGTCCTCCCTCCTCAAGAGGGGACTGGACTTGGTGCTATGGTCTAGTCATGGGGTCTGTGGTGACAGGTTGGACTGGATGATCTTTGAGGTCTCTTCCAACCTTGGTGATACTGTGATACTGTGACTCGATGATCACCGGAAGTCCCTTCAAGCCCCTAATACCCTGTGATCCTGTGTGATCCTGTGAATTAAGTCACTTTTTGCCCTTGGGTAGATTGTGTTTGCCTCATTTTTCAGTGTCAGACTCATGAAACTTTCCATATGCTCCTGAGGTACCAAACACCCCAGGGGCTCAAGGCATCCAATTAGGCAGGGATGACTGAGAGGGCTCAGTAAGCCCAGCCAGAGACAGAGTGGGCTTCATCTCTCTGGAAATCATCTGCAGGATGTAAATGGTGTTTAGGAAAGAAAAATTCTTAGTTCATCTGGGCAGAAGGAAGTTGTGCAGCAGTCAGAAGAGCTCTTCTGCAGGGCAGATGATCTCAAGGTATGTAGATAGCCAGCCAGTAACTGCTGCCTCCTGCGAGTGTCTGAGCATTCAGCCTCACGGCATGAGGAACCTGGAGCAGCTGTACAGCCTCCAGCAGCCTGAGTGGGGCTGATCTAGCCCAGGCTATCGTAGGAGTCCTTGCTTGGCAGCAGCAACATGGAGGCTATGGCCAAGGGTTTCTGTATGACTTTGAAGTACAATTTTTTGGCTCTTTTAAAATCAAGAGATAGCTACCTTGTGTTGTAGAGTCACGGCAGTGTCAGGGTTGGAAGGGGCCTCAAGGATCATCCAGTCCCAACCTCCCTGCCATGGGCAGGGACACCTCACTACAGCAGGTTGCTCACAGCCACATCCAGCCTGACCTTCCAAACCTCCAGAGATCAGAGTTTCCCCAAAGAAGAACAGAGCATGGTTGATGTCCCAAAGCATCCCTGTGCCTGTGTGCAGCAAGGAAACATCTGTGGAGGTGAGCAGGGGTGGTGAGGCAACCAGCACCAGAACAAGCGGACACAGTCTCAAGCTGTGCCAGGGGAGGTTTAGGCTAGAGGTGAGGAGAAAGTTCTTCCCAGAAAGAGAGACTGGCCATTGGGATGTGCTGCCCAGGGAGGTGGTGGAGTCACCATCCCTGAAGGTGTTTAAGAAGAGCCTGGATGAGGCACTTGGTGCCATGGTTTAGTTGATGAGATGGTGTTGGGTGATAGGTTGAACTTGATCTCTGGGGTCTTTTCCAACCTTATTGATTCTATGATTCCATGACGTTGACCTGCAGTGGTTGCAGTGCTGAAGCCATATTCAAGGGCTCTAAATCCCATCCCGGTCGAGACAAAGCCTGATCAGATGTCTCCTTGGCGATCAGTGCCGTAGGCCTGCTCTGGCAGCCCCTGCTTTGGGAAGAGCCCAGAAGGTTTGTCTATAAAATGATGGCAGGAGAGCATTCTGTGGCATTTCTAATCCCAGTTGCTGTGAAGTGCAATGGGCTGTGTGATGCTTCAGTTGCTTCGGTGGGAGGCTTGGTAATTGCTTTCCTCTCCTGGCATTCCTCCAGGGCTCTGTTTGGTTTGGGTTTGGTTTTGTTTTCTCAGTAGAAATGGATATACAGGAAAGAATATTGTCTTTTATGGTATTTGGCAGATACTGGACACAAATTAAACAAAACAATGAGCCCAAGCAGCGGCTGATCCTGTTCTGAAGGAATTCCTGAGTTACAAATACTCCCCATCACGGGGTCTTAGAAGCACAGAATCATTTCAGCTGGAAGAGCCCTGTAAGATAGGATAGAATAGAATAGAATAGAATAGAATAGAATAGAATAGAATAGAATAGAATAGAATAGAATAGGATAGAATAGAATAGAGCAGAGTAGAATAGAATAGAATAGAATAGAATAGAATAGAATAGAATAGAATAGAATGGAATGGAATGGAATGGAATAGGAATAGAATAGAATAGAATAGAATAGAATAGAATAGAATAGAATAGAATAGAATAGAATAGAATAGAATAGAATAGAATAGAGTAGAATAGAGAAGAACAGAATAGAGAAGAACAGAACAGAGCAGAATAGAGTAGAATAGAGCAGAACAGAATAGAATAGAGCAGAATAGAATAGAATAGAGTAGAATAGAATAGAATAGAATAGAATAGAATAGAATAGAATAGAATAGAATAGAATAGAATAGAATAGAATAGAATAGAAGTAGAATAGAATAGAATAGAATAGAATAGAAGTAGAATAGAGCAGAACAGAATAGAATAGAGCAGAACATAATAGAATAGAATAGAATAGAATAGAACAGAATAGAACGGAATAGAATAGAGCAAAGTAGAATAGAAGTAGAATAGAATAGAATAGAATAGAATAGAATAGAATAGAATAGAGCAGAGTAGAATAGAGCAGGGTAGAATAGAATAGAATAGAATAGAATAGAATAGAATAGAATAGAGTAGAATAGAGCAGAACAGAATAGAATAGAATAGAGCAGAATAGAATAGAGCAGAGTAGAATAGAATAGAATAGAATAGAATAGAATAGAATAGAATAGAAGTAGAATAGAGCAGAACAGAATAGAATAGAATAGAGCAGAGTAGAATAGAGCAGAATAGAATAGAATAGAGCAGAACAGAATAGAATAGAATGGAATAGAATAGAATAGAATAGAATAGAATAGAATAGAATAGAATAGAATAGAATAGACCAGGTTGGAAGAGACCAGGCCAACCATTAGCTAGCTCTACCAAGTCTGGTGCTAATCCATGTCCCTTAGCACCATCCCTATGCTCCTTTTAAACACCACTAGCCATGGGGATTCAGCCATCTGCCTGAGGACTGCATTTGATAATCCTTTCATTGAAAAGGTTTCTTCTAATATCCAATATAAACCTGTTCACCAGGTTACCCTTTACATGCTGTATAATGGGACTCAAGATGGTCTGCTCCATGAGTAGAGGAGGGTCATAAGAATGATCAGGAGGTTGGAGCAGCTCTGCTACAAGGACAGGCTGAGGGAGCTGGGGATGTGCAGCCTGGAGAAGAGGAGGCTCCAGGGAGACCTAAGAGCAGCCTGCCAGGACCTGAAGGGGGCTACAGGAAGGATGCAGAGAGACTGTTTGCAAAGGCCTGCAGGGACAGGACCAGGGGCAATGGCTTCAAACTAGAGCAGAGCAGATTTAGATTGGATGTGAGGAACAAGTTCTTTCTGGTGAGGGTGGTGGAAGACTGGCACAGGTTGCCCAGGGAGGTGGTTGAGGCTCCTTCCCTGGAGATCTTCCAGGTGAGGCTGGAGGAGGCCCTAGGCAGCCTGATCCACTTGGGCATCTAGTCCCTGCTGACTGCAGGGAGGTTGGACTGGATGAGCTTTGGAGATCCCTTCCAACCCAAAGCATTCTATGATTCTATGACCTTCCCAGGCATCAAGGTGAGACTGACAAGTCTGTAGTTCCCTGGCAGGTCTGTAGCTCTCCAAGCTTGGCAACTCTTTTCATTCCCAGGCATTCCCTTCATTCCCAGGCATTCCCTTCATTCCCAACTAGCAATGCCTGAGACAAAACACTATTAACTATAATTAAGTACATTTAGGAGATACAATCTGCCACCATGCCAATATCTGTAATAACAGAGGCCCAGGAGAAAACTCCATGGTTTTTTCAAGTGTAGGGCAGCTGCCACTCAGTGAACACCAGAACAAGAGGACACAGTCTCAAGCTGTGCCAGGGGAGGTTTGGGCTGGAGGTGAGGAGATTGGCCATTGGAATGTGCTGCCCAGGGAGGTGGTGGAGTCCCCATCCCTGGAGGCGTTGAAGAGGGGACTGGATGAGGCACTTGGTGCCATGGTTTAGTTGATTAGATGGTGCTGGGTGATAGGTTGGACTTGATGATCTTGAGGCTCTTTTCCAACCTTGTTCATTCCATTCCATTCCATTCCATTCCATTCCATTCCATTCCATTCCATTCCATTCCATTCCATTCCATTCCATTCCATTCCATTCCATTCCATCCTATTCTATGTCTTTTTCTCTTCCTTGGTCCAAGAATTCCAGCAAGGGGCTTATTTCCTTTACCAGCCTTTTGGCTCCTCACTCTTCTCCACAGGATTCTTTGACTAAGTAGGAGGTGGTGGTGGAGTCACCATCCCTGCAAGTGTTTAAACAAAGCCTGGGTGAGGCACTCAGTGCCATGGTTTAGTTGATGAGGTGGTGCTGGGTGAGAGGTTGAGCTTGATGATCTCAAAGGTCTTTTCCAACCTGGTTTGTTCTGTGATTCTGTGAACTAAACTCATCCAGCTTTGGCCCTTTATTCATCATCCACCTGAGGCAGATCATGCAGAGGTTCATGGAAAGCAAGGATGTCTGCTCTGGTAAGAAATGAGCAGATGTTGCTTTACTCTGACAAGCCACAAAAGTCTTCTTGCCTGAAACATCACCAACAGCAACAAACCAAACACTTTTTTGGGGGTCATCAATCTCCAGCTTTATTTCTACTACAGTTCAGCAAACACCAAGAAGTGAACATAGCCTGGGAGGAGAAATGGAGGGAGATTTATTGTAGCTACCTTATGGCTCAGGTAGGCAGACAGAAGTCTCTGCTGTGTCAGAGTTACCCCTCTGCTGTTTTGCCAACGTTTAAATCAATTCCTCCCCCTATGGCTCCATCTCCTTAACTCCAGGTGGAGGAACACAGGGTATGACCTAGCAGAGAGCCAAAGCAAGGTAAGAAAAGCAAGCAATCAAACAAACCCAGTTTCCACTCTAGAGAGGAAAGGACAGCACCCAGAAAATGGCATGAGGAAGTAAACCAGGATGGAGATTCTCCTTTTCCATCAGGGATGAATGAATTATCAGCACAGGGATGCAGTGAGATACAGATGTGTGTGTCAGTAACACACTACTGACATGGAGAGCCTGAACAAGGGAAATTAAAGCATGGGCAGGGCTGTAAGTAGGCAGATTGGAGGAGAGGTACAGGTTACAATCCCAGATGTTTTCCTGCATGACTTTCATCTGCTTCCCAAGCTCTGATCATCAAGGAGCTGAAGCTGCAATAAAATGTGCCAGCTGGCAGTGCCTACCTTTAAGATGAAGTATTTTGGTGCTGGGAGTGACTGAGGTGCTCTGACATGCCACCCTGTGCTATATTTTGCTTTTTAACTCATCACCTGGCCCTTTGTAGTAGAATTACAGCACCATAGGTGCAATAGAACTGCAATGGAGTGGAAATAGGAGTGGGACTGAATTGGACACACTTGGAGCTGGGCAGAGAGGAACCTAATGAGGCTCAACAAGGATCAGTGCAGAGTCCTGCACCTGGGAAGGAAGAATAAACTGCAGCAGTGCAGGC
Organism: Picus viridis; assembly: GCA_033816785.1. NCBI lineage: Eukaryota > Metazoa > Chordata > Aves > Piciformes > Picidae > Picus > Picus viridis. The sequence continues at coordinate 11,680,087 of CM066567.1, forward strand.
TGGGAGGGGATCTGCTGCAGAGCAGCCCTGTGGAGAGGGACCTGGGAGTGCTGGTGGGCAACAAGTTCTGTATGGGACAGCAATGTGCCCTGGGGGCCAAGAAGGCCAATGGGGTCCCGGGGTGCATTCAGAGGAGTGTGTCCAGCAGATCCAGGGAGGTTCTCCCTCCCCTCTACTCTGCCCTGCTGAGACCTTCCCTGGAATATTGCATCCAGTTCTGGGCTCCCCAGTTCAGGAGGGACAGGGATCTGCTGGAGAGAGTCCAAGGGAGGGCTGTGAGGATGCTGAAGGGACTGGAGCACTGCCTGGTGAGGACAGGCTGAGAGCCCTGGGGCTGTTTAGTCTGGAGAAGAGAAGATTGAGAGGGGATCTGATCAATGTCTATCAATATGTGAAGGCTGAGTGTCAAGAGGGAGGGGACAGGCTCTGCTCAGTTGCACTCTGTGACAGGACAAGGGAGAATGGATAGGAACTCCAGCACAGGAGGTTCCACCTCAACACAAGGGGGAAGTTCTTCGTTGTGAGTTTCACAGAGCCCTGGAGCAGGCTGCCCAGAGAGGCTGTGGAGCCTCCTTCTCTGGAGACTTTCCAGCCCCATCTGGATGTGTTCCTGTGTGACCTGTGCTGGATTCCCTGGTTCTGCTCTGGCAGGGGAGTTGGACTCAATGACCCTTGAAGGTCCCTTCCAACCCCTAATATCTTTTGATCCTGTGATCCTGTGATCACTTGAATGACTTTTTTGTTTATGAGGTTAAGAGGGCGTTTCCACCATGAGTAAGGGTGGGGCACATGGAGATATGGGAAACAACAACACGGCATGAAACGGGCCATGAAAAACGGGATCAGGCTACTTGCCTTTACCAGGCAGGATTACCGGGAGGAAGCCCAGGGAAACCATGCACATCTGCTCTTGGGTGACACAACCAGCTGTGGTCACAGGGTTTGTGGCTTTGCTGCCATCTAGCAGGAGATGAACTGCCTGACACACACTTCACCACTACCACCACCACGGAGAAGCCAATTCGCTTCCGATGCAGAGGGTACACAATGTGTAGTGTGGCCAGCAGGAGCGGGGAAGTCATTCTGCCCTGTGCTCAGCACTGCTGAGGCCACACCTTGAGTCCTGTGTCCAGTTATGGGCTCCTCAATTCAAGAAAGATGTTGAGATGCTGGAAGGTGTCCAGAGAAGGGCAATGAGGCTGGGGAGGGGTTTGGAACATAAGCCCTATGAGGAGAGACTGAGGGAGCTGGGGTTGCTTAGCCTGGAGAAGAGGAGGCTCAGGGGAGACCTTCTTGCTCTCTACAACTACCTGAAGGAAGGCTGTAGCCAGGTGGGGGTTGGTCTCTTCTCCCAAACAACCATCACCAGAACAAGAGGACACAGTCTCAAGCTGTGCCAGGGAAGGTTGAGGCTGGAGGTGAGGAAGAAATTCTTCCCAGCAAGAGAGATTGGCCATTGGAATGTGCTGCCCAGGGAGGTGGTGGAGACACCAACACTGGAGGTGTTTAGGAAGAGCCTGGATGAGGCACTTGGTGCCATGGTTTAGTTGATTAGCTGGTGTTGGGTGATAGGTTGGACTTGATGATCTTAAAGGGCTTTTCCACCCTGGTTAATTCTGTATTCTCTGTTGTGGAAGAGGAGTTATGAGGCTGCTGCTCCTTCCTGCTTGTCTTTGCTTGCCTTAGTAGGAGAAGTCTCTCTCAAGTACAAAACTACCTGAGATTCGCTCACACCCCCAACCTCTTGGCAAGAGAAGAGCCTTTATTCTTTCTGGGGCAGGAAAGCATTCCTGGTGTGTACAGGACACACTTAATAATGACAGTCCCCCTGATCCATGTCTGGTCAAGGCTCATGCCAAAAAAAAAAAAAAGAAGAGCCCTTCAGCTTCCACAGCACTTCAAGCAAGTCATTAGCTGACTCTGAGTTTACACTGCTTTATCATCTGAATGGCCCTGAACAAAGCTCTAGTTACATAATGAGCATGTTTGGCTCCTAAATGAGATCCCTTTCCTGCAATTATTAATCCTCCAGCTTCCCTCTTCCTTGCAGTCTCATTTACTCCTGCAGGGTCTGCTCCTTTTGCCGAGACAGATAGCCAGATCTTGCAGACAGTCGTTTCTGGTCTGTTTGTTAGTCCACAGGCAAAGGAAGCCAAGCAGACGCTGCTCTCATTTTCCTGGTGCCCAGTGGAAACTGAAGGTTTATTATGGCTTTGTTGCCGAGGGAAAGTTCAATTGCTGAGGTAAGGCAGGCTAAACCAATCACAGAAAGAGAAATGCTTCGTGTTCTGGGACTGCTGAGCTCACATATGTTTGCCAGGGAAGGTAAAAAAACTTGCTGAAACATGACTGGAGGTAATCAAAATGCATTTGTGAGGCTAACAGCCATTATGAGAAGGGGTGGCTAGGCTCACAGTGAGGGTTAGCCAGATCACACAGATGTAAAGAAGGGCTGGAGGTGGCTCTGAGCAACCTTGATCCACTGTGAGGTGCCCCTGCCCGTGGCAGGCGGGGTTTGGAACAGAGTGATCCTTGAGGTCCTTTCCAACCCTGACAATTCTGGGCCACTCAGTTTAGGCAAGATGTTGAGATGCTGGAAGGTGTCCAGAGAAAGGCAACAAAGCTGGGGAGGGTTCTGGAGCACAGCCCTGTGAGGAGAGGCTGAGGGAGCTGGGCTTGCTTAACCTGGAGAGGAGGAGGCTCAGGGGAGACCTCATTGCTGTCTACAGCTACCTGAAGGGTGGTTGTAGCCAGGTGGGGGTTGGCCTCATCTCCCAGGCACCCAGCACCAGAACAAGAGGACACAGTCTCAAGCTGTGCCAGGGGAGGTTTGGGCTGGAGGTGAGGAGAAAGTTCTTCCCAGAAAGAGTAATTGGCCATTGGAATGTGCTGCCCAGGGAGGTGGTGGAGTCACCATCACTGGAAGTGCTTAGGAAGAGCCTGGATGAGGCACTTGGTGCCATGGTTTAGTTGATCAGATAGTGTTGGGTGATAGGTTGGACTTGATGATCTCAAAGGTCACTTCCAACCTGGTCTGGTCTGGTCTATTCCATTCCATTCCATTCCATTCCATTCCATTCCATTCCATTCCATTCCATTCCATTCCATTCCATTCCATTCCATGTTTCTATGATTCCTTTATGGGCTGGCAACTCCTAGGAGCTCTGGGGAATATTCCTCTGCTACATTCACCAGATCAAGCCTGATGGAATCAGGACTGTTTTGAAGTGAGAGTCATTCCTGCTGCCCAAGCCAGTCCTCTGAAAGCAAAGGGTCTGTGAGCCTGAGTGCCAATCAGATTTCAAAGGTGGCAGAGTTATGTGCACACTCCTTATATTATCCTGACTTACTGCTTCTCCCAACAGTCAATCACTCAAGACCCCATCAGCACTCTGTGATAATTTACTTAATTCTGTGCCTGGGCTGGAGCAGGTCCCCCCAGCCCAGTCTGCTATACTGGACAAAGGTATTGATGAGCCTCTGAATATACCTTAGCTGGAGTTAAATTTTCAGGGCAGGAATGACCTTTTCAGATGTGTGTATCAGGGCTCTCTTCTAGCAGAGTCACAGGACCCTGACAGCACAGGGTCGAGGGATGCCTTCACAGATTTGTGTCCATGATTTCTAGATTTGTTTCCATTCCCTCCCCCCAAGTCCTATCACTCCCTGGCACCCTCAAAACTCCCCCCCCCAGCTTTCTTGGAGGCCCCTTCAGGTACTGGAAGGCCACAATTAGGTCTCCTGGGAGCCTTCTCTTCTCCAGACTGAACAGCCCCAACTCTCTCAGTCTGTCTCCATAGCAGAGCAGCTCCAGCCCTCTGCTCATCCTCGTGGCCCTTCTCTGGACACCTTCCAGCACCTCCAGATCCTTCCTGCAACAGAGGCTCCAGAACTGGACACAGAGCTCCAGCTATGGTCTCAGCAGAGTGGAGCAGAGGGGGAGAATCCCCTCCCTGGCCCTGCTGGCCACATTTCTCTTGCTGCAGCCCAGGCTCTGCTTGGCTCTCTGGGCTGCAAGTGCTCACTGCTGGCTCCTGTTGAGCTTCCCCTCCCCCAGCACCCCCAGGTCCTGTTCTTCAGGGCTGCTTTCAAGCCAGTCCCTGCCCAGCCTATGTCAGTGATTCTCTCTCTGTGTTAGCTGGAGCACCACTGTAGTCCTTTTCTCAGCTCTTCAAACACTTGCTGGGGTTTGTAATGTGATTTTCCTGGCCAGAGCAGACAGGAGCTTGGGTATGGCAGCACTGTGCTCATAGCAACTTGTTGCTAAGCAGAACTTTTGCTTAGTTTCCTATTAACTGAAACATTTTCGGCCTCTCTGTGGCTCCTGTTCCAGACATGCATTTCAGTGGTGTGAACTCAGAAGCTATGGATGTGTAGATGACCTCTAGTCACACTTGGCTCCAGGGACACAATGTTCATAGAAGAGAATCAGAGAATCAGCCAGGTTGGAAAAGACCTCAGAGATCATCACGTCCAACCTATTACCTAATACCCAACACCTCCTGACAACTAAACCATGGCTCCAAGTGCCACATCCAAGCCTTTTTGAACACCTCCAGGGATGGAGACTCCACCACCTCCCTGGGCAGCACATTCCAATGGCCAATCTCTCTTTCTGGGAAGAACTTTCTCTTCACCTCCAGCCTAAACCTCCCCTGGCACAGCTTGAGACTGTGTCCTCTTGTTCTGGTGCTGGGTGCCAGAACATTTGTGTGCCAGGTAGGTACTTTTGGAGCAATCAAATGAATCTGTGTCAGGCTGCTATCAGGAGCTTTTCTGCTACAGTTTAATTCAGTCCTTGTTGCAGCATGGTTGAGCTTCCATAAAGAAAGAGAGGAGTCTATATTTCCCCTCCCCTCCTTTTTCATAGAATCATAGAATCAATAAGGTTGGAAAATACCTCAAAGATCATCAAGTCCAACCTGTCATAGAATCATAGAATCAGTCAGGGTTGGAAGGGACCACAAGGATCAGCTAGTTCCAACCCCCTGCCATGGGCAGGGACACCCCACACTAGATCACGCTGGCCAGAGCCCCGTCCAGCCTGGGCTTAAACACCTCCAGGGACGAGGCCTCAACCACCTCCCTGGATAACCCATTCCAGGGCTTCACCACTCTCATGGGGAAGAACTTCTTCCTCACATCCAGCCTGAATCTCCCCATTTCCAGCTTCATTCCGTTCCCCCTAGTCCTATCACTACCTGAGATCCTGAGAAGTCCCTCCCCAGCCTTCCTGTAGGCCCCCTTCAGATCCTGGAAGGCCACAATGAGGTCACCTGGGAGCCTTCTCTTCTCCAGACTGAACAGCCCCAACTCCTTCAGTCTGTCCTCACAGGAGAGGTGCTCCAGCCCTCTGATCATCCTCGTGGCCCTTCTCTGGACACGCTCCAGCACGTCCACATCCCTCCTGTAATAGGGGCTCCAGAACTGGAGGCAGTACTCCAGGTGGGGTCTCACCAGAGCTGAGGAGAGGGGGAGAATCCCCTCCCTTGACCTGCTGGTCACACTTCTCCTGATGCAGCCCAGGATCTGATTGGCTTTCCGGGCTGCAAGTGCACATTGAGAGCTCCTGTTGAGCTTCTCGTCCACCAGCACCCCCAAGTCTCTCTCCTCAGGGCTGCTCTCCAGCCAGTCCCTGCCCAGCCTGGATTTGTGCCTGGGATTGCCTCGACCCAGACGCAGGACCCTGCCCTTGGTCTTGTTGAAGCTCATGAGGTTGGCTTGTGCCCACCTCTCCAGCCTGTCAAGGTCCCTCTGTCACCCAACACCTCCTGACAACTAAATCATGGCTCCGTGTGCCACATCCAATCCCCTCTTGAACACCTCCAGGGACAGGGATTCCACCACCTCCCTGGGCAGCACATCCCAATGACCACTGTCTCTTTCTGGGAAGAACTTCTCCTCACCTCCAGCCCAAACCTCCCCTGGCACAGCTTGAGACTGTGTCCTCTTGTTCTGGTGCTGGTTGCCTGGGAGAAGAGACCAACCCCCACCTGGCTACAGCCTCCCTTCAGGGAGTTGTAGAGAGCAAGAAGGTCTCCCCTGAGCCTCCTCTTCTCCAGGCTAAGCAACCCCAGCTCCCTCAGTCTCTCCTCACAGGGCTGTGCTCCAGAACCCTCCCCAACTTTGTTGCCCATTAAATTTGTAGCCCATTAAACTGCTGCCCATTAAAGGGAGAGTCTAAAAATCACCTCTGCTATATATGGGTATTTGTCTCACTATTGTGGTAGTTTCAGGGAGTTTTTCAGCCCACCACAATGATGTAACTTCTGCTGTCTTGAGAGGGAGCGCAGAAGGATTTGGCTCCTCGGGCAGAAGCCACAAATGGAAGTTACAGATGCAAGCTGCTCTGTGGATTTCTGCTGACAGGATTCACTGTTTCACTCAAACCAGCAGAAGTTTCACTCTGCAATGCCAGTAGAATCAATGACCCAATAATAGAAGTAAAGGCCTCACCTTAAATCCTGGGTCCAGTTCTGGGCTAATCAATTTAAGAAGGACACTGAGGCACTTGAACTTGTCCAGAGAAGGGCAGCAAGGCTGGGGAGGGGTCTGGAGCACAGCCCTGGGAGGAGAGGCTGAGGGAGCTGGGGTTGCTTAGCCTGGAGAAGAGGAGGCTCAGGGGAGACCTTCTTGCTCTCTACAACTCCCTGAAGGGTGGTTGTAGCCAGGTGGGGGTTGGTCTCTTCTCCCAGGCAAGCAGCACCAGAACAAGAGGACACAGTCTCAAGCTGTGCCAGGGGAAGTTTAGGCTGGAGGTGAGGAGAAAGTTCTTCCCAGCAAGAGAGATTGGCCATTGGAATGTGCTGCCCAGGGAGGTGGTGGAGTCACCGTCCCTGGAGGTGTTCAAGAGGGGATTGGATGTGGCACTTGGAGCCACAGTTTAGTTGTCAGGAGGTGTTGGCTGCCAGGTTGGACTTGATGATCTTTGAGGTATTTTCCATCCTTATTGATTCTATGATTCTATGAAAAAGGAGGGGGTAGTATAGAATCCCTTCTTTCTTTATGGAAGCTCAACCATACTGCAACAAGGACTGAATTAAACTGTAGCAGAAAAGCTCCTGATAGCAGCCTGACACAGATTCATTTGATTGCTCCAAAAGTACCTACCTGGCACACAAACGTTCTTCTGGAGGAGGTGCCATGTAGGACACTTCTCTGTTACCAGAAAGCCAGGACTGAAACCTCTCGTTTTCAGATGAATTCCCACTGCTGCAATGATGCAATTCCTCCCTTCCCTTCCAGGAGCTTCTCCTTATTTGCTGTTTGTTAGAGCTGCTGGATTCTAAATGCCAACCTGGGCCAGGAAAGCAAGGACTGTCCTTATAGAAGCAATGTGGTTATGTTCCCCTTTCAATCTTGCCTCGAAGGATGTGAATAGGACACGGAAGACAAACTCCTCCACTTCCTAACAAGCTAATTAAGGGTGGGCTGTCTCAGAGCCACCCCTGAAAGCAGGTGGGTGGGTGGGTGAGGATGGCTGTGTCCCCCAGAGGGCTATGCCTGAACCAACTTCCAAGCAGCAGATCTTTGGATTTGCCTGAAGTTGTAACATCTTTCCCATTTTATGGAACTTCATGGATCACAGGATCACAGGGTGTGAGGGGGTGAAAGGGGTCTCTGGACGTCATCAAGTCCAACCCCTGCCAGAGCAGGACCATGGAATCCAGCACAGGTCACACAGGAACACAGCCAGATGGGGCTTGGAAGTCTCCAGAGAAGGAGGCTCCACAACCTCTCTGGGCAGCCTGCTTCAGGGTTCTGTGACCCTCCCAGTGAAGAAGTTCCTCCTCGTGTTGAGTTGGAACCTCCTGTGCTGGAGTTCCTATCCATTGCCCCTTGTCCTGTCCCAGGGTGCAACTGAGCAGAGCCTGTCCCTGTCCCCTCCTTCCTGACCTCCAGCCCTCAGATATTTATAAACACTTATTAAATCAGTCTTCTATTCTTCAGACTTAACAGCCCCAGGGCTCTCAGCCTCTCCTCATCAGTCCCTTCAGCATCCTCATAGCCCTCCCTTGGACTCACTCCAGGAGATCCCTGTCCCTCCAGAACTGGGGAGCCCAGAGCTGGATACAATATTCCAGGGAGGTCTCAGCAGGGCAGAGCAGAGAGGGAGGAGAACCTCCCTGGATCTGCTGGACACACTCCTCTGAATGCACCCCAGGATTCCACAGGGGCACACTGCTGTCCCATGCAGAACTTGTTGTCCACCAGGGCTCTCAGGTCCTTCATCTGTTTAGCAGCATGGGGAAGGATGAGACTCATCAGGATATGTCCTAACACAGTGCTATAAGAGGAATACATGGGAGGGGACTGGGTGTTCATCCAAGGGGCTCTGTTCTGGGAATGCAAGCTGCTTGACCTCAAGGGCTTCCCCTGCTGGTAACATAAACAGGCAGAGGCAGCACTGTCTCCAGCTGTCCTACAGTGCTGTCTGAACCCCAGAGCTGTGCTAGCTGCAGCAATCCCACGGCAGACTGTATGAGCAGCTCCAGGGACTGTCATGAAAAAGCACCACAGGCCCACAGTCAGTCAGTGACTGGCTGGATCTGATGACATTGCTCACTCTTTTCTCAAGCTGTGATCATCTAACAGTTGCTTCCCATTTTCCTAAGCTGAAATGGACATGATCCAGGATCTATTCTGATTCAGCTGCAGTTGACTTGCTGGCTGGATGTTGTCACTGCAAAAGTTCCTGAATTCCTTTTGCTATTCTCCTCCACAGCATCAGTTTCAGTTTAGCATCTCCTCCCCCAAGCTGTTTTCAGTGTCTCCTTTCCCTTCCCCCAATATACATGTTAACAGGCTGCTGTAAACAAACTGGTGAGCAGACAGGATACAGCTTGTAAGGAAAGTCATCAAAACAAATGAAATCCCACCAGAAGAGAGCTTGAGGATTATCAGCTGGGGTTAGGCAGGTATTTGCAATGCTGCTGTGGCAGCTGGACCTTCCCCTGGTGCTGGCAGAAGGGGGCATGCAGATGTGCTGGGTTGAAGTTTCCCCCAGCATAGCCTAAAACTGCCACAGCAGACTGCTTATCATACAGCTTTCTGGTAACCTGTCAAGGGCAAAAAGCCATCAGCTCTAACAAATCACAGAATCATAGCAGGGTAGGGGTCGGAAGGGACCTCTGAAGATCATCCAGCATGACCCCTGTGCCAAAGCAAGATCAGCTAGGGCAGGTCAGGCAGGAACTCATCCAGACAGGAACTGTAGATGGACTGTGAATCCCTTTGCTAGGATGTGGTTGGGCAGAATTCCCCTTGCAGACAAGAGCAGGCTGCTGTTCAGTGAGCAGTGGGTGCTGCTGCCTAGGAGTATCACACAGTATCACAGTATCACCAAGGATGGAAGAGACCTCAAAGATCATCGAGTCCAACCTGTCACCACAGACCCCATGACTAGACCATGGCACCAAGTGCCACATCCAATCCCCTCTTGAACACCTCCAGGGACGGTGACTCCACCACCTCCCTGGGCAGCACATTCCAATGGCGAACGACTCTCTCTGGGAAGAACTTTCTCCTCATCTCCAGCCTAAACTTCCCCTGGCACAGCTTGAGACTGTGTCCTCTTGTTCTGGTGCTGCTTGCTAGAGAGAAGAGACCAACCCCTTCCTGGCTACAACCACCCTTCAGGCAGTTGTAGAGAGCAATGAGGTCACCCCTGAGTCTCCTCTTCTCCAGGCTAAGCAACCCCAGCTCCCTCAGCCTCTCCTCACAGGGCTGTGCTCAAGGCCTCTCCCCAGCCTTGTTGCCCTTCTCTGGACACGTTCAAGTGTCTCAATGTCCTTCTTAAACTGAGGGGCCCAGAACTGGACACAGGACTCAAGGTGTGGCTCAACCAGTGCAGAGTAGAGGGGCACAATGACTTCCCTGTTCCTGCTGGCCACACTATTCTTGATGCAGGGCAGGATGCCATTGGTCTTCTTGGCCACCTGGACACACTGCTGGCTCATGTTCAGGCAGCTGTCAATCAGCACCCCCAGGTCCCTCTCTGTTTGGCAGCTCTCCAGCCACTCTGACCCCAGCCTGTAGCTCTACATGGGGTTGTTGTGGCCAAAGTGCAGCACCTGGCACTTGGATTTGTTGAATGCCATCCTGTTGGACTCTGCCCATCTGTGCAGTCAGTTGAGGTCCCTCTGCAGAGCCCTTCTGCCCTCTAACTGATCAACACCTGGATTGTGTGATTGGGTTCAACTGCTTCTGCATGGGTATGATACAGCAAGTGGCCACACTGGCTCCATCCAGCTCATCATGCTGCTAGCATTTGGACCAAATGTCCTCTCTTTGAAGTAGTGCTGAAAGGGAGAAGTTCTTTCTACCCCCCCATCAGATTATGCCTAATCCTCTCAGTGAGGCTCCCTTTGGCCAGGGAGGGGCCTGAGACAAGAGTGCTCTCTCTCTCTCAATCACAGCCTTTATTCTTTGGTTTCACGCAGAAGCAGTAGTAACTAGAGTCCGGCAGTGCCAGTGGATATAGGTGAACATGGAGTCAGCTTACAAGGTGATATGTTAAAGCTGATTCAAGCCTGTGCAAAATCTCTATCTCATTATGGTGGTATAATTAATCACTTTGTCTCTAGCACACTATTGGATTAGAGTAATTTTAACCTTCCTCCCTATCTTGGAATCCACTCTGGCACACAAGCCAATTTTCTTTAGGAAATGTGATGGAGCTTTTGTAAGATGTTGAGATGCTGGAAGGTGTCCAGAGAAGGGCAACAAGGCTGCCATGGAGCACAGCCCTGTGAGGAGCGGCTGAGGGAGCTGGGGTTGCTTAGCCTGGAGAAGAGGAGGCTCAGGGGAGACTTTCTTGCTCTCTACAACTCCCTGAAGGGAGGTTGTAGACAGGCAGAGGTTGGTCTCTTCTCCCAGGCAAGCAGCACCAGAACAAGAGGACACAGTCTCAAGCTGTGCCAGGGGAGGTTTAGGCTGGAGGTGAGGAGAAATTTCTTCCCAGCAAGAGAGATTGGCCATTGGAATGTGCTGCCCAGGGAGGTGGTGGAGTCACCATCCCTGGAGATGTTTAGGAAGAGCCTGGATGAGGCACTTGGTGCCATGGTTTAGTTCATGAGATGGTGTTGGGTGATAGGTTGGACTCGATGACCTCAAAGGTCTTTTCCGACCTGGTTAATTCTGTTCTATTCTATTCCTATGCTATGCTGTGCCATCGATGCTATGCTAAGCTATCTGATTGTGGACACAGCTTTTCAGAGTGGTATGAAGTAAATTTTAGCCTTTTCATCAATCACCTGAAGTGGAACACCTTGTGTAAGTCACTGCACTGGAGAGCAGCCACCTTTGGGGCATCACATTAGCTAAACCGAGGAGCTTAGCTGAATCTTGTGCAGGTAAGGGCTGCAGTGAAGACAACTAAAGGTGGAGTCCTGCCCCTCCTCTCCCTTGGGATCTGCTTTCCAGCCAAGGCTTTACTGCTGGGCCCACCTGGGCTAGGTGGCAGCTGGGTAGCAGCTGTACCTCGACTCACATTTTCATCCATGATACTGGACTGGACCTGGATCCATTGTCTCAGCTCCCCCGCTTGGCATCAGATCAGCCTGCTTGCTGGGCTGGGTGATTACTGGGCTTCACCTGGGGTTGTGGAGTCTCCTTCTCTGGAGACTTTCAGGCCCTGTCTGGATGTGTTCCTGTGTGACCTGCACTAGATTCTGTGGTCCTGCTCTGGCAGGGGGGTGGGGGTTGGACTCAATGATCTCCAGAGGTCCCTTCCATCCCCTGTCATCCTGTGAGCCTGTGACCTGATTTCCTCGCGGTGCCTTCGCTACCACACCACACCTAGGGAGTAAGTCATCTGCAAACCGCTGCTTCACAGCTGCCAGTTTTGAAACAGGAAAGCAGCTGCTGGCAAAATACAAGTTTCATGCTCCACTCCCACCCAAATTTGGCAAATCATCTGTGACATCTTACTGCTGCCACGTCCAGGGCCAGAAACATCCAGGCAGAGGCGGGGGAAAGGCATAAAGCCTGAAGTGTCACGCTCAGGGTGAGGATGAGAACTTTGCTTTTTGGGGAAGTAGGGTGACTTGGAGGAACTCCAACAAAGGCAGAGTTTGTTGCCCTGCAGGAGGTCCCATGGTACCAGCCTTGGAGGTCATGGCACTTTGCAACTGAGCAAGGCAGCTTTTACCTACGCCCCAACAAAGTCCCTGTGGCCTCTGAGGGAAGCAGGGAAGGCTTTGTGCCCTCAGAGCTTAAGCTGGTGTTGACTGGCACCATCTGGAGCCACTTCATCGCTCCAGGAGGCCGTGGAAAAGGTCCTTGAAAAGGCCTCCTAAATTCTCCTGGCATTTGTGGTGCAAGAAATTAATTATTCAGAAAGAATCTGGAGGCTCATTCTTTCTGCCCACACAGATCTTCTCAGAGGACCACAGCCAGCACGGCTTAAGTGTGCTCCATGTGTGTATGAAGCCTTGCTTCTCACCCCTGCAAACAGAACTGTTGTGCAGGCCACGGAGCCTTGCTCAGGAGCTCTCTGGCACGGAAGGAGAAAGCATTGCCAAGACCCAGGCAGCTCTCAGGAAGTCCTCCCTGTGGACCAAGATAGGTGGTGAAGATCAGCTCCCCTGGATGAGCTGGGAGCAGGCTCTGATTTGTCACCTGCCAGAGGCTTTCCTTTCACTCCTGCCTCCGAGTTTTTTTGGCAGCCTCCAACACCTTCCAGCACCAGGGGGTGATTTTTGTCTCCCAGCTGGCTCTGGGCTGCCCAGCCCAGGATGTGGAGCGCTAAGATGTTCATCCACAATGGCACTGCACTTAATTTTCCATGTTTAAGGAGAGAACTAAAGCAGAGGGAGTTTGCTCTTACCCTCAAAGTATTTTTTACTTCAGAAAGGGGAGAGTTAAGTGCCTCAGTAAGCCTGAGGACTGATAGGAGCTACAACCTTGTTCCTCCATATGGAACTCATGGCCATGGTCCTGCCAGTGGAGCTGGAGCCAGTGTAGGACTTGTTAGTGCCATATTTCCCAGTACCACAGTAGATTAGAGGTTGGAAGGGACCTCCAGAGATCATCCAGTCCACCCCCTGCCAGAGCAGGATCACCCAGGGCAGTCTGCACAGGAATGCATCCAGGTGGGGTTGGAAAGTCTCCAGAGAAGACGACTTCACAACCTCTCTGGGCATCCTGCTCCAGGCCTCTGTCAGCCTCACTGCAAAGAAGTTTCTCCTCATGTTGAGCTGAAACCTTCTCTGCTCAAGTTTGTCTCCATTGTTCCTTGGCTTATTGCTGGGCACCACCCAAAAGAGCTTGGCCCCCTCCCCTTGACACCCACTCCTCAGCCATTGATAGGCATTGATCAGATCCCCTCTCAGCCTTCTCTTCTCCAGACTAAACAGCCCCAGGGCTCTCAGTCTCTCTTCACAGGGAGTTTGTCCCCTAAGCATCCTCCTGGCTCTCCCTTGGACTCTCTGCAGCAGGTCTCTGTCTCTCTTCAACTGGGGAGCCCAGAACTGGACACAGGATTGCAGCTGTGGTCTGAGCAGGGCAGAGCAGAGGGGGAGCAGAACCTCCCTAGCCCTGCTGGCCACACTTTTCTTGCTGCTCCCCAGGATCCCATTGTCTCTCTTGGCCACCAGGGCACATTGCTGTCCCATGCAGAACTTGCTGCCCACCAGCACTCCAAGGTCTTTCTCCACGGAGCTGCTCTCCAGCAGGGCAGCCTCTAACCTGTCCTGGTGCCTGCTGTTACTCCAGCCCCGATGCAGGACCCTGCCCTTGTCCTTATTGAACTCCATGAGGTTTGCCTGCAGCCAGCTCTCAGCCTGTCCAGCTCTGGCTGGATGGCAGCACAGCCTGGCAGGTGTCAGCCCCCCCCAGTTTTGTGTCATCAGCAACTTGCTGAGGGTACTCTCAATGCCCTCAGCCAAGTTATTAATAGAGACATTGAACAAATTTAATCTTATTCAACTTACCACCATTCCTCTGCCAGTTGAAAGTTAGCAATGCTGGAGTCACAGATCAAAAACCACCCCACCCAGAAACAATCCTGAGTGAACTGCTGGTCTTTCCTTGTGGAAATGAGTTGTGAGGAACTCAGGCAGCCACAGCTCACAAGCATTTTGCAGCCAGTGTTGGTGAGAGGAGGCAGGAACTCTCATCTCTTTAATTACAGGGGTGGGGCTTGCTGAAATCAGTAGTGAACCTACTCTTGCTATTAATGGAAGCTAATTCAGGTCTGTGTCAAACTGTGCCTTGTGTGTGTGGATGATGAGGGAAGGGTAAGAGAACAAGAAAGGGGCTGTGGCTGCCTTCTCCACTCATGTTTTTGTAGTGGTTAGAGCTAGTCCCTCGAGTCCCTAGCTTAGGGAGTGGTTGCAATTAGAGTGTGAGATAAATAATGTAAGGGATTGGATACAAAACACCAACAGCAGAGAGTTTCATGTAATTCCATTGGTGCATTGAGAACCTTGTGTCTTGCAGCAGAGTGTGCTCTTTTTCCCTGCTTGCTCTTTGCTGCTCTGCTTCTACCTTTGGGGCTGTGCTATCCTCCCTCTGACCTTGGGCCTCTGTTTTACTTCTCTAAAGGTACAGGGCAGAGGGGAGGGGGGATGCGAGAGGGAGTGCCAGGTCTGTAGAGCTGAATCAAAGGTAGAGGAGAGTACTGTGCTGCTGCTGTGCTGGGTGTATAGATGTAGAATAGAATAGAATCAATAAGGTTGGAAAAGACCTCCAAGATCATCAAGTCCAATCTATCACCCAACACCATCTCAACTAAACCATGGCATCAAGTGCCTCATCCAGGCTCTTCTTAAACACCTTCAGGGATGGTGACTCCACCACCTCCCTGGGCAGCACATTCCAATGGGCAATCACTCTTCTGGGAAGAACTTTCTCCTCACCTCTGGCCCAACCTCCCCTGGCACAGCTTGAGACTGTGTCCTCTTGTTCTGGTGCTGCTTGCCTGGGAGAAGAAACCAACCCCCACCTGGCTACAACCTCCCTTCAGGGAGTTGTAGAGAGCAAGAAGGTCTCCCCTGAGCCTCCTCTTCTCCAGGCTAAGCAACCCCAGCTCCCTCAGCCTCTCCTCACAGGGCTGTGCTCCAGACCCCTCCCCAGCTTTGTTGCCCTTCTCTGGACACCTTCCAGCAACTCAGCATCTTTCCTAAACTGAGGAGCTCAGAACTGGACACAGGACTCAAGGTGTGGCCTAACCAGTGCTGAGTCCAGGGCACAATGACTTCCCTGCTCCTGCTGGCCACACTATTCCTGATGCAGGCCAGGATGCCATTGGCCCTCTTGGCCAGCTGGGCACACTGCTGTCAATACACTCTGTACCTCTTTATTGCCTTTTAAACTGTTTAGATTTAGTTTCTTTCCTAAATACAATTCCATTTTCCCTCCCAAGCTCTGGGTGTGGTGAGATTTCTCTCTGTGGCAGATTTCCACACAAAAAGTTACTGGGGAGATCTAATTCAACCCCTAACAGTTTTATACAAGCAGCTGGTGATCAGTGAGCACACACAAGCAAGTGCTGACTTCACTTGGGGGAAGCCAACCTTGCAAGCATCAGGGCTTTACAGCTCTTGGGTGCCTGGGGCCAGACAGGCAGTGCTGCCCTACTGTGGAGAGCTGGGCCAAGGGACAGCTGCTCCATGCCAGTGCTGGGATGGGCACCCCGGGTAGTCAGGGTGGGGAACACCTCACACAGTGCTGGGCCAGGGCCATTGGGTGTTCTCTTGGCCAGCTCCAGGGCTTCAAGAGCTAGTTTGCAATGCACTAGTCCTTGTGCCTGTAACACAGCCAGGTGTGAACCAGCCAGGCACAAGAGATTGTACACAGTCCTGTGTGAACCAGCCAAGCACAAGAGATCGTAGAGAGTCCTGTGTGAACCAGCCAGGCACAAGAGACTGCACACCACCCAGTGTGAACCAGCCAGGCACAAGAGACTGCACACCACCCAGTGTGAACCAGCCAGGCACAAGAGACTGCACACCACCCAGTGTGAACCAGCCAGGCACAAGAGACTGCACACCACCCAGTGTGAACCAGCCAGGCACAGGAGACTGCACACCACCCAGTGTGAACCAGCCAGGCACAGGAGACTGCACACCACCCAGTGTGAACCAGCCAGGCACAGGAGACTGCACACCACCCAGTGTGAGCCAGCCAGGCACAAGAGACTGCACACCACCCAGTGTGAACCAGCCAGGCACAAGAGACTGCACACCACCCAGTGTGAACCAGCCAGGCACAAGAGACTGCACACCACCCAGTGTGAACCAGCCAGGCACAGGAGACTGCACACCACCCAGTGTGAACCAGCCAGGCACAGGAGACTGCACACCACCCAGTGTGAACCAGCCAGGCACAGGAGACTGCACACCACCCAGTGTGAGCCAGCCAGGCACAAGAG
This sequence comes from Picus viridis, assembly GCA_033816785.1. Classification (NCBI taxonomy): domain Eukaryota; kingdom Metazoa; phylum Chordata; class Aves; order Piciformes; family Picidae; genus Picus; species Picus viridis. The sequence goes on from CM066567.1 coordinate 11,696,462, forward strand.
AGTGCACACCACCCAGTGTGAGCCAGCCAGGCACAGGAGACTGCACACCACCCAGTGTGAGCCAGTCAGGCACAAGTGCTGCCCAGTCAAGCTGTCCTCTGCTGCCCAGTGCTCAGAACCAACAGCTGGTGGGGATGGGTGTTTCTTTTCAAGGGCGCTCTCCATACCAAAGTCACAGCCACAGGCACGATTGTCATTCAGCTTTTATTCTGTAAAAGTTTAATGTTTTTGCTAAAAGACAGGATATTAAAAAAAAAAACAAAACAACCCAGTAACAAAACTACCCAGAAGCATTCAGCCCAGCAGTGTGACTGGAGTAAAGCTACAGGCAGAGAGACGAAAGGATGGCTAGAGAGCAGGAAAAGCAGGACGACGAGTCACTCAAGGTATGAACAGCAATGAACTTCAGACCTACATGAAACTAGCAGTGCAAAGACACAAACTGGAAGGAGCTTCACGTGCCAGAATCCAGCTTTCTTTTATTCCAGAAACAGCACCAATTTACGTAAGAATCAGAAGTGTAAACGTGGCAGGTAGATTCAAGTATAAGGTTACACGCTCACCCACCTCAGCACCTCTCCTGGCACAGAAAGGGTTCAGAAACCCTGCAGAACGTCCTGGCTGTGCACCTTGCCTCAGTGCAAACAGAAATTCTGCTTTTCCAAAGCTACTTGGCCCATGAGCTGTTCCCACTTTATTTTACTTCTTAGCTTTTCAGTGAAGGCAAAGATGGGAAAGGTAAAACTCATTCCAACCAACCCTTCCCCCTCGCCGGTCTAGCTCAGCAGCTCAGGTACTGCAGGTAGTGTTGATCCCTTTGCTGCTCGACTGCTTCAGTGGTCTCACTCCTATTTTAGTGAGAGTTTTGCATTGACAAACACAAGAGAGAGCACATGAACCACACCCCACACCCCCCTCCCTTTCTTCTCCCAGGTCCAAATCTGCTCTTGCAGCCATGACCCATCACACAGCTTTGACGGTGAAGGAGTTGATCCCCACTTTCAGACCCGCTGTGTTTATGGCAACTCACGATCGGAAGCAGAAGTTGGAAACTGAAGATTCCTTTTCAGTCCCTGCATTTTCAAGTATAATTAGGTTTGTTATGGCACTGAGCAACATTACTGACAAAAGCAAGGCAATCATGCCTTGGCTGGAGTCAACACCAGCTCCGACGCTCCTCTCGGCTCCCGGTGGCCGCTGCGCTACGAGCAAAGACAAGGTCCAGGGAGTCAACATCCACCACGCCACCCCGAACCCTGGCAGCCTGCTCCCAGCTCCAACAGCAACAAGTGCACGCTAGCAGAAGTGCAGGGGCAGCACCAGCATACCAATTCCACCCTGACCTTGGGAGTGAAATTCAAGTCTGTGGGTGTGTGAGAAGAAACAATTCAGAAGCCAAAATTGTAAACTTTGCCAGCTGTAGTGTAATCAGAAAAGCACCAAACCCCTTAAACATTTGGAGGGCTGAAGATTCCTTTGCCACCCCCAAAATTTCCTATGGTTAATTCCACTCCAGATGTTGTTTCAGCAAGGGCTAACCAGCCCTCTTTGTAAGGCTGTTGTTGGTCTGCCCTAAGGTAAGGCCACATTACTCAAAGCCCCAGCTTCAATAAAAGTCTTTCTTAAAACTCCATTTTTCATAACACATTTCATGATCAAGATGCAGACCAGCCCTTGGAGTCCTGGTCTGCCTTGAGCAACCAAGCAGCACATCTGACACTTGTACCTACCCTTGGAAAAACCAGTACCAGCGAGAGAAGAGCTGATGGTGACAGCCTCGTTTGCTGGAAGTCCAAAGTAACATGATCTCACCAGCGACACTCGCTGCCTTTAAAACAGGACACTGCACAGATTCAAGCACACCAGGGGAAAACACACCCAAGTGCAAAGAGCATGAAGTCTTACAATGATGTCCCCCACAGTATCAGTTCTGTGACCCCCCTCAAAATGATGTCCTACACAATCAGTTCTGTGATTATTAATAGCACCAGCTGAATGCTAACTCTTGGACTTTTCTTCCTCTTTGTCTTCTTCTAAGGAATACAGACCATTCCCCCCCCCCCCCCCTCCACTTCCAAAATTAGTGGCTCCTGCTCTTTTCAGCTTCTTGTTATGGTCTGGATAGATACACACCAAGAGGTAAGACCTCCCTTGTCTTCCAAGTATGTTCAAATACACTATGAACTAGTTATGAAAATCCTCTAAGTGAAGAGTTAGGCACTTAAGTACACACCCCTTAAGCAGACTTAAGCAAACCACTAAACAGGCACTTAAGCAGACTCAGGTTAGACTGAATCTAATCACATGGTTCACAACTTCCCAGTATCCCTTGGTCATAAAGTCTAGCCTATGTACTTAAATGGGATGTGACATCTCAGCGCAGTGGCTCGGCACTCTCAGATTGCCTTGCCTAACTTATTGAAGGCATCAGGTTTTCTATTGTTACATCTAAAGTCATACATTTTGCTCAGGGCAAAAGAAAAACAAACACCCCCTCACCCCCCCCCCAAGGATTAATATAACTCATTAACACAATGACAAAAATGCAACATTCACAGTTATTTTGGTCTTAATATTTTCCCCACGTATACATTCAATCCTATTGTGTTAAGCTCACTGTTAGGTTTTTCTAACCACAAGTGCTGGGCAAATTGTAAAACCACCAACTGACATTCAAGTAATCCCACCCTGAGAGAATCTGTGTGCTCTGAAGCTGCAAGAAGGCCACCACCCAAACAAAGGCACCACTTTTGGAGCATTGAAATCCCACTCCGTGTGGAAAATAACCAGCGAAAGGCGGCGCTGGAGAGGGAGGGTTTGACAGATTGCAACCGAGGAAGCAGTTGTCTCTCACAACTGCCAGCTTAGCACTTTCACCACAGATTTACTCAGGGTAAGTAGAGCACATGGAAAAAGGGGGGAGGGGGGTAAAAAGGGACAGAGGGGGGAGAAAAAGGGCTGAAAGGCCAAGGAGGGGGGAGAAAGAAGGGCCAAAGGGGGGGGGGGGGGGGAAAGAGGGGCAGGAAAAGGGAAAAGGGGGGGGGGAAAAGGGAAAAAGGGGGGGGAAAAGGGAAAAGGGGGGGGGAAAGGGAAAAAGGGGGGAAAGGGAAAAAGGGGGGGGAAAGGGGGAAAGGGGGGGGGGAAAGGGAAAAAGGGAAAAAAGGGGGGAAAGGGGAAAAGGGGGGGGGAAAAGGGAAAAAAGGGAAAAAGGGAAAAGGGGGAAAAGGGGGGGGGAAAGGGAAAAGGGGGGGAAAAGGGAAAAAAAAAGGGAAAAGGGGGGGAAAAGGGAAAGGGGGGGAAAGGGAAAAGGGGGAAAAGGGAAAAAGGGGGGAAAAGGGAAAAAAGGGGGGAAAAGGGAAAAAGGGGGGAAAAGGGAAAAGGGGGGAAAGGGAAAAGGGGGGAAAAGGGAAAAGGGGGGGAAAAAGGAAAAAGGGGGGGAAAAGGGAAAAGGGGGGGGGAAAAGGGAAAAGGGGGGGAAAAGGGAAAAAGGGGGGGGAAAAGGGAAAAGGGGGGGGAAAAGGGAAAAAGGGGGGGGGGGAAAAGGGAAAAAAGGGGGGAAAAGGGAAAAAGGGGGGGAAAAGGGAAAAGGGGGGGGAAAAGGGAAAAAGGGGGGGAAAAGGGAAAAAGGGGGGAAAGGGGAAAAGGGGGGAAAAGGGAAAAGGGGGGAAAAGGGGGGAAAAGGGAAAAGGGGGGGAAAAGGGAAAAGGGGGGGAAAAGGGAAAAAGGGGGGGGGAAAAGGGAAAAAGGGGGGGGAAAAGGGAAAAGGGGGGGAAAAGGGAAAAAGGGGGGGAAAAGGGAAAAAGGGGGGGAAAAGGGAAAAAGGGGGGGGAAAAGGGAAAAAGGGGGGGGAAAAGGGAAAAAGGGGGGGGGAAAAGGGAAAAAAGGGGGGGGAAAAGGGGAAAAATAAAGAAAAAAAAAAAATGAAACTCCTTCCCCCAGCTAAGTGCTAGACGTCTGAGTTAAAACCATGACAAAGAACCCCTGGGGACTCCAAGAGAATCTGTTTGCATATCCTCAGAGCAAGAGAGAGAGTTTTCCTAGTTAAAACTGCAGGTACAATTTGATGCTCGCAAGGCCATCTGAAGCACAGCCTCTGAATTCCAATCAGTCCTGAAGGAACCATGCAGTAGAAGGGTTTCAGTACTAAGGGTGTAAAGAAGGTGGTTAGCAGAGCCAGTGGGTGAGTAGAGAGTGGGCAGCACGCCAGGGGGGACGGCCTTTCAACACGCTCCTTGTCAGCTAAGAGATCGTTCTCTCGTAGTCAACACGGGCTCCTGGGACAATCTGCCCACCCTCTGCGACGAGTGGAAGTCAGTCAGCAGTGGTACTAGAGATCTCCAGTCTCCTCTGCACAGAGCTGGCATTCCTGGTCTGGGTGCCCTCGTTCTTCTTGCAGGAGGCAGGGTCCCCGAGGCTGCCAGGAGTTTTGAAGAAGGCCTCGTGGCACGCGGGGCGAATGCTCTTGGGAGTGAGGGGAGCAGACGAAGGCTGTTGGTGAAACAAAACCACAGGCGGTCAGGCAGCTGCTCTCAAAGCCTAGAGCCACGCACACAAACAGGAGTCTCAGGCTATGCCTTTAACAATTTTTCACAGATCTTGAACAGAAAGTAGTAAAAATGTAAATAAAGCACTACTGGGTGTAAAAAGGAACACAAAGACAATTCCCCTTGGAAGAGATAAGGCACTAAAACTAGTTGTACCAAGACAATCTCTCTTCTCTTCATGCTGCCTCACCCTGGGAGAGAGGCAAACTCCTTTCTGCTTGACCTTGGCTGCATTGTTTTGGCTAAGTCTAACTTCCCTGCTCCTTTCACTTGTCCCTTTTGTCCAGGGGGGCAAGGGGGAGAAGCTGGGAGCTTCCCTGGTCTTTGACCAGGGTGGGGGTCCTTGTGCTGTTTATCAATTGCAAATCCCTGTCAATATTGCAAATCCTGGATATTTTGCTTGCATTCCATTGCAGAGTGTAGTTTTGCTTGTAAATACAGCTTCCATTTGCTTCCAGCTGAGCTGGTCTGGCAAAGTTAATGTTGGGGGGAAATTTCAACCCACCACAAGACAACATTAAGCTCTATACCCTGCCACGGTGGGGAACCACATCACACATCCTTTCAGAAGCGCCATGTGAAGAGCTGCAGCCTTTGCTCCTTTTTGCTCTGGAGCTGCCCACCTGACAGCCTCTATCTCACTGCCAACTCACTGAGTTGATTGGATGTCAGGAAGAAATTCTTCCCCCTGAGGGTGGTGAGAGACTGGCACAGGTTGCCCAGGGAGGTGGTGGAAGCCTCATGCCTGGAGGTTTTTGAATGCCAGGCTGGCTGTGGCTGTGGCTGTGAGCAACCTGCTGTAGTGTGAGGTGTCCCTGGCCATGGCAGGGGAGTTGGAACTGGCTGACCCTTGAGGTCCCTTCCAACCCTGACAATTCTGTGATTCTCTAACTTATCACTCTGATACTGGCAGCAGCTGCAGCCTGTGAGCCTACAGGCTTGGCAGTGCTGTTTTTATCATCACTCAAACCACCACCTCTGACTCTTTCTCACCTGCTGCAGCTTCAGAAGGGTGACAGGATGCCCCATACAGACAGGGGAGTCCAGCTTCACAGCAGTGCAGGATCTTGCCAGCACAGGACTCAAGTGCAGAGCAGGCTGGGCTGGCTGCTGGGGATCCAGCAAAGGCGTGGGCGACACCTTGGGAGTGAGCACGGCCGTGGTGCCTATGAGAACAGGCGTGGTTGAGGCCAGGCCAGGCACGCTGAAATTGACAGAGCTGGCAGCTGGGAAGGAGCCATCAGGAGCCAGGGAAAGAGAACTGGGGAGCGCAGGAGAGCAGACGAGAGGGAAGGAAGCCAGAGCTGTCGATGGCACCATGACACAGGGGACACCCACAGAAGGGAATGGGCTTGCAGCCAGGCTGACACCACCAGGGGCTTGGTTTGCAGACAACAGCAAGTTAAAATTGCTTAATCCTAAATCAAAGGGAGAAAAAGCAAGGCATCAATACAGTGAACAAACTGAAGTGAAACTACTTCGTCTACAACAGGAAAGAGAAAACTGTGATGCAGACACGGAAAAAGAAGGAAGGGAACTGTTCACAAACCTCTTGCGTCGAGATCCCTTCCCCTACCTGCCTCCAGCCCCCCTTCTGCCTGACCACTGTATCTGCAGCCACTGACGTTGCTCCTGTTAAGCACCAACCACGCAGCTTGCTGCTTCCTGCTCCTAACTTCAGTTACAAGCAACACCTTGGCACAACACAACTCTCTCTTTTTTCTCCCACTAACAGGAATCATATCCTCTGCTGCATGGAAATATACACTGGCTGCAATGAGGGGGAAAAACAAGCCAACCACCAAGTGGAAAAGACATAGCCCCAAGATGCTCATTTTCCTCAGAACAGCTGAACAGACAGTTTTGAAACAGGAGCTGCTACTTCTCAGTTTGCCTGACCTCCCAAAACGCCAGGGTCAGCATCTGCAAACTGAGCATCTCCATTCTGTAAACAAACCCCAGCAGACTCCACTCTGTGCCACAGGTGAGTCAAGCACTGAAGCAGTATCCATGGAAATCTGCCACACACATCCCGTTCCCACAGAACTCCACACAACCCCAGGCAGGCAAAACGGTGCTCACAAAATCCTCTTGCAGCATTTCCAGCTATGGTGTCCTGAGAGCAGGCCTGGCTACACTCCCAGTGCCTCAGCCTGCTGATGCAGGTGGTAAGACACTACAAAGTTCATAGATGAGTGAATTCCCCACTGGGGGGAATGCTGCTGCACAGGTCTGGCTGTCCTACTGCCAAACCCAGCCTTCCAGCTCCTGAGTTTAGAATGCAGCATTGGTGCCTTTTCTGCTGCACTGAATTCAAGGCATGCAAAACCCCACATTATTAATCTCTTTAAATGTTTGGGTGCCTCAGAAAAGTGCCTGTATTTTCAGGGAAGCAACAGTTCACATCTGGAGTCAAGAGACTTCAGAGCTATGAAACTGCTACAGAGAACTGCTGAGAGTTTTTGTGCCAAATATGACTTCTTTGTGTATCTGCAGGCATCCTTATTTGAGCAGAGTGAATGACTCTAGATCTCGTGGCTGCCCTTACCTGCAGTAGGCTGAACATAAAGATACTGTGGCAGGAAAGGCTGACTGCCATTTTCCTTAGAGATGTGCTCTTTTCCTAGAGAGGGCTCACCAAGGTCTTCATTTTGACAACATTTTTCTTGCTTGTGAGAGTCTAAAGGCTTGCTGCACTCCTTGCCTGTAGCTTCTGGTGCAACAGGACTTGCATGGTCAAGATGAAAATCTTCTAGGTGCTCAGCAGAGGTACAGCCACTTCCTGGTGTAGTTTCTGCCTTGGCTGGCTCAGAAGGCTTCTAAGCAAAAACACAAGAGGAAATGGTGAGTCCAAGCTGAAACACAGTACAATGTATCTCATGCACCTTCCTCAGCTAGAGTAAAATGGCCATCTGTGCAAAGGACAGCACAACACTGACCAGCCAACCACCAAACTTGAAGTTTGGCTGGAGACTTTGAAGCCTAAGCCCTGTGCTATACTTCACTTCCAGTACTTGGGGGCACTGGACAAGAAACACTTAGAATACAACAGAATAAACCAGGTTGGAAGAGACCTTCAAGATCACCGCGTCCAACCCATCAACCAATCCAAGCCACCTAAACAACTAAACCATGGCACCAAGCACCCCATCAAGTCTCCTCCTGAACACCTCCAATGATGGTGACTCCACCACCTCCCTGGGCAGCACATTCCAAGGGGCAATCACTCTCTGTAGAACTTCTTCCTAACATCCAGCCTAAACCTCCCCTGGTGCAGCCTTGAGACTGTGTCCTCTTGTTCGGGTGCTGGTTGCCTGGGAGAAGAGACCAACCTCTGCCTGGCTACAACCTCCCTTCAGGTAGTTGTAGAGAGCAAGAAGGTCACCCCTGAGTCTCCTCCTCTCCAGGCTAAGCAACCCCAGCTCCCTCAGCCTTTCCTCATAGGGCTTGTGTTCCAAACCCCTCACCAGCTTCATTGCCCTTCTCTGGACACTCTCCAGCAAGTCAACATCCTTCCTAAACTGAGGGGCCCAGAACTGGACACAGGACTTGAGGTGCGGCCTAAGCAGTGCAGTGTACAGGGGCAGAATGACCTCCCTGCTCCTGCTGGCCACACTGTTCCTGAGGCAGGCCAGGATGCCATTGGCCCTCCTGGCTGCCTGGGCACACTGCAGGCTCATGTTCAGCCTCCCATCAACCAGCACCCCCAGGTCCCTCTCTGCCTGGTTGCTCTCCAGCCACTCTGAGCCCAGCCTGTAGCACTGCCTGGGGTTGCTGTGGCCAATGTGCAGAACCCGGCACTTGGATGTGTTCCATCTCCTGCCCTTGGACTCTGCCCATCTGTCCAGCCTGTGGAGGTCCCTCTGCAAAGCCTCTCTGCCCTCCAGCAGATCAACTCCTGCCTCCAGCTTGGTGTCGTCTGCAAATTTCCTGATGATGGACTCAATGCCCTCATCCAGATCATCAATAAAGATGTTGAAGAGCATGGGGCCCAGCACTGATCCTTGGGGCACACCACTTGAGCCTGGGGATTCCCTCCCCTCTATTGGTAAGGAAATCCACCTGTTTCAAATGGCTTGTAGTTGAACAACCTTGAGCCCATTTTCAGTAGTAAACACAACTGCACTTCACCTCCACCATCATCTCCTCTTCTCACTGCAGGCAACAGAAAGCTTGAGAGAGAGGAACTCAGGCTGGAGTTGGGGGAAAGTACAAACTACCCTCGCTATGGCTGAGTGAAGTAAGCAATGCTGCTGCTCCTTGGGAGCGCCAAGCCAGCAGGCAGGAGGTACAGTCATGTTGATTTCCTCCTCTCTGGCAGTCTGCGTTGCTGAAGACAACGCTCAGGACACTGAGTCCAAAGAACAGACCAGCATCGCTTCACTGTGCCAAGCAATCACAGCTCATTTTCCCCCTGGTAATGTGAAAACACCTCCCAGCCTGTGCCATTCCTTCCTGACACAGGCCTCTTGCAATGTGATTCATAGATCCGAGACAAGAGTGGTGCAGTGCATTTTCACTTGGGGAAAACACTCTCTTGGGCGAAACTTCTTCCTCGCTCCCAGGAAGCCTAAGTGATAATGAAATTCACTTCGTTACCTTAGGTACTACAAGCGAGAGGGGCACATCACTCTCTTCCAAGTTTTGCTTTTTAGAAGCTGGCTCTTCATCATGTCCAGGGGCAGAGGGTGTTGTGCACTGGTGGGAGCTGCGCTTCTGGCAGGCAGCTGGAGGTACGGCACTCCGCCCTTCCGCGCTCCTGCCTCCCGCATCTCCGGCGGCCGTCTCCCTGAAGTTGTTTTCCTGAAGGCTGCCATACAACATTAAAAGGGATGAAGATGGGAAGCACAGGAAGGGCTGGTTGGGGAGCAGGGCAGGCTTTTCATTTTCTGTTTTGGCAACTGCTGGCGTGGAAGGATGCAGAGTTTGGCTGCTGATGCCATTTGGCAGCGAGAAGCTTGGCACGTCTGCCTGGACCACGGGGAAAACTGCCTGAGGCAAAGGGGTGACACAGAAATCAGAGTCCATAGGAACTGGAAGAAGGGAGAGAGGTGAGGCTATGCTTGGGTTCCTTGCTGAATTTAGATTTGTTTCTGTAGCACAAGCTTTATTCTAAAAAAAAAAAAAAAAAAATAGAAAGAGGGAAAAAAACTAATGAGAAATGGTAAAACATTGAGTCCACAGTGAAGCCCCTGCTTGACCCTCAAAAAGCAGACAAACCCACTGCTAGACATAAAAGTGTGGAGAAATTCCTCCTCCATATCACTACTTTTACACAGAGGGTCACTTTTTATTTTGTCTCATTACACAGATGCAGACTCACCAGGTTTTTGCCAGAACAGTAAGGCTTTTGGGTACACTTGAGCAGAGTCAATCATTCACAAACAAACTCTAGTTAGGACAGACCCACTGCTATGGAGACAGACAGAGAGCTGGGGCTGCTCAGTCTGGAGAGGAGAAGGCTCCCAGGAGACCTTCTCATGGCCTTCCAGGATCTGAAGGGGACTGCAAGAAAGCTGGGGAGGGACTTTTGAGGGTGCCAGGGAGTGACAGGACTGGGGGGAATGGAGCAAAACTAGAAATGGGGAGATTGAGATTGGATGTGAGGAAGAAGTTGTTCCCCATGAGGGTGGTGAGAGACTGGCACAGGTTGCCCAGGGAGGTGGTGGAAGCCTCATGCCTGGAGGTTTTGAAGGGCAGGCTGGCTGTGGCTGTGAGCAACCTGCTGTAGTGTGAGGTGTCCCTGGCCATGGCAGGGGGCTTGGAACTGGCTGATCCTTGAGGTCCCTTCCAACCCTGACAATTCTATGATATGACAGATATGCTCTTACATGGAACCATGATGTGCTCAGCCTACCCAAACAGGTCAAAAGAGGCAGGGATGTCCTATGTAAGCACACATGAGATGAAAAACTACTGAAGGGCAACAGTGGTACAAGTACAGGTGGATTTAAATTTGCCATGAAAAAGAAAACAAAGAAAGAAAAACCCCAGAAAGGAACACTGAGACCTATCAGCATTCAAATGGTAACAATGAGATTCTCTGGCAATCTTCTTTGTCAGTCTCATCAATGCCATCCAGCCCTGAGCTAACAATGATAAGCACAAGGCTGAAACTGGACAGCAGTTGAGACAAACCTACCTAGAATCTTCCTCTATTTCCTGTCTGCAGACAGCTGCTGGATTGATCATTTGGGAGCCATATTCATCTGAATTCACAACACAGGCTGCAAGAACAAAGGAGCATTCCATTAATAACAGGTATGTTTAGCAAGCATGTTTTGATGCTGGTCATCTAAAGCAATTGGTACAATTTTCTCTATCCTGGCACCTTTTCATAATACCCACTAATCACCTGGAGCTGCAACCTGCAAGACACTCAGAATTCTGAGTCCCACCAGAGAGGTGCTCAACATTGCCATTTCCTATAAAAAGGAACAGTGAAAAGCTCTGTAATGGCTTCATTTTTTTTTTTCAACAGCTCTCCATTAGACTGTTACAGTAAATTCCACTATGCAAGGAGCCACACAGTAACTCAAGCTTTGGTGGCTTTATCTCTATCAGATTTCAACAGAAGAAAGTGCAGTATAGTTGCAGTTAGAGAACAAAAACATTTACCAGAAAACAAACTGCAGATTCAAGGCAGTATGGCTCAGGTGCACCACATCTAACTTCAGGCCCTTGACTGGAGGGTCCAGGAGAAGACTCTTCACATGAACAGTAGAAATATAGGCACCATCTCCCAAGGATAAGTCACGTGTTTAATTAGGCTCATTCACCCAATCAAGAGCCTTAGACTGGTGGGGCCATATTTGGGCAGCTCAAGCAAGACACAAAAGAAGATGCTTCATTAGTAGTTACCTGGCCTCTCCTGATGTGGGCTGCTGGGCTCAGAACTGACCTTCCTTCTGGTCCCTTCACAAGGCTGTGTGCAGTTCAACGAAGCGCGACGTGTAAACTTGTGCTGTCCATTACCACAGGCTCCTCTCTGTGTCCCTGGCAGAGGATCAGAGGATGGGCTGTGCCCTCTTGGCTCATCTGCAGGAACATAATTATGTACAACAGTCCTTCAGGGAACACAGCTTATGGCTTAGGCTTCTGCCATGTTACCAAACCTGGCCATAGGAGGTAACTTCTGTACCATCTCAAACCTCACACCACTGAAGCAGACCTAAGGTCAGTAAGCACTGGGAGATAAGGACCTCCCTTTCCATTCCAAGGCAGCTGCAGCTACACTCTACCATGTGTAGCCTGGAGAAGAAGGAGCATTAAGATGGCATTACACTATCTTTCACTTTTACTTGGTCCTGGCACTAGCCTGACCCAAATGTATCACTAAAGGGCTTCTCTTGGCTCTGGCTTCTAGCCAAAACTCAGCAGCTCACAGAGATGCTCTGCCCACTGTTGCCTCCTTTGCAGACAAAGCTTTTATACAAGGAGATGTGTGCAAGGAACAGCTCTGCTCCACCTTGGTGAGACCCCCTTACAAAGACATCAATTCACCTGCTTATGACAGAAATACCGAGACTGCAACCCAGAAAAGCTGGGAACCCAGCTTTGGAGATGTAGGCATTACCTGCCATTGCTGTAGGATTCATACAGTTATTCATACAGCTGTGGAAGTCAGTGTCAAAATACCAGCAAGACACAGAATCCTTCAACATCCCTCCACAGTTCCAGCTCTTGGGTACAAAGTCTGACAAGGGGAAACGCTGAGCTGGCCAGCAGTTAACAATCACAGGATAGAGAATGAAATGCTGAAGTGTTCTTCACACACAGAAAAATCCCAGAGGGGAGAAGGATTCTAGGGCAGGAGTTGGCAGGGCTCACTGATAGGGCTTTAAACCAGATTTGAAGGGGGAGGGGGCTGTTAATCTCATGCTTGCCTGAGACAAACATTGGGGCAGCTCACCAGAGGCAGAGGGATGGATGCTAGCAAGGGCTCTCCACTTGTTGCCCTGAGGCAAGCCAAGGATGAAGCACTGGGGCACCCCAAGGGAATCAAGGGGATTCACCTAACAGAGTGGCATGGCCAGCCCAGCTGAAGACCCTCTATGCAAATGCTTGGGCAATAAACAGGATGCATTAAGGGCCACTGCACTGCTAGGATGCTATGACATAGTGGCTGTTACTGACACTTGGTGGGATGACTCCCATGACTGGACTGTAGGGGTAGATGGGTACAAGCTCTTTAGGAAGGACAGGCAGGGCAGGAGGGGAGGAGGTGGTGCCCTCTGTATCAGTGACCAGCTGGAATCAGTGGAGCTCCACCTGGGCAAGGACGATGAGCTGGTTGAGAGCATTAAGGGAAGCCAGGGGAAGATGATACGACCGTAGGAGTCTGCCACAGGCCACCTGACCAGCAGAAGCAAACCCTAACAATTCTGTGATTCCATTCCACTTGGGAAGCACTTGCCACAAGAAGAAGGAAAGGAGTGGAAGCTACACAAGTTACCAGTCTGGGCAGGGAACTCCACGGGCCCAATCCACTTGAAGGCTGGCTTGCGGCCGCGCTCCTCCGTGACGTGCACCTTGGTGATCAAGGCCAGGCTGGTGAGGACATTGGCGATGTCGTACAGCCTGCGCACCTTGGCTGGCGGGGAGGGCACAGACAGTCAGCACTCACACTTCCAGCCTGCTGATTCCATCACACACTCTCACCACAGCTCTCACCAAGCCCTATGAGGAGAGGCTGAGGGAGCTGGGGTTGCTTAGCCTGGAGAAGAGGAGGCTCAGGGGAGACCTTCTTGCTCTCTCCAACTCCCTGAAGGGAGGTTGTAGCCAGGTGGGGGTTGGTCCCTTCTCCCAGGCAACAAGCACCAGAACAAGAGGACACAGTCTCAAGCTGTGCCAGGGGAAGTTTAGGCTTGATTTTAGAAAAAAAGTTCTTCCCAGACAGAGAGATTGGCCATTGGAATGTGCTGCCCAGGGAGGTGGTAGGGTCACCGTCCCTGGAGGTGTTTAAGAAGAGACTGGATGAGGCACTTAGTGCCATGGTCTGATTGATTAGCTAGGTCTGGGTGATCAGTTGGACTTGATGATCTTGGAGGTCTCTTCCAACTTGGTTGATTCTGCAATTCTCACAGACAAGGCAGGTAAAATCTTAATCCACTTCCTGTGAAGCTCACCCTGCCAGCCTCCACCAGCTTATTACTGCTGCTTCATGTTTTAGCTGCTGAACCACCTCAGGAGCTCAGGTTTGAACTCACATACCTCATGGTGATGGATATGGGTTAAGGAGTGATGACACCACCAGCTGGCCTAGAAAAGGCAGCCTGTCTCCATGTGGAGGGAAGACAAGCACTTACACCATCACAGGATGTTAGGGGTTGGAAGGGACCTCCTAAAGTCATCAAGTCCAACCCCCCTGCCAGAGCAGGACCAGAGAATCCAGCACAGGTCACACAGGAACACATCCAGAAGGGGTATAAAATGATTAGGGTAACATCCTTCAGTCAATCATTTTCCATGCTAAATGTTTCTTTTCCAGGAGCTCAGCTGCTTTTCTTGAGGAGGTCTGATTCAAGTCTATTATTTCTCAGCACAAGAGAAAACATCTCCAAACACCTCTGAAAGGTGGCATTACCTTTTCTGCTTTCACACACAGATCACAAAGGATATTAAGGGTTGGAAGGGACCTCCGGTGATCATCGAGTCCAACCCCACCACCAGAGCAGGACCAGAGAATCCAGCACAGGTCACACAGGAATGCATCCAGATGGGGCTGGAAAGGCTCCAGAGAAGGAGACTCCACAACCTCTCTGGGCAGCCTGTTCCAGTGCCCTGTGAGCCTCCCAGTGAAGTTCCTCCTCATGTTGAGGTGGAACCTCCTATGCTGGAGTTTATATCCATTGTCCCTTGTCCTGTCACAGGGCACAACTGAGCAGAGTCTGTCCCCTCCCTCCTGACCCCCAGCCCTCATATATTTATAGACATCTATTAAATCCCCTCTCAGCCTTCTCTTCTCCAGAGCTCCCCAGGGCTCTCAGCCTCTCCTCATAGGGCACATGCTCCAATCCTTGGAGGCAAGAAGCACCTGAGTACACAGCTGATCACAAGAGGACACCTATTTATCATCTTATAAAATAACACTCCTAGTAAAATCTCTGTGACTCATATAAATAGCAAGTTTGAGATGATACCCACAGCTTATCCTGCTCCACTCCTCACATCCTCCCTGGTGTTTGGGGTTGAATTTTAAACCTGAAGTGCAAGTACTTTATTTTAGAAGTGCTTTTAAAATACTTGGAATAAAAGTCTTTGTTTTAGAAGCATTATTCACCAATTAGAATTATTTACCAATTTTCCATGGTGCCCAAGGAATCAAAATACTAATGTCCACCAACTGAAAAGCAAAGTCTGCCACCCAGCTGTGGAAAAACTGCTGGGGGAAAAAATGAGAAGTAACACATTTCTGGAGAGGAAAAAAGAATAATCAATACCATTAAATTAAACAACACTTTTCGTCTCAGTAAGGTCTGAAAAATCACTCAGAACAGTACAGGGAAGTAGAGTATATAAAAAAGTGGAGACAAACCCCCCCAAAATTGTTTTTCTTCTTTCTGAAGCTAAAACTTAGGAGATAATTGTCAAGTTGACTCTTCCCCCTGCCAAGCTCTCACAGAATGTTAGGGGCTGGAAGGGACCTTGAAAGCTTCTCCAGTCCAACCCCCCTGCCAGAGCAGGATCACCTAGAGCAGGTCACACAGGAACACATCCAGGCAGGGCCTGAGTATCTCCAGAGAGGGAGACTCCACAAACCCCTGGGCAGCCTCTTCCAGTGTTCTGTCACCCTCACAGTCTATCTCCACATACTGCTACTTGCAATTAAAAGAACCCCAAACAACCAAACCATATTTCAGCAGAAGACTCCCTGAGCTGCTCTTGCCGTCAGCCACTGGAGTCAGTCCAAACAAGCCCCTCTCTTTCCCTTGCTCACTGACTGATTCACCTCTCAACAGCCAGCTTACTTTTATATTTGCTGTGGTCCACTGTATCCTGGGTCTCTTCTATTAGAATCTTTGCTGCAGTGTCCAGAGTGACTATCTTGGTCTTGGAGGCAAGGAACAGCATGACAAACTTCTGGCTCATAATCCGCAGGGACTTGTCCTTTCTGCTGTTTGCAGATGCTGTGTTACAAACGACACCCAAGCCTCTTAGCACATGTCATCCCCCACAGCTCAACAAGTTAGCAAGCAGGTTTGGCACACAAAAAAAGAAGGGGGGGTGGGTGGGTGTGGGAATTGTTTCCTCACTGGGAAGCAGAAATCTTTTGAAAGGCAGCATATCACTGAGCAATTCAGAGCTACTCAAAGCTATGTTGCTATATAGTTTTGTGCCACACTAATTTTGTGACTCCAATGGATTCTGTAACTTAGAGCACTGTGTATTATATGGCCAGCACATAAACAGTGGACAAGTGGAAGCTGGCACCTGCTGTAGGCACAAAGCATTTACTGTCAGGCACAGGTGGAGAGCCTGGCAAAAGTTCCTGCCACACTGTACGCCAGAGGAAAATGCCGTCCTGAGCGCCACGCTAGGCACAGGACAGAAGAATTCTGCTACCCCCATGGTGAATTCTGCAGCTATTTGCAAAGGATATTTTCTTATTATTCAATTTCAAAGCCAAGTGAGGGGGAAAAGGTCACCTAGTAAACTGGAGAAAGCAGCTTATGTCTGTGTACCACATCAGTTATCTTACCAGAGGCGCAGTCTGGTTCTGAAAAGTCCAGTAAGGGACAGTCTTGAGAATCAGGAACAGGTTCCTTTTTCTGGTCTCCAAGTTTGCACTCCAAGTCCTGCTCCTTGTGCTGGAAGAAGGCCATCAGCTCCCCATACTGCAGCTCTCCTACCTCCTGAAGCGTTTTCAGGGTGTGGCTGAGGTTGTGGCGGCCGTGCCAGCAGTACTGGTTCTTGGCCACACGGCTAACCAGGTGCAAGGACTCCAGGACGTTCACTATGTCGTAAATCCGTCTCCGCTCAACTCCTGGTTTAAAGGGGGGGGGGGAAATAACACAGACACAGATGCTCATCTACTTTCAATGTGCTCTTCAGAAGCAGCAGAACACAGAGCAGGCTGCTCTTTAACACCTGAGCCTTCACAAGACTGTTCTCACTGTTCACCTGGACACATCATGTTGGATGTGCCCACATCTGCACAGCTGACGTGCCTATGGGTAGCCTCATGGTCTGATGCTGTTGGCCTGCTTACTAAATTGCTGGCCCAGCCATGGCTTCATCATAACAAGGGGACACAAGGGGAACAAGGGGACACAGTCTCAAGCTGCACCAGGGGAAGTTTAGGCTGGAGGTGAGGAGAAAGTTCTTCACTGAGAGAGTGATTCGTCATTGGAATGGGCTGCCCGAGGAGGTGGTTGAGTCGCCGTCCCTGGAGGCGTTCAAGAGGGGATTGGATGTGGCACTTGGTGCCATGGTCTGGTTGTGAGGTTTGTGGTTACAGGTTGGACTTGATGATCTTCGAGGTCTCTTCCAACCTTGGTAATACTGTGATACTGTGATAATGTGATAAGCATCTACACTATGTTTAGGACAACTGACTGCAGCCTGTCCAGCCCCACTCAGGCTCATTCAGTGTGCTCTGAGCTAAAACCCAAAGAGCCAAGAAGCCCCCAAAGCCCTTTGGCCCTTCCTGTCAGAGAGCTTCAGAGCCTGTGTGTAACAGAAGGCAGGAAAGCCTCTGAGCCTGGCACTGACACACAGTAGATGTCTCTTCCAACCTGGTCTATTCTATTCTATTCTATTCTATTCTATTCTATTCTATTCTATTCTATTCTATTCTATTCTATTCTATTCTATTCTATATAAGCCCACTCCTGCAGGAACCAGTAGTCCTCCACTTGCACTTCCAATGGCACAATTACTTGCTAAGCAGGTACCAAGCAATGGAGAATCAAAGGCTTCATAAGGTGCAGAGCAACCTTTTGTTCCTAGATGCTGCAGGAATGAGTCCTCAGCGCTGGCTGGGTCTACCCCAACGTGAAATCTGTGAAGTGTGTCTAACTTGGGTTCAGCTGACTTATGTGTGCAAGGCTGGGGATTCAATAACACACAGGTGGCTCTGCTCACTGCCCCAGATATTCACATTCAGGATTGTTTGAAGCACAGCTGCTGTATATGAGACAGTGCACTATACGCTGGTGGCATCATCTGCCCCAGAAATCTCTTAACAGTTAACATGGGTTGAGCAGAAGTGCTAGCCTAGAGGAAAGGTTTTGCAAGACTTCACAAGGCCTTGCTGCACCTGCAGAACATGGGTAATACTTTCCAGCCTCAAAGAGATGATAGGATAAACAATCTCTGAGCATTTCCAAGTACATGGAAAACTTGAGAGTGAGAGATGCTCTAGAAGAACAAGAGTGCTACACATATCCTGGTGTCTGTCAGGCACCATCAGTGAGTAAGGGAAAGAGAGGGACACCACTGTCACCCCTCTGTGGGCTTTCCACAGGTTTTCAACAGACAACATTTGTAAGTCAAAGCTGTATTACAACCCTTATTGCTGCTCTCTGTGTAACAAAGATCAGCAGTAAATGTTGTGGTCTCTGAAGCAAGTAGGTACAGACAAGCAAAGAAGTGAAAGCCAAAGGGAAAGAAAAACACACTCAACTTCTCAGAGGTGAAACCTCCAACAGGAAGTTCTAAACCAAAGGTTCCAGTGCTTAGGAAAGCAAAGTAACATCTCTCCCAGCACAGAATGGAGCCCTGCTTGAGTTTAGCTGCACAGGGCTGGAGCACGAGCCTCTCATGCAAACAGAGAGAGGAGTAACTGCAAAATCTGAAAGAACAATTTGCTTAGAAGTACTTTTAACTCTTTATTTCATCTGCATTCTCATTTCCACTTCCCATTACCGTGGCAAACAAATGAGTATTTAAATGACTTTCGAACGAGAGTCACAGGGGACATCACCCTTCTGTTCCCTTTCTTCCCCAAACTGACACCTTTCAAACTTGCTACCTTTTTTTCCCCTCTGATAAGATACCTGAGTTCTAAATGTAGATAGAGTATTTATTTGATTTAATATCTGTAAAGCCCTTCCCAGCTAAGGCACAACCTTGCCAAGGACCTGGATCTTTTTGTTGTTAGTGTGACCAGGCTCAGTTCTCTCTCCCAAGTTTTATTACTTCTCTCAGACATTTCATCAATCTTTTATACTACAACCAAACCTAAGAGCAGGCCCAGAAAGCAAGCTCCTCAATGATTTCTCACCACCTCAACAGAACACATTTTCTCCTTCTTCTCTTGCAGGTCTCCTGGCCACCTTCCCCCAAGACAGAATTTAAAGCTAAGACAATACAATACAATACAACACAATACAATAAACCAGGTTGGAAGAGACCTTCAAGATCATCACGTCCAACCCATCAACCAATCCAACACCACCTAATCAACTAAACCATGGCACCAAGCACCCCATCAAGTCTCCTCCTGAACACCTCCAATGATGGTGACTCCACCACCGCCCCAGGCAGTCCATTCCAAAGCGCAATCACTCTCTCTGTGTAGAACTTCTTCCTAACATCCAGCCTAAACCTCCCCTGGTGCAGCCTGAGACTGTGTCCTCTTGTTCTGCTGCTGGTTGCCTGGGAGAAGAGACCAACCTCTGCCTGTCCACAACCTCCCTTCAGGTAGCTGTAGAGAGCAAGAAGGTCACCCCTCAGTCTCCTCTTCTCCGGGCTAAGCAACCCCAGCTCCCTCAGTCTCTCCTCATAGGGCTTGTGTTCCAATCCCCTCACCAACCTCGTTGTCCTTCTCTGGACACCTTCCAGCAAGTCAACATCCTTCCTAAACTGAGGGGCCCAGAACTGGACACAGGACTCAAGGGGTGGCCTAACCAGTGCAGTGTACAGGGGCAGAATGACCTCCCTGCTCCTGCTGGCCACACTGTTCCTGAGGCAGGCCAGGATGCCATTGGCCCTCCTGGCTGCCTGGGCACACTGCAGGCTCATGTTCAGCCTCCCATCGACCAGCACCCCCAGGTCCCTCTCTGCCTGGCCGCTCTCCAGCCACTCCGACCCCAGCCTGTAGCACTGCCTGGGGTTGCTGTGGCCAATGTGCAGAACCCGGCACTTGGATGTGTTCAATCTCCTGCCCTTGGACTCTGCCCATCTGTCCAGCCTGTCGAGGTCCCTTTGCAGAGCCTCTCTGCCCTCCAGCAGATCAACTCCTGCCCCCAGCTTGGTGTCGTCCGCAAATTTCCTGATGATGGACTCAATGCCCTCATCCAGATCATCAATGAAGATGTTAAAGAGCATGGGGCCCAGCACTGATCCTTGGGGCACACCACTAGTGCCTGGCTGCCAGCTGGATGTGGCACCATTCACCACCACTCTCTGGGCTCGGCCCTCCAGCCAGTTCCTAGCCCAATGCAGTGTGCTCCTGTCCAAGCCGTGGGCTGACAGCTTGGTCAGGAGTTTGCTGTGGGGGACTGTGTCAAAGGCCTTGCTGAGGTCCAGGTAGACCACATCCACAGGCCTCCCCACATCCACCAGGCAGCCACCTGATCATAGAAGGAGATCAGGTTGGTCAGGCAGGACCTGCCCTTCCTAAATCCATGCTGGCTAGGCCTGATCCCTTGGCCATCCTGTAAGTGCTGTGCGATCGCACTCAAGATGACCTGCTCCATAATCTTGCCTGGCACTGAGGTCAGGCTGACAGGCCTATAATTCCCTGGCTCTTCCAACTGGCCCTTCTTGTGGATGGGCACCACGTTGGCCAGCTTCCAGTCTTCTGGGACCTCTCCAGTGAGCCAGGACTGCTGAAAAATCATGGAGAGTGGCTTGGCCAGCTCATCTGCCAGCTCCCTCAGCACCCTAGGATGGATTCCATCTGGTCCCATGGACTTGTGGGGGTCCAAGCGGCTGAGCAGATCTCTAATTATCCCATCCTGGAACAGAGGGGAACTATGCTGCTCCCTGGCTCCTTCTGCCAGCTCTGCAGGCCAGCCTTGATGAGCCAGGAGGTCTTTGATGGCGCAAGGTCAGGTGTGCAGCTGAATTCAGGCAGTACACCAAACTGATTTCCTGCACCCACTAACTTGCAGCTGTTTCCCCAAGCCTTCCCTTTTGACAGACTTTGTTTGTTTGTAAGTCCTCCCTCAGAGAGCTGGCAACTTGTAACTCCTCCAGCAAATTGAAAACTGAAGAAAGCAACAGAGCTGGTAAACAGAGGAAGGAAAGATCTGCCTACCAAAAAGTACCTTCAGGGAGCAAATTTGAGAACAGCAGTGCTATGGAGCAGTAAAGAGATCTAGGAGTGTTAGGCATTTTGAACTCTTGATCGGTAGGCTTAGAAGAGCATGCAGACATGGCAGGGGGGAAGGCAGAGCCTGAATGTACTCTCTCTGAGAGCTGATCTTTTGAAGGCTCTCCTCTTCTGTTAGCCCAGGTGACCCGTTGTTACCTCATGCTTGCAGGTATACATACCAAGAATGGAAGCCACCTCATCCAGGGAAATAGTAGTCTTTTCTGTTGACAATGGGTAACTCGGATAACGAGCTAAGAACTTTTGGCACAAGAGGCCTAAGCTCTTCTGCTTCCTGCTGGGCCTCTGCTTTTCAAACTCATCAACCGTGCTGTCTTCTACCACATCATACTGGTTGGGAAAAAGGAAAAGGTTGACCCTTTAGTGCAGAGCTTTAGAAGGAAGGCATAGCCAGAGAAGGCACATTTCACATGTCAGCCACATTTGAGCTCAGACCTTCTAATCATGGAAAAAATGGTTGTGCTGAAGGAAGCAGCGGTAAGACCAAACACCCAAGAGTGGAAGGAAGATTTTAAGGCCAGGCTGGATGCGGCTCTGAGCAACCTGATCTAGTATGAGGTATCCCTGCCCATGACAGGGGGGTTGGAACTAGATGATCCCTTCCAACCCTAACAATTCTATGATTCTTTCTGAGAGGAGGAAGAATATTCCCTCAAAGACCTCTGTGTCTAGTCTCTGGGTTGGACTTGAGGATCTTCGAGGTCTCTTCCAACCTTAGCGATACTGTGACACTGTGATCTTGAAGGTCTTTTCCAACCTGGTTAATTCTATTCTATTCTAATCCAGAAGCTGTGCAAGCCATCACAGAGTCCCTCTTTCAAGAGATTTTACTGCCCTTCACATTGCCACTCCAACTTTAAGAAACTGGGGGTTGGAGTGGGGAGGAGGCATGATGGTGAGAGGTTACAGAAGGCATCAGCCAGCCTCTGAACCTTAAACTCAGTCAAGCTGTTAATTCAGTGAATGCTGCAGGCCTTTCTGTGCCTGCAGGGAGAAGCTGTTGAACCCCAAACTTCCTTGCTTATGAGATCTTCATTGTGACCAAGTGACCTTGTGGCAGGCTTTTGCTCTGATTCAACTGACTTTTTTATGATATGGAAATAGCAGTATTCTCACAGGAACTCTTTCATACCTTTTCCAAACCAGCTTTCTGGGTGGAGAAAGTTATTAAGTGCAAGCTTTACCAACTAGAAAAGACTGGAACTCTCTACAGTTGCCACCCCCAAAATGCTACATGGTCTTAGCAGGCTTTAACATCAACTGTTTTTAACTAACTGGAAGCTCTGCTAGGAATTGTCTTTAGACAACTGTTGATTCCTTTATGACTATCCAAAGTGCAGAATCCTTCAGACTACTGTAGGTGGTGTACAACTTGCACTTGCAGAGTGATCTGCACCTACAAAATAATGGAGGAGGTTCCCAGAACTATTTTCCTCTCACTGAGATCAGCAGGGAAGGATATTCTCCAGGAAAAAAAATAAATAATCAAAAGTCGTGGTTAGAACAACAACAACAAAGTCTAAAGGAAGAAAACTGTAATGATGCATTGCCTGAGTCTTGGCAAGTTCAAAGTGTCCCAAACACTTGACCATACTGTTTGATGGAAAGTGGTTTCAGCTGACCACTCTGCAAAGCTTCTGTGGACAAGGTTTCAAAAGCATGCTGAAAAATACTCCTTCCCCCTGCCAAATTGCTTTTGAAAATGCTGCCTGTTTAAAACTGATCTGGCAATCTCCTGTCTAATGCAGGTCAGAAAATAGCCTCAGAAGTGCTTCAAGTGGGGAGAAATGACACATTCAAGCTTTAATTCCTTCACAGTCCTTTACAGTAATAGTCAGGCTCTCGGGGGTTACTTGTAAGACAGTTACTTCTGGTTTTGGAAAGTCCTGCTGCTCAGCCAGTGCTGTATAGGCAATTGCCCTTAGGAGCAAAGGACCAGCTGGAAGAAAACTGAAGCACAACCTAAGGAAGGTCTGAGTCTTGACTGAACATAAGGTAACCACGTTCTGAGTCTCACCTGTAATGAATCCGGTGTGTCGCTCTGGTCCCTGTTTTCTATGGGTCTGAAGAGCTCTTTCTTCTTCTCCCTGTCCCTCATATCAGGACTAGCAGCATTAACAAGCATCTTCAGGTTAGCAGTGGGGGTCCAGGGATCAGGCTGAGGTCTGTCAATAAGCTTTACAGGTGTGATAGGATTTCTTTCTGGGGTGCAGCCTTTTTGCTTCGATAAATCAACTGGTTCACTCTTAATGGGAGTTTTGGAGCCATCCTGGATCGATCAAATATGTTTTCCTATTAAACAAAAAGTTCTTTAGGCACAACAGGAAAGAAAACAGTTCCACAATCAATTTCCTTGCTCTTACAGAGGTAATTTAATGACTCATGCCTTGACACTCATATTTAGCACAGTTGTTCTGCCTCTGTTGGAAGCAGCACAGGTATTTTGCATGCTGCTGTACCAGAGGCAGTGTGTATGAGATATTGCCCTGAATTACAGACCCTGAGGTCAAGCAGTCAAACTTGTGGCCTT
This sequence comes from Picus viridis, assembly GCA_033816785.1. Classification (NCBI taxonomy): domain Eukaryota; kingdom Metazoa; phylum Chordata; class Aves; order Piciformes; family Picidae; genus Picus; species Picus viridis. The sequence continues at coordinate 11,719,818 of CM066567.1, forward strand.
GCAGGCTTTTAAATCCTCACTGTTAGCATGACAGCATTGCCCACAAACATAAATCACCAAACTGGGATTGAAACTGAAATAATGCACTGGTCACATTACACTGAGCAAGAAAACATGGTGTTCTACTTGAAAAGTCCCCAGTCAAAGGCCATTCTAAGGATGCAGCTCTGAACTGTCATAAAACACCAAAGTGGATGTAACTTCAGGTGAAAGTGAAACAACCTCAGCATCTGCACTATCTGCTGATCAGTACAGCAGAAAAATTGTCTGTTACAGTACTCCTGGACTACAGCTAAGAGCTGCTAGAAGGAAGTCTAACTCATCAGCTGATTTCTATCATTCTTTGAATGAAGCTCCACTCCCTTCAGTCCCTCTCTGAAGTCTAAGTTTTTTTTCATACTTCTCTGGGTCCAACTTTACCCCTTCCTCTTACTGCAAGAATTATCACAGAATTAACCAGGTTGGAAAAGATCTTCAAGATCATCAGGTCCAACCCATCACCAACACCATCTGATCAACTAAACCATGGCACCAAGTGCCTCATCCAAGCTCTTCTTAAACATTTCCAGTGATGGTGACTCCACCACCTCCCTGGGCAGCTCATTCCAATGGCCAATCAATGTTCCTGTAAAGAATTTCTCCCTAACATTCAGATCAACTAATTCCAAAGGGCTGAAGAAAATATCAGTCACATTCCTGAGCCAAGAGATCCATTTTTGAGACCCAAGAAACACCACTCTGGCATTCAGAGCCAATAGCTCATGAAGACTACCAGGATGGAGTAGGAGGATGCCATACTGCCTTTCTTTTGCAGGGTATAAATAGTTGAGGTCCAGGTATCCTAAACCTGGCACAGAGCAGGACTTCCAGAAATGCCTATGCATAAAGTTGTGCTGTTTCTTTCTGTCCAGTGAAATCAATGCTCTGTAGTCCAGCTATCACTTTATTCACCTTAGTACCCTACAAACTGGGCACTGTGTTACTTGGAGCTCTAGCTAATATTGCTCTGTGCTGTTGAGATTTAGTCCCTTGAGATGACTGCATGCACCTTAAGCGAGAGAAAGCCAAGCAGACAGATAATCAACCAGAAGACTAGTAGAACTTGTGACCTGCTGCAGTTGGGAGTGAAGCCTTTAGAACAGAAAACTGCTTCTAAAAAAACCTATAAATCAGGCTTGCAGTTGTGGGCTTTTCAGTCTAGCTGTGGCTTTGTTGATGTTGGTCTCAAACTGTGCAAGCTTCTTGCTCAGACTACGACCACTGCTTCATTTGTTCCTCAAAATGAAGACTGCTTGGAGGCTGGAGAGTATTAGTACAGGGTGAGGGGGGAGGGGTTGTGGTGCAGTAAGTCTAATTCTTAAATGGAAAGAAAAAAATCTTAAGTTCCCATTGGTTTGCTCTATGAACTTTCCCAAGTTTGGCTGTTTATGTGAAGCAACTGAGCTATCACTTAGTTGATACAGATATTTACAGAGGGGATTCCAAAAAATCACCTTATTTGATACAGCCTAGGCAGAAAGCAGAGAGGAATTCTAGTAACAACTGAAGCAATTCAAAGTAGAAACAAATCTGGCACATCAAAAAGGTTGTGCCCCGAGTACTTGCAGTGAACACTAAGGGCTCTGCAGAGGGACCTCGACCCACTGGACAGATGGGCAGAGTTCAATAGGGTGGTATTCAACAAATCCAAGTGCCAGGTGCTGCACTTTGGCCACAACAACCCCATGCAGAGCTACAGGCTGGGGTCAGTGGCTGGAGAGCTGCCAAACAGAGAGGGACCTGGGGGTGCTGGTTGACAGCTGCCTGAACATGAGCCAGCAGTGTGCCCAGGTGGCCAGGAGGGCTGACAGCATCCTGGCCTGCATCAAGAATAGTGTGGCCAGCAGGAGCAGGGAAGTCATTGTGCCCCTGTACTCTGCATTGGCTAGGCCACACCTTGAGTCTTGTGTCCAGTTCTGGGCCCCTCAGTTTAAGAAGGACATTGAAACTCTTGAACATGTCCAGAGAAGGGCAACAAGGCTGGTGAGAGGCCTTGAGCACAGCCCTGTGAGGAGAGGCTGAGGGAGCTGGGGTTGTTTAGCCTGGGGAAGAGGAGGCTCAGGGGAGACCTCATTGCTCTCTACAACTACCTGAAGGAGGGTTGTAGCCAGGAAGGGGTTGGCCTCTCTAGCAACCAGCACCAGAACAAGAGGACACAGTCTCAAGCTGTGCCAGGGGAAGTTTAGGCTGGAGGTGAGGAGAAAGTTCTTCACCGAGAGAGTCGTTCGCCATTGGAATGTGCTGCCCAGGGAGGTGGTGGAGTCACCATCCCTGGAGGTGTTCAAGAGGGGATTGGACGTGGCACTTGGTGCCATGGTCTAGTCATGAGGTGTGTGGTGCCAGGTTGGACTTGATGATCTTTGAGGTCTCTTCCATCCTTGGTGATACTGTGATACTTCTGCATACATCCACCTACGAATGACCCCAAAGGATGTAACAAATATATCTCCCTTGAGCAATTAAGAGTTAGTTGAAACTTACTACACTAGGATAAACAGGGGTCAATTCTGAGGCCACAATGATTCTTAGACTTATATGCTCACACAGCCTTGGCACACAATGTGTTCTTGGAATTTCTCATTTGGCAGTGAATCAACACTCAAGTCTGTAATGGAGAAAGTCTACCTTCCCCCTCAAGTTCCTGTTCACTATGGTTAGTGCTAATGGAACTGCAGTCAGGACAGCTGAAGCAACTTGCTGTTCTTCCACTTCAGATTTTTCTGTTTGTAGAAATATCACAACAAAAAAAATAATTAAAAAAGGCAGTGGCACTACAGTAGGACCATGTCTACTACCAACTTTTCAGATCTTTATTTTGCTTTTACCTCTCCCCCACACACGCTTTTTTCCCTCCCCAGTAGCTGCAGTGCTCAACAAACTCCTAGCTGTGTTCCACACAAAACTGCAAGGGCAGTTGGTAGAACTATGAGATTCACTTTGATTTGAGCAGAGATGGCTTGCAACAACAAGGACAAGAAGGCCTGCCTTAATGAATGTAGCGTGTCAGCAGGAATCAAAACAAACACCTGAGATAACAGGAGCTGAGTCTGACTAGAACTATGTGATCTTGGGAGGATTGAATGTGGAGATCAGGTGATGAATTGGGTCTATTTCAGGAGGCATCACTAAGCAAGGCATGCCTTAAGTTAGACATCCTGTGTCTTAGCTGGTGAGGCAAGAGAGGAGCCATGAGCTTGTTCCTTGCTGTGTGTCACTGCACAGGCTCCTTACCTGCTAACACCACTGTATGGCTACAGGTATACTTTGCCTGGCCAGAAGACAAGCAGAGTGGACATACCTATCCTCACGCTCAAACTGCTGCTGTGTAACAGGACTACACTGTTCCTGCAACATGTCAGGCCAGCCACTTGTTAGCTTTTGAATGCTGAACCTGTAGAAAAACCTCCTCCTCCACCTTCCACTGAAGTAGCTCCTGGGATGCTCGAATTGCCTCGTGAGTTCTGCTGAAGTGAAAGCCAAAACCTGCTTCCCTGGAAATAAAGCCTGCGTGCATGCACTCTGCTTGCTGACAACGGTGGTGTGGCTCATGGCTGTTTCGTTGGATGTCTTTTATCTTAACGGTAGCATCGGACGCCCCTGTGCTCCGAGTGCCAGCAGGTACCATGCACATGTACATCTGTAAGATGTACAGACCGACAGGGCAGGGCAGACCAGGTGTGCCGGTCCAAAAGGCAGCACCCCAAACGTTACCAGCGGGAGAGAGTGGGAAAGAACCCGGGGGGCACAGGCCTGACCGCCCAGCCTTACCAACCTCCAAGCCGCCCAGAGCGGAGCCCTGTACAGGCAGCACGCACAGGACTCAGGCGTCACAGCCACGGGGTGGCCGTCCCGAGCGCCGGGCTGGCAGTCCCGGGCGCCCCCTGGAACTTCGCGCTGCGGCCGGGCCGGCGCGACGCTCCGCACCGGGAGAGGCGGTAGCGTGCGAGGGGATCCCGCGGCGCCGAAGACAGACAGATCAAACCTCCCGCTCACCTCCCCCAACCCCCCACGCCAGCTCACCTTCTGGGCCGCCTCGGCGCGGCCCCGCCGCCCCGGCCGGCCGCTCGCCAGGTCCCGCAGAGACAGGACGCTCACCTCCATCTGCAAAGCGAGAAGGCACTTTTAGTCCGGCCCTTAAGAGGAGCCGCTCCCGAGCGGGCTCCCGTCCGCGGCAGGACGCGAAGGGAGCGCGGCAGCACGGGACTTCGCTCCCGGGGCGGGGGGGGGTGGCACAGCCTGCCCGGCCCCTGCGGCGCGGCGGCCTCACCTCGGCGGCGGGCGGCCCGGCGGGCGGGCGGGCGGGGGCGCGGGTCTCTGCAACTCCCGCCAGGCGCCCTCAGACATCTCTTTACAATCCGGCCAATCAGGAGCGGCCCGCCGGGGAGCCCCGGCAGCGCGACCGCCCAATCAGCGCTCGGGCAGGCGGCGCGCGGCAGCTGGGCGCGGGACGGAGCTCCCGCCCGCGCGGGGCAGCTTCGCTCCCTTTTCTTCGCGCGGTCGCCGGCGGCCCTCCCCCTCCCCCCAGCCCTCCCCCCGCCCGCCACTAGGCCGCCAGCGCCAGGCGGGACGCGGCAGGCGGGAAAGGGCCGCCGGGGGGCCAGCGGGGCCGGGCGGGCAACAGGTGGGGCTGGGGGCGGTGGGCTTGTCTCCACCGGAGGTGTGCGGGCTCCCCTCGGGCTGCTGTTGCGGCGGCTCCGTCGCTGAGGGGCTAAGGGGAAGGCGACAGCGTGAGAGGTGGGGACGCTGCTGTCCGGCGCCTTCTGACGCGGGGGGAAGGGCTGCGGCACGGGCCGGCGCGGCCAGCCTCGGGCAGCCTCTGGTAGCCTCTGGCGCTCGGCCGCCGCTGCATGGAGACGCCGGCGGGCTGGTGGCGAACAGCAGCCCGGGTCGCAGGGGCGGGCTGGGAACTGGGCCGGGCGCCGGGGTGCTGCTCCTCCCGGGGTGCTGCTCGGTACGGGGCTTGCGCTACCGGCAGCTCCCCAGGCGGGGCCGGTGCGAGGAGCCTGCGGCACAGCCCTGGGCATCCTGGAGAGGGTGGGATTGTTTGCAGTCGCCCCCTGGAACGGGTCAGCTGCCGGGAAGATCGGGCGCTGAGGGGAGCATCTGGACACGGGAAACGGCGGGAGCCCCGAGTCAAGCTGCGCGGTGCCGTTCCCTCCCTTGGCAGCTGACAGCGTACCGAGGCGAGGAGGCGAAATCCGGGCAGCCTGCGGAGCTGTGCAGTGCCGAGTGTTCAGCTGGTCCAGTTCTGACTTACGGAGGCACAATATTACTGAAAGATGATCGAAAAATTGTCTAAGTAATAGTTTAAGTGTTGCTGTGTGTGTTTGTTGTTTTCTCTGCAGAACTATTTCAGACTTGAAAGTGGTTGCGTTAAGCTCGCGACTTTTAGGAGAAATTTCCTCCGTGTAGTGCAATTAATTTTGCTTTTTAAATTGATTTTGTACTGAAGATACTTTGTTGGTTTGGTTTTGCTTACACTAAGGACAGGCATGCTGGTGCATTACTCCTGTCTTGGTTTGTCATGAACGGATTTCCCTTCTAAATTGCTCATGAGCTGGTAATGAGTTGCCACAGAAGAAAAACTCCAATACACATTTCAGATAATCCATAAAAATACTCATTGGTTAATTTTTGAGCAACAGGAAAAGTCAGGGGTTTGGGGGTTGGGTTTTTTGGTGTGGTTTTTTTTTTTTGGATTTTTGGTATTTTTTTTCAGTAAGGATATAGATAACCCAATCCTCTTGTGATAACTTTAATTTACTCAGTCTTAGTTTTTATTTTTCAGGAAATTCAAGTACACCACAGTTTGTCAAAGAAAATGGCATATAAACTCCCAGAGAAATCTCTTTTTATAAGAAATAAAAAGCCCTTTATGCTTTTAAGCCTTGGTCTTAATTAATTAATGCCATGGTTGCAAACTGTTTCCGTGTGTATTTGCATCTCTAGCCGTTACACGGAGAGACACATCTAATGAGTGTGGTGTTGGTAATGCTGTCACTCAACAGGAGCTCTCAAGACAGACTCGTGAGAAGTGTGAGATGTGCAGAGTCATGAAAATCCTAAACATGCCCAGGCACGAACTCTAAGCCACAGTGAAGAAGCTGACAAGTTCAGCAGCTGAACTCAGAACCCTGTGAGCAAGCTCAGGAGGTGTGGGACAGAAGAGCAGACCGTGATCAGGAACTGGTTACAAAACAGAGTCCCAAGAGTGGTGGTCAGTGGTGCCAAGTCCAGCTGGAGAGCTGTAACTAGTGGAGTCCCCCAGGGATCAGTGCTGGGTCCAGTGCTGTTCACCACCTTCATCAGTGACATTGATGAGGGGACAGACAGACAAACTCTGGTCAGCAAGTTTGCTCATGGTACCAAACAGTCCCATGGAGGGCTGTGAGGATGCTGAAGGGACAGGAGCTCTGCCTGATGAGGAGAGGCTGAGAGCCCTGGGTCTGCTCAGTCTGGAGAGAAGATGGAGAGGGGATCTAATAAATGTTTATAAATATCTGAGAGCTGGGGTTCAAGAGGGAGGGGGCAGACCCTGCTCACTTGCAGCTTGGGATAGGACAAGGGGCAATGGAGAGAAACTCCAGCACAGGAGATCCCACCTCAACAAGAGGAAGAATTTTGCTACGGGGGTCACAGAGCACTGGAGCAGGCTGCCCAGAGAGGTTGTGGAGCCTCCTTCTCTGGAGCCTTTCCTAACCCACCTGGATGCATTCCTGTGTGACCTGTGCTGGACTCTATGGCCCTGTTCTGGCAGGGGGTCGGACTGGATGACCTCCAGAGTTCTCTTCCACCACCTAACATCCTGTGATCCTATGAACCTTCTTGTCTGCTGCACTCCCAGTGATACGAAGTTGCCACCTGGCCCCTTTAGTTGTATACTTAAGTAATGCAACACAGAAAAATACATTCTTGGTCTTAGGTCAGACTTAAGTCAGCATCACCTGCAGGCTGTGTTGGCAATGCTGCACATCTAGTTGAGATGTTACTGACTTGTAATACCATGATTTGCTTCTGGGATAGACCTGTACCCTTAGCTGACACTCAGGCCTCGTGGCTTTTCTTACTTTAGGTTAAGGATGCCTCTGGATATAAACTGCATTGCTACTAAAGCTCTCATTTGAATCATGACAGCCTCAGGAGGTTCAACAGCACCAAGTGCAAGGTCCTGCAGCTTGGGCAATCCCAAGCACTGATAGAGGCTGGGCAGGGACTGGCTTGAGAGCAGCCCTCAAGAAAAGGACCTGGGGGTGCTGGGGGAGGAGAAGCCCAACAGGAGCCAGCAGAGAGCACTTGCAGCTCAGAGAGTCAAGCAGAGCGTGGGCTGCAGCAAGAGAAGTGTGGCCAGCAGGGCCAGGGAGGGGATTCTGCCCCTCTGCTCCACTCTGCTGAGACCACAGCTGGAGCTCTGTGTCCAGTTCTGGAGCCTCTGTTCCAGAAAGGATCTGGAGGTGCTGGAAGGTATGCAGAGAAGGGCCACGAGGATGAGCAGAGGGCTGGAGCTGCTCTGCTATGGAGACAGACTGAGAGAGTTGGGGTTGTGCAGTCTGGAGAGAAGGCTCCAGAGAAGGACACCTTCTTGTGGCCTTCCAGTACCTGAAGGGGGCTCCAAGAAAGCTGGGGAGGGACTTTTGAGGGTATCAGGGAGTGATAGTAGTGGGGAGAATGGAGCAGAACTAGAAATGGGTAGATTGAGATTGGATGTGAGGAAGAAGTTGTTCCCCATGAGGGTGGTGAGAGACTGGCACAGGTTGCCCAGGGAGGTGGTGGAAGCCTCATGCCTGGAGGTTTTGAAGGGCAGGCTGGATGTGGCTGTGAGCAACCTGCTGTAGTGCGAGGTGTTCCTGGTCATGACAGGGGGTTGGGTCTGGATGCTCCTTGAGGTCCCTTCCAAGCCTGACAATTCTGTGATTCTAAGTTTGAGACCAGTTAGTTTTGCTGGTGGTTTACATGCATGCTATTCTTGGCAGCTGAGCTGCTTCCTGCTTGGAGGAAGTTGGCTGAAGTTATGTAATAGGTCTGTTCTGGAAACACCATGTTCTGCTGAGGATCAGGCAAGTGAGTCAGATCTCTGGCAGGCTGGAAGCCCAGCCTGTTTGCTAGGTGAAATTTCACCCCAGAAGGTGTTGTGAAGCTCAGCATGGGAAGGAGGTGCAGAAGAAAAGAAATAAGAAAACATTCAGGAGGAGAGGGCTGTTAGCCCAGTGCTTCAGAGGGGTGCTAGGGCCCAGATTGGCACTGGCTACAGTAAGGGCTGTGAGTTGAATATAGAGACTAAAGTGGGAGAAGTGAGACATGGCACCAGATGGGCAGCTGTGGGAGCTGCAGTGGGTGTAAAGGGACACTGTGATGGTTCAGTCTGGGGAAAATAAGTGCATTGAGGCTGGAGAAGCTGCTTTCATGGGAGGTACTGGCAGAGATTTGGGCATAGCAAATACCCACCTGTGCTGTGGACATCGCTGGTTTGCAATGTGAGAAAGTTATCTAGCATAAAATGTATTTGTTAATCCTACTCTTTTCTATAAGATCCTTTGACAGTGTCCCACACATTATCTTGGTCTCCAAGCTGGTAAAATACAGCTTTGATGGATGGACAACTCAGTGCTGCACCCAAAGAGTGCTGCTGGTTTTGGTGCCATGTCCCCCCTGAGGCAGCTTGGAAGTTCTCTCCTTTCAATCACCTCAGGCTGCCGTGGGCTAGGCACGTTCTGCCCCAGTATGGGCAGTAGCCATGGCTGTTTGGCATGAGAGAAGAGCCAGAAGAGGCTGTGCTAGATGTAATCCTGTGGCTGCTTGGTACTGATAGCCATGGCCTAAATACAGAAGCAAGGCTGGGAGCAGCAACCACAACCAACAAGGCCCTTCTCTCACCATGCTTTGGAAATCTACACTCACTGTAATACAGAGCCCCAGCTCTTACAAGAGGAATAGAGAGGGGCCCCAAGTAGACCCACAGCTGGATGGCTCGGGTGAATGACTGGCATGATCTACATGGTGGAAGCCATTCCAGTAAAGGAAGGCAATGCATCAGTCTCCCATTTCCCAAGTGCTTTGGTTGCTTAGCTTCTCTGTCAGTATCATTGCTTGTGCCTGGAAATGATGATCACAAATGTTATAACAGAAGTGCAAATATGACCCTAATGACATGCTACCCAAAGAGTTCTGTAAGAACATGTACAGTCAGTGATGCCATTTACCTACTAAATACCCTCTGCTGGAGGAACAGAATCAACAGATGGACATGCAGGGAAGTGAAAACAAAGTCCCACATTTCTTTCTTTTGTAGCACAGTAGTCCTGGCACTGGCTGCCATACACACTCCTGATGCATTTCATTGCTCTGCCCCTGACCTTCTGATCATGCACAACTGTCCCTGGATTACAAAGCCAGAGGGAGCATTAGATCATCTGCTCTGACCAGCCATGTGTTGCAGGCCATTAAATTACATTCATTATCCTTGTATTGATCCTAAGGACTTCTGCATGGCTAAAGCTTGTGTTCCGGAGCAGCGTGTGGTATTGATCTGAAGACAAGACTGTGAATCCATCATTTCCACTACTGTTTGCTTAAATATTATGCCATTGTCCATACTATTTTTTTCTCCCCTTATTTCTAGCTGGATTTTGTCTGGCTTCAGCTTCAAGCTTTTGGTTCCTGCTATGCTCTTCTACCCTGAACTGCAGGGCAACAAGGCTGGTGAGGGTCTTGGAACACGGCCCTGTGAGAAGCAGCTGAGGGAGCTGGGGTTGCTTAGCCTGGGGAAGAGGAGGCTCAGGGGAAACCTCATTGCTCTCTACAACTACCTGAAGGAGGGTTGTAGCCAGGAGGGAGTTGGTCTCTTCTCCCAGGCACCCAGCACCTGAACAAGAGGACACAGTCTCAAGCTGCACCAGGGGAAGTTTAGGCTGGAAGTGAGGAGAAAGTTCTTCACCGAGAGAGTCGTTCGCCATTGGAATGTGCTGCCCAGGGAGGTGGTGGAGTCACCGTCCCTGGAGGTGTTCAAGAGGGGATTGGACGTGACACTTGGTGCCATGGTCTAGTCATGAGGTGTGTGGTGCCAGGTTGGACTTGATGATCTTCGAGGTCTCTTCCAACCTTGGTGATACTGTGATACTGTGTCCCTGCCCCTGGCAGGAGGTTGGGACTGGATGCTCCTTGAGGTCCCTTCCAACCCTGACGATTCTATGGTTCTATGACCATGTTAGATTAAGTCAGCAGTTGTTTCTGCTTAGAATCTGTAGCTGAATTTAAAAGTCGTAGCCCAACACTAGCAGAGCAGCCTGCCCTGAGTAGCCCCATGCAACACAAGCAGCAGTAAGCAAACATTTAAGGAAGCTGCATGAAGTCAGAACTTACAGGAAATCATCCTTTCCCTGATCATTCTTCCCAGATCCAGAGCTTCCTGAGCAAGCACTTGCATCCAGGCTGTCACGATGAGCAGCCACCTCTGGACCTGGCCTGCACAAAGCCTGGTCTGAACTCAACTACACTTTTGACCATCTCAGTGCTCTGGAGGGACAGAAAGAAAACAGAAACCAGGTATACAAATCAATACACCCAAACTATTTCCATTGTGTGGAAAATGTTTTGCTTTGAAATATGCTGCCTGAGCGAGTGCAAAGGTTTTTCTTTACCTGAAGCTATATGTTAAAACAGTAAAAATGAGCAAATAAAAGGTCTGGTGTGGTGTGCCCCCACAGAATTGATCTCCAAGTGTGTTAATGCTACCAGCTGATTTGCAGGTGTAAATTGCATGTTTGTGTGAGTGCTGCTCTTATTCCCCCAAGCCCTCTAGATTGTATGAATGAGCTGCTGGCTATGAGCTGCAGTGTGTGCAATCAGAGGCATGGGGTTCCATTGGGAAGTCAGTTACAGCATGAAATTAATCACTTCCAGCCACTCAGATTGAGCAGCTGAAAAGCAAAAATGATTATCAAAGCTCCGTGGCCTCTAGCAATGAGTGTGAAACCCCTGAATGTGCCTGCACTGCAGCTGGCTGACAGAGTCTGCAGTTGTCTGAGATGGCACAGTGCTTCAAACCATAGAATCATAGAGTTGTTAGGGTTGGAAGGGACCTCAAGGAGCAGCCAGTTCCAACCCATCTGCCATGGCCAAGGACACCTCACACTACAGCAGGTTGCTCACAGCCACATCCAGCCTGCCCTTCAAAACCTCCAGGCATGAAGCTTCCACCACCTCCCTGGGCAACCTGTGCCAGGCTCTCACCACCCTCATGGGGAACAACTTCTTCCTCACATCCAATCTCAATCTACCCATTTCTAGTTTTGCTCCATTCCCCCAGTCCTATCACTCCCTGACACCCTCAAAAGTCCCTCCCCAGCTTTCTTAGAGCCCCCTCAGATACTGGAAGGCCACAATGAAGGTCTCCTGGGAGCCTTCTCCTCTCCAGACTGCACAACCCCAACTCTCTCAGTCTGTCTCCATAGCAGAGCAGCTCCAGCCCTCTGCTCATCCTCATGGCCCTTCTCTGGACACCTTCCAGCACCTCCAGATCCTCCCTGGAACAGAGGCTCCAGAACTGGACACAGTGCTCCAGGTGTGGTCTCACCAGAGCAGAAGAGGAGAATCCCCTCCCTGGCCCTGCTGGCCACACTTCTCTTGCTGCAGCCCAGGATGTGATTGGCTTCCTGGGCTGCAAGAGCACTGTTTTCCTCTGGAGTGCTGCAAAAAAAGCCAGGTAGTCAATCACACAAGCCTGTAAAAAGCCACTCATTTTCAGTGCAAGCACAGAAGGAATTGCTTATTCCACATATCCAGTGCCCTCCTGACAGGTAGCTGGGAATGCAAGAGCTTAGGCTCAGTGCTGTGGCTGCCATTTTAGATGGAATAGGAAGAACTGATGTTACTGGTGCTGCCTACACTAGCAAGAAATGCAGCATCTGACCTAGAGAGTTGGTGCCAAACCTGAGATGGAAAATACTGCTAATTGTTTTTGGTCTGTGTCTCAAGGATGGCTAAATATAAGCTCAGGGCTTGCTTTCATTACTTGGTGAAAGTTGTTAATGACAGTGTGTCTTTGCTTAACCCATTTTGCTCACTGGGGAATTAGAATAATTATCAGTAATTATAGTTAGTGCTGATGAGTAGAGAGGAACAGAGGAATGAGGGTGATGAGAGACTGGCCAGGGAGGTGGTGGAAGCCTCATGCCTGGAGGTTTTTGCAGCCAGGCTGGATGTGGCCGTGAGCAACATGCTGTAGTGTGAGGTGTCCCTGCCTGTGGTAGGGGGTTGGAACTGGGTGATCCTTGAGGTCTCTTCCAACCCTGACAATTCTATGACTCAAATGTGCACTTCCATCTGGCTTGCACACTGTTTTGTACTGGCACCAGATTTGAGTTTAGAGACGATGTTGAGGGTTTTGTCCTCCCTTACTGCAGCATGGGATCTTGTTCTCTTGATTTTTTCAGAGACTTCTTTCCTCAAGAATTCCCTGTTTTCCTGGGGCTTCCAGGGTCCTGCACACTGCTTGAAGCATGCACGCAGCACAGTTTTCCAGATCTTTAACAACAGAAATATTTGCCTTTGGGGAGGAGAATGAGATCTGCTGGTATCTCAGAGTAGGCCATCTTGTCCTGTGAGACTCTGACAGGCACAAGGGACACAACACATGGGAGAGGGCAGGGGCTTGGTGACTTTTCACAGCACTGGTGTCTATTTCACCTGCGTGTTGTTATTTAGAGCGATAATATTGACACACTTCTGTTAAGCAAAGACATTCCCTTTGCCTGTGGAAGCACAGGAGATGTTTCCCCTACCAGGAAAAACAAGGGAGAGGGGAGGCAACCTGAATCTGTTCCATTTGGGCTTTTGGACTCTGGGAAAAGCTTAAACCACAACCTCAGACAACCACAGAGCTGCCTGAAAGAATGTTCAGGTATTGCTGTGTAGAGAGGAGTCCTGAGGTACCCAAAGATGGTAAGGCAGTGCTGCAGCACAGCCTCCATTCCTGCATGATAGGGCAAGGCTGAATAGGTAGGAAGGAGCATCAGAGCATTGATGCTATAAACCTTTTAAAGACAACTTCTATCAAGAACAATGTGTTTCCCCACATCCCAGCTACGGTAAGATGCAGAATTGGCAGGATGCATTTTTCATCTTGGCCTCTGGTATGTCAAAGTTATAGGTCTGACTGAGCAACATCTTGATGAAATTTTATGGCCTGGGGGTTTTGTTGCTGTTCTTTGTTTTCTTTTCAAACAAAGGAGGTCAACCTAGCTGAGCAGAAGGGTGCTTTCCAGGGTTAGGGGATATGAAAGATTCACTCACTCTCAGTCATGTTGCCCTTTATAGCTGTGAGGCACAAAATAGCTACCATAGAACACTTTATTCAAAGGGGAGTAGAATACCAGGTTGGAAAGGACCTGAAGGATCAGCTAGAGTTGTATCACTTACTGGACCAAAATTGTATGCAAGCTTTAAAGCTGAAATTGGGTCGAAGGTTTTGGCATCTTCAGAGGCTTCAAAAGTTTCTGGTTTAATTATAATCACCCTTGAGCTCTTCAGAGTGCCATGGCAGCCATTTGAAACCAAATCAATCTAGTCAGCACTCTAGTTAGGTGTGTCAGAAGGCCCCTTACTGATGGGGGGTGCATGGAAATTCATAGCCAACAAATGGATTTCAGGCCTTGACTTCGAGCCTTTGTATTTCTAAAGGACCAACGCTATTAAAACAACAGAAGAATAGCAGTTGGAAGCAAAACTGTTTCCTCTGGCCCTTTCAGAGGTGTCAGGTAGCTATCAGGTGACTCTGTGAAAGGGTGACCATTTCTACTGTTAATGTGTAGTTAAACCATGCAGTATTTGAAGAGTGCCTCTGGTGCTGTTGATCATCCAGAGGGACAGGATGGCATCCAGAGGGACAGGATGGCATCCAGAGGGACAGGATGGCATCCAGAGGGACAGGATGGCATCCAGAGGGACAGGATGGCATCCAGAGGGACAGGATGGCATCCAGAGGGACAGGATGGCGAGGTGGTGCCCAGGTGAACCTCATGAGGTTCAACAAGAGCAAGTGCAGGGTTCTGCACCTGGGCTGGAACAATCCTCCCTGTCAGTACAGGCTGGGGGAGGAGGTGAGAGAAAGCAGCCCTGAGGAAGAGGACTTAGGGGTGCTGTTTGAGACACTGGACAGGAGCAGGCAGTGTGCGCTTGCAGCACAGAAGGCAAATCACAGCCTGGGCTGCATCCAAAGCAGCGTTGCCAGCAGAGCCAGAGAGGTGATTCTGCCACTTGGCTCTGCTGAGACCTCACCTGGAGTACTGTGTGCAGCCCTGGAGCCCTCAAGTACAGGCAGGACATGGAGCTGATGGAGAGGGTCCAGAGAAGGGCCACCAAAATGATCAGGGGGTTGGAGCAGCTCTGCTATGGGGACACGCTGAGGGAGCTGGGGGTGTTCAGCCTGGAGAAGAGGAGGCTCCAGGGAGACCTAAGAGCAGCCTGCCAGTACCTGAAGGGAGCTACAGGAAGGATGGAGAGAAACTGTTTGCAAAGGCCTGCAGGGACAGGACCAGGGGCAATGGCTTCAAACTAGAGCAGAGCAGATGTAGATTGGATGTTAGGAGCAAGGTCTTTCCTATAAGGGTGGTGGAACACTGGCACAGGTTTCCCAGGGAGGTGGTTGAGGCTCCTTCCCTGGAGATCTTCAAGGTGAGGCTGGAGGAGGCCCTGGGCAGCCTGATCTAGTTGGGGATGTCCCTGCTGACTGCAGGGAGTTTGGACTGGATGAGCTTTGGAGGTCCCTTCCAGCCTGGGCCATTCTGTGATTCTATATACATAAAAAACTGAATTGGCTGATCTGTTAAAGTATCTGCAAACCAGAGCCCTTCAGAGCCTTGAGAACAGCCAGACATGAATTCTGCTGATCCACATCCACTGTACTATTGAGAAAAATAAGGATGAAACAGGAAAATCACATTCACACAACCAAGAGCTACCACACATATCTGCAACTGCATTAGGCAAGTATTTTTTGTTTTATCAGGTGGACAGATACTTTTGATTTGATTTATGATCAAGCCAAAGCATTTGTGTATTGCTGGTCAGCTAAAGCCCTGCTGCAGGCACAATGGAACAAACAGCCTAATGCTGTTTGTGTTTTGTCTGAGGAGTCAATCATTTCTTCTCTTTTTGCCTGAGTGAATGTTTGTTTGGGGAGGAAGACATTCTTTTACCTGGCAATGAAATAGTTCTTTGTGTTCTGGCTTTGACTTTTGGTGCTGAGCACATCTTTAGGTAGAAGGCAGTTAGAGTGACCCTTCTGCAAGCAAAAAGCTTTGAACTATGGTCTGAGGAACTGACTCATCATCCAAAGGATTGTAACTAACCTTTTGCATGCTTCTGGCTCATTGCAGCTGAGGAAAAAAAGCCTACATAGATTTTACCTGGGTGTTAGGAACAAGCTCTGCACCATGAGGGTGGTGGAACACTGGCACAGGTTGCCCAGGGAGGTGGTTGGGGCCCCATCCCTGGAGATATGCAAGGGGAGGCTCAGTGTGGCCTTGGGCAGCCTGATCTGGTTGGAGATGTCCCTGCTGACTGCAAGGGGTTGGACTGGAGGAGCAATGGAGGTCCCTTCCAGCCCCTAACATTCTGTGATTTAGTAATGCAAAATGTGAAAAACCCACAAATTAGCAGCAAGGTTTGATTCTGCACAGGAATGCATCCAGGTGGGGTTGGAAAGTCTCCAGAGAAGGAGACTCCACAACCTCTCTGGGCAGCCTGCTCCAGGGCTCTGTCATCCTCACTGCAAAGTAGTTTCTCCTCATGTTGAGCTGAAACCTTCTCTGCTCAAGTTTGTCTCCATTGTTCCTTGGCTTATTGCTGTGCACCACCCAAAAGAGCTTGGCCCCCTCCACTTGACCCCCACCCCTCAGCTATTGATAGGCATTGATCAGATCCCTTCTCAGCCTTCTCTTCTCCAGACTAAACAGCCCCAGGGCTCTCAGTCTCTCTTCACAGGGGAGATGCTCAAGTCCCCCAAGCATCCTCCTGGCTCTCCCTTGGACTCTCTCCACCAGCTCTCTGTCTCTCTTGAACTGGGGATTTTTAGAGCACAAAACTCAAACAAATTGCATAGGGGACAAAATATTTGATCAATGTTTCCTGGTAGGCTTTGCTGACTGTCTGAAAGTATTGACAGCTGAACAGGTGATCAGCTGATGGAAAACTCCACTACCTTAGCCTGGCCTGTGTATGCACTCCTAATATCATGCCACTGGGAAGCAAAAGATAGAAAGTTAAGTTCACAGAGTCACAGAATGGCCTGGACTGCAAGGGACCTCCAATGCTCATCCAGTCCGACCTCCCCGCAGTCAGCAGGGACATCCCCAGCTAGATCAGGCTGCCCAGGGCCTCCTCCAGCCTCACCCTGAATGTCTCCATGGAAGGAGCCTCAACCACCTCCCTGGGCAACCTGTGCCAGTCTTCCACCACCTTCAGGGTGCAGAGCTTGTTCCTAACAGCCAAGTTAAACTCACAGAGACTTCTTTCCCTCAGTTGCAGCGAGGGGGAACGACAAATGTTTTAACCTCACCTCATGCAGTGCTGCCAGCAATGGTTTCCTGTGCCGTGGTCCCTGTTTCACATGGGCATCCTTCTCTCACAGCCTCCTGTCTAATCTAAGCTCTGGTGGTCTCCAATCCTTTCTGTGTATTCTCAATCTGTCCTTGTAGCATTTAATCAAAGGAAACAAAAAGGTTTGAAGTTCTGGGGGTGTAAATCAGCCTCTGGCTTTCAGAGGTCAGGAGTCACATCTAAAGGGAAGGAGGAGAGCAATTCCCCAGTGCTGTTTGAGTGCTGGCATTAGCTGCTGTCAGAGCAGAGGCTGGGAGTAGGTGGTTCTGGGCTTGACCAGGCCTGGCTGCTCTGCTTCCAGCCTATTTATCTGTTTCCATTTTCCACACACAACAACAATCAACTCTCTGCCTACCTGACTGGGGGCCACCAGGCCCCCAGCCTTTGTTGTCACCACCACCATCACCCAGCGTGCACCACAGACACTCACCAGTGATGAGAGGAGGATCCTCAGCCCAGATGGGCTCAGCTTGGGGCTCCTGCCCTTCCTGGTGGGGATTAAGTAGGGCAGTGGGTGGGGAGGGCCAAGTGGCCACACCTGGGGTGGGAGGAGACTCCAACAGAGCCCAGCTGCTCTGGCTTTGAGGGGAAAAAGGGGGAAATGGGGTGGCAAAGGGGCAGATATGGTGGGAAAGGAGAGGTGGTGATGAAAGAAGGGGATTCTAAATTAACTTTATTTCCCATCAATCTTCCACAATGCACAGCTGCAGCTCATGGTTTGCTTTGCCTCCATGCAAAAGGAACAAACCCATCAATGCTTCATCAAATAAAGCACAGTGGTGCCTAGTACAATGAGATCTTTCCAGCAGTATCATTCTGCTTGGGGGGAAAATCTGTGCTTGGCAGATCAAGATGACAAGTTTTAACAGCAACAAAAAGTTCTCCAAGAGTGAATTTTCTCCCTGGATACCAGCAGAAAACAGCAGGCTGCTGAAGGGACTATGAGTGTGTGCCCTGTGAGGAGAGGCTGAGGGACCTGGGCCTTTTCAGTCTGGAGAAGAGAAGAGAGGATTTAATCAAAGTCTATCAATATCTGAGGGCTGGGGGTCAGGAGGGAGGGGACAGGCTCTGCTCACTTGCACCCTGGGATAGGACAAGGGGCAATGGAGGGAAACTCCAGCACAGGAGGTTCCACCTCAACATGAGGAGGAACTTCTTCACTGTAAGGGTCACAGAGCCCTGGAGCAGGCTGCCCAGAGAGGTTGTGTAGTCTCCTTCTCTGGAGACTTTCCAGCCCTGTCTGGATGTGTTCCTGTGTGACCTGTGCTAGATTCTCTGGTCCTGCTCTGGCAGGGGAGTTGGACTCAATGATCCTTGAAGGTTCCTTCCAACCCCTAACATCCTGTGAGCTGTGATCCTGAGTCAGCAGCATGCAAATGGTTAGTTAAAATGCCTTGGATGATGAGTCAGTTTCTCAGACCACGGTAGCTCAGCCATCTGCAGATAGCTTGGCTGCCTGTGACAGTCTGACCAGCTCTTTGCTAAACAACAGAAACCCCAACAGGCTTAGTTTTCAGTTCTCTGAATGGGAACATCACACCTGACACCAACACACACCGCCTGGGTATGTCACCGGCCAATACTGTCCCTCAGAGCCCACCTGCCACCCCAGACTTTCCATTCCTGTCCTTTTTCAGGAAGGATGAATCTTGAGTGAGGTGGGAGGGTTTCTGTCTGGCAGATTCAAGTCTTTTTATATCAACACTGAATCATAGAATCACAGAACTGTCAGGGCTGGAAGGGACCTCAAGGAGCAGCCAGTTCCAACCCCCTGCCATGGCCAGGGACACCTCACTCGACAGCAGGTTGCTCACAGCCACATCCAGCCTTCAAAACCTCCAGGCATGAGGCTTCCACCACCTCCCTGGGCAACCTGTGCCAGTCTCTCACCCCCTCATGGGGAACAACTTCTTCCTAACATCCAATCTCAATCTACCCATTTCTAGGGTTTTTCCTTCCATATATAATAATTTCTTGTATTTTTCAAGACTTCCTGACATAGGGGTCATCTCTGTAAGGTGCTAATTGCCTTCAGCACCAATTACTTTTTCAGTGAGTAGTTATAACAATTAATATAGGAGTCCTGCACTGGCTGAAGTGTTTCCTGCACCAAGGTGAGAATAAAACAGAATAGAATAGAATAGAATAGAATAGAATAGAATAGAATAGAATAGAATAGAATAGAATAGAATTAACCAGGTTGGAAAAGAACTTTGAGATCATCAAGTCCAACCTATCAGCCAACAGCATCTGATCAACTAAACCATGGCACCAAGTGCCTCATCCAGTCTCCTCTTAAATACCTCAATCCAATGCAGTTGCTCCTGAAGTCATTGGAATAGAATAGAATAGAATAGAATAGAATAGAATAGAACAGAATAGAACAGAATAGAATAGAATTAACCTGGTTGGCAAAGACCTTTGAGATCATCAAGTCCAACCTATCAGCCAACACCATCTGATCAACTAAACCATGGGACCAAGTGCCTCATCCAGCCTCCTCTTAAATACCCTGATCCAGTGCAGTTGCAACTGAAGTCATTGGCATAGAATAGAATAGAATAGAATAGAATAGAATAGATAGAATAGAATAGAATAGAATAGAATAGAATAGAATTAACCAGGTTGGAAAAGACCTTTGAGATCATCAAGTCCAACCTATCAGCCAACACCATCTGATCAACTAAACCATGGGACCAAGTGCCTCATCCAGCCTCCTCTTAAATACCTTGATCCAGTGCAGTTGCAACTGAAGTCATTGGCAGAGAATAGAATAGAATAGAATGAATAGAATAGAATAGAACAGAATAGAATAGAACAGAATAGAATTAACCAGGTTGGAAAAGACCTTTGAGATCATCAAGTCCAACCTATCAGCCAACACCATCTGATTAACTAAACCATGGCACCAAGTGCCTCATCCAGTCTCCTCTTAAATACCTCAATCCAATGCAGTTGCTACTAAAGCCATTGGCATAGAATAGAACAGAACAGAACAGAACAGAACAGAACAGAACAGAACAGAATAGAATAGAATAGAATAGAATAGAATAGAATAGAATAGAATAGAATAGAATAGAATAGAATAGAATGGAATGGAATGCAAGAGAAGAGAAGAGAAGAGAAGAGAAGAGAAGAGAAGAGAAGAGAAGAGAAGAGAAGAGAAGAGAAGAGAAGAGAAGAGAAGAGAAGAGAAGAGAAGAGAAGAGAAGAGAAGAGAAGAGAAGAGAAGAGAAGAGAAGAGAAGAGAAGAGGAGAGAGAAAGAAGAGAAGAGAAGAGAAGAGAAGAGAAGAGAAGAGAAGAGAAGAGAAGAGAAGAGAAGAGAAGAGAAGAGAAGAGAAGAGAAGAGAAGAGAAGAGAAGAGAAGAGAAGAGAAGAGAAGAGAAGAGAAGAGAAGAGAAGAGAAGAGAAGAGACCTTCAAGATCATCACTTTGTCTTTTATTGGAACTTCATCAAAAGGCTAATTTTAAAGACCTTTTTTGGGGCACTGAAGTTTTCAATATCAGACAAAAGGTGCAGCATGAGGGCCTTATGAAATAGAGTTGTTATTGATGAATAATACTGAAAGATTGCCTGCTAATTACCATTTGTTACTCAGTTTGTTTCAGCCAATGGCACACTATTAATCCTGTTTTGGATGATTAAATCTGAAGATGATTCTCTTCAAGGTCTCCTCTTTCATTGCAGAATAAGCTCTATTTGCCTTAGTTTACATGAGCAATTTTTCATCTGTCTGAAGTACTGGAAAAAAATTACTAGCTTGATAATGACTTTGGAATGGGAAATTTCCAGTAAGTCACAGTATTCTATCTTCTGAAGATAAAAAGGCTTTTGTTGGGGTGTAGTGGTTTATTCAAGCTGTTGTTTTTCATTCTGTCTTTTTTTTGAGTGGAGGGGTAGTGGATTTTTGGTTGTTTAACCCCTTGAAAATAGCCAGGAAGGATGATCAGCACTTGAAGGGGATCGTCTCAGCAGACAGGTGGCTGAGACTCTGTGTACAAATAGAGCAACTAAACAGAAACAAAACGACAAGGAAATGTGTACCTGCAAGGAAACTTGAAGTAGGCATAGTGAGGAATAATGTGGGATGCTGGCCACTGCTTTCTTTTAAACAGAAATTATTCTACCAAGGTCAACATTGCTTTGTGCCCAGGTGGTCAAGAAGGCCAATAGCATCCTGGCCTGCATCAAGAACAGTGTGGCCAGCAGGAGCAGGGAAGTCATTCTGCCCTGTGCTCAGCACTGGTTAGACCACACCTTGAGTCCTGTGTCCAGTTCTGGGCCCCTCAGTTTAAGAAGGACATTGAGACACTTGAAAGTGTCCAGAGAAGGGCAACAAGGCTGGGGAGGGGTCTGGAGCACAGCCCTGTGAGGAGAAGCTGAGGGAGCTGGGGTTGCTTAGCCTGGAGAAGAGGAGGCTCAAAGGAGAACTTATTGCTCTCTACAACTACCTGAAGGGAGGCTGTAGCCAGGTGGGGGTTGGTCTCTTCTCCCAGGCACCCAGCACCAGAACAAGAGGACACAGTCTCAAGCTGTGCCAGGGGAGGTTTAGGCTGGAGGTGAGGAGAAAGTTCTTCCCAGCAAGAGAGATTGGCCATTGGAATGTGCTGCCCAGGGAGGTGGTGGAGTCACCATCCCTGGAGGTGTTCAGAGGAGGCTAGGATGTGGCACTTGGAGCCATGGTTTAGTTGTCAGGAGGTGTTAGGTGATAGGTTGGACAATGACCTGAGAGGTCTTTTCCAACCTTATTGATTCTATGATTAATAGAATTCTGTGTGATTAGAGACAACTGTGAGCAGAACAGTTCACTCCCTACTTGCTGCTGGCACTTGACCAGCCCCATGAGAGGGCAGAGTTCCCACACATGTGTACATGAACAGACAAGCTGCTTCTGGAGGTGGTTTGCTTGAGCCTAGTAAATGATAGATGCAAGGGGGTTTATGCATGGCAGGATTTTAGGCAACAGATCCTTGCTTTCAAAGCAGTATTTTCACAGAATCAGCCAGGTTGGAAAAGACCTCCAAGATCATCAAGTCCAACCTGTCACCCAGCACTACAGATACCTGAAGGGAGGTTGTAGCCAGGTGGGGGTTGGTCTCTTCTCCCAGGCAAGCAGCACCAGAACAAGAGGACACAGTCTCAAGCTGTGCAGGGGGAAGTTTAGGCTGGATGTTAGAAATAAGTTCTTCCCAGACAGAGAGGTTGCCCATCAGGATGGGCTGCCCAGGGAGGTGGTGGGGTCGACATCTGTGGAGGTGTTTAAGAAAAGAGGCACTTAGTGCCATGGTCTGGTTGATTAGGTAGGGTTGGACTTGATGATCTTGGAGGTCTCTTCCAACCTTGTTGATTCTGTGTGCTTCTGTGTGTTGAGGCATAAAGAGCATACATCAACCCCAGAATCCACAAGGCGATGCTAAATAGATGGCCACTGGGTGCATCTGATGGCAGCTAACAGAGCTAACCTATGGGACAAGGTATTTGAATATTTGGTCCTAAATCACAAGAAAAAAAACCAACAACTTTGGTTGGTTCCACAGTTTAAAATGCAGTCTTCAGGAAATTAATCTGCAAAGCAAATCCTTTCACTGAGCCTAAAGTGCAGACACGTAGAAGAAGGTCCAGGACTTCCCTGTCAGGTTGATTCGCCCCTCCACACAGATTGCCAACCTGTTTCCTCCAAGTCCACATGCCAAAGGCAATCTAATTGAAGCAGGTGGAGCATGAAGTAAAAATGAGAGTGTACAGGAAGTCCAGGCCTCCCTGTCAAATCAGATTCAGCTGCCCCTTCCTTACAGCCCGTGCCTAGGCTCGAAAGTCAGGCTGTGAAGGTTCCGCTCTCACTGCGTTTGTTTCCTCCGTCCCTCTCCTGTGCTGTGGACCTCAAAAGGCAAAGGCCAGCTTTTCAGAGGTTGAAAAATCCATCAGGACTAGTTCACAAACTGGCATGAAAACCAGGGACAGAGGGGAGCCACTTGCTGATGCCTCATCATCCTTTGCAATCTATACCAGAGCATTCATCAACATTATCCCCTGGCACTAGGTGCCACTCCAAAAACAAACCCAGGGCTTTATTAAAGTACTGCAGAACAGAGTATCACAGAATCACAGGAACATTCAGGTTGGAAAAGACCCTCAGGGTCACCAAGTCCAACCCAGAACCCTACTCTACAAGGTTCATCTCCAAACCATAGCCCCAAGCACCACATCCAAATCACCTTGAAACACATCCAGGGTTGGGGACTCCACCAGCTCCCTGGGCAGCACACTCCAGTCCCTGAACACTCTTGCCATGAAAAAATATTTCCTAATGTCCAGTCTAAAGCTACCCAGTGGCAGCTTGAGGCCATTCCCTCTTGTTCTGTCACTAATTACCTGTCAGACCAGCAGCAGCCTCTCCACAAGGTCCTTTCAGGTAGTTGTAGACAGCTATGAGGTCTCCCCTCAGCCTCCCCTGTTTCACACTAACCATCCCCAAACTCCTTCAGTCACTCTCCATGAGATTATTCTCCAGGCCCTTCACAGCTTCCTTGCCCTCCTCTGCCCTGGCTACAGCACCTCCACATCTCGCTTAGATTGAGGTGCCCCAAACCGGATACAATACTCCAGGTGTGGCCTCCCCAGAGCTGAATCCCAGGGGACAATCCCCTCCCTGCTCCTGCTGGACACAGCATTGCTGACCCCAGCCAGGATGCCTTCGGCTTTCTTGGTCACCTGGGCACACTGCTGGCTCATATTCAGCTGCTTGTCCATGAGCACCCCCAGGTCCCTTTCTGCCAGAAGCTTTCCAGCCACACTACCCCAAGCCTGTAGCCTTGCTTGGGGTTGTTGTGCCCCAAGTGCAGGACCTGGCACTTGGCCTTGTTGAAGCTCATCCTGTTAATGTTGGCCATGGGTCCAGTCTGTCCAAGTCCCTCTGTAGAGCCTCTCTACCCTCATGAAGATCATCACTCCACCTACCTTGGTGTGATCTGCAAGTTTACTGCTGACACACTCTGTGGCTTCCTCAAGGTGGTCAATTAAGATGTGAGTCCTTCCACTCCCATCTAAGTCTTGTTATCTCCACCGGGGATCTTAGGGTTTACTACTTCTCTGCTTTTGAATCTGCACATAAAAGCATCATCAAACTGAATAAGTGGGGGAGGCAAGGAGGAAGGCTCTTCTGTTGTAAGAAAAACATGTCAGCAGTGAGTCAGCAGGCTGTCAGTGGTAGGGAAAATATCCATTCCAATGGGGTCTCAGCTTTACAGTTGCTAGAATAGAATAGAATAGAATAGAATAGAACAGAACAGAACAGAACAGAATAGAATTAACCAGGTTGGAAAAGACCTTTGGGATCATCAAGTCCAACCAATCACCCAACACCTCCTGACAACTAAACCATGGCTCCAAGTGCCATATCCAATCCCCTCTTGAACACCTCCAGTGATGGGGACTCCACCACCTCCCCGGGCAGCACATTCCAATGGCCAGTTCCTCTTTCTGGGAAGAATTTTTTCCTCACCTCCAGTCTAAACCTCCCCTGCAGAGCTTGAGACTGTGTCCTCTTGTTCTGGTGCTGCCTTCTTCCTCTCTAAGCTGTTGTTATTTACAGGGACTAACTCACAGACCTCACAGACACTGCTGTCATTCTTCTCATCAGGGTTAAGTAGGATCAGATCATGAGTAAAGATTCCCTTTTAAATCTTGCTTCTTTCATTACAACACTGCAGTAATTTCCCTAGCCTCTGTCCACAGGCTGAAACCTTCCCATGCCTTTGCTGCCTGGCACTGAAGTAACTCTCATCAATCTCCTTGGTGTGCTCTGTGCTTGCAAAGATACAGTCACATGCCCCCAGTGAGTCCCCACCATTTACCCTCCCCCAAGGGTTATTGGTCTTCCAGGTGCCAGCCATAGTTAAAACTCCATCCTCAAGGCTGCTTTTGCTTTTCTTTCTCTTTTTCCTTTTTTCTGTCTTTCATCCCTGTGCATTTTGCAGCAGGGCAGTTGTGAGTGTGACCACTCTGTATTTTCCCAGTGTACACCATGGCTGTACAGGAGGGGACTGGCTTGGATCGCTGGTGACCAGCACTCTGGGCATTGCACCTCATCGATGATGAGCTGTTAGGACTCAGGCATCCAGCACCAGGCTCAACAGATCCTGAATTTTGCCTTCACCTGAAAGAAAGCTGCTTCTGATGGAGACCTTTGGGTAAGGGTTGCCCCCCGCCCCCCCCAGCAGCCTGCTGTCTTCTAGCAGCAAAGCTTGCCCCCAGGGCGGTGGCAGCTGCAGGGACATCACGCAGAGCAGATGTTATGGGGCATTGCTGCTCCAGTGGGATGCTGCTCTCCTCTTTGTGGGTGGCCAGCACTGGCTAGGAGGCTCCTGCCTTTCCCTGGATCGAGTGACCCTGCTGCTGTGGGTGGTGGACAAAGGTGACGATCACACATTCACCCAACCTGCTGCAGTGAGCAAATCACAGAATATTCATAGAGTCACAGAATCACAGAATGATAGGGGCTGGAAGGGACCTTGAAAGTGCATCCAGTCCAACCCCCTGCCAGAGTAGCATCAGCTAGAGCAGATCACACAGGAACACATCCAAGCAGGGCTTGAATATCTCCATAGGGGGAGACTCCAAAACCCCCTGGGCAGCCTCTTCCAGGGTTCTGTCACCCTCACAGGGGAAAAATTCTCCCTCCTGTTTCCATGGAACTTCCTCTGCCTCAGCTTCCACCACTGCCCCTTGTGCTGGCATTGGGCAGCACCCAGCAGAGCCTGGCTCCAGCCTCTGGGCACTCACCCTGCACATCTTTATCAACATGAAGGAGGTCACCTCTCAGGCTGCTCCTCTCCAGAGCCCTCAGCTCCCTCAGTCTGTCTTCATATTGTTCCATGACCTCTTCATAAGGCTGACCCCTTAAAAACTCAAATCTTAATGCTACCCATTCCAGTAGAAGAGAAAGAGGATGCAATAAGAATATTCATGGTGTTTAAGGCTCTGGATTTTGGCCATCCTGTGAGGGTGAAGTCTGCTTTTAGCATTGCTTATCACAGGTCTACCCTGCTGTGCTGGGATGGGTAGCTGAAGTTTGTCTGAAGGGAACTTTCAGATCACAGCATCACAGGATAATAGAGGTTGGAAGGGACCTCAAGAGATCATCCAGTCCAACCCCCTGCCACAGCAGCATCACCCAGGGCAGTCTGCACAGGAATGCATCCAGGTGGGGTTGGAAAGTCTCCAGAGCAGGAGACTCCACAACCTCTCTGGGCAGCCTGCTCCAGGGCTCTCTCACCCGCACTGGAAAGAAGTTTCTCCTCATGTTGAGCTGAAACCTTCTCTGCTCAAGTTTGTCTCCATTGTTCCTTGGCTTATTGCTGTGCACCACCCAAAGGAGTTTGGCCCCCTCCACTTGACCCCCACCCCTCAGCTATTGATAGACATTGATCAGATCCCCTCTCAGCCTTCTCTTCTCCAGACTAAACAGCCCCAGGACTCTCAGTCTCTCTCCACAGGGAGATGCTCAAGTCCCCTAAGCATCCTCGTGGCTCTCCCTTGGGCTCTCTCCAGCAGGTCTCTGTCTCTCTTGAATCAGGGAGCCCGGAACTGGACACAAGATTGCAGCTGTGGTCTGAGCAGGGCAGAGCAGAGGGGAGCAGAACCTCCCTAGCCCTGCTGGATTGATTTATGTTAAATAATTCTGCTGTTCTTAAGTCACCGAGTAAAGATTCCTGGCAGTACCACATCTCAGATCTATGACATTTCCAACCCAGACAAGCAAAACCTTCTCTGAAGCACCTGAGTGGGTAGGACTAGGGGGAATGGAATGAAGCTGGAGGTGGGGAGATTCAGGCTAGATGTGAGGAAGAAGTTCTTGACCATGAAAGTGGTGAAGCCTTGGAATGGGTTATCCAGGGAGGTGGTTGAGGCCCCGTCCCTGGAGGTGTTTAAGAGCAGGCTGGCCAGCCTGATGTAGTGTGGGGTGTCTCTGGCCATGGCAGGGGGTTGGAACTAGCTGATCCTTGTGGTCCCTTCCAACCCTGACTGATACAATGATACTATGATACCCGCTGGACCAGTGCCTTCCTCCCGTGCATCAATAGATGGCAGCAGGCAGTTCCTCCAGCGGCAGCAGCAGCAGCTGATGATGATCTACCCTTGGGCTCGCAATAGATTGACGTTTAAATCTGCCTGCAGACACATCTCGGGATGCTGTCCCCGTTAAAAGCCAACTGTGTTGGTTCTCGGGTTGGGTGTATGTTTTTATTGTGGTGCTCTGGAAGCAGCAAATAAGGATTGGCCCCTACCACAATGGTGTCACTGAGAAGATTAATTATTTGGAACCTAACAGATTTTTGGGCTACATTCAGCTGGTTTCTTGGCAGTCTTGAGCACTGACAAATCCCACATCCTTCATTCCTTCCTGAGTGGGATAATTTTGCAACAGCCTGGCAGGGGGATATACTTCTCTGATAAGATGACAGGCAGGTTCAGGGTGTTTAAAAAGACAGAGAAAAAACCAACTCCATGCCTTGAAGGAAGAGCAGCAAGCATCATGGGCTGGCACGCTCCCTTTGGCTTTGAACAATTCAACTGATCAACTAAACCATGGCTCCAACTGCCTTATCCAGGCTCTTCTTAAACACTTCCAGGGATGGTGACTCCACCACCTCCCCAGGCAGCACATTCCAATGGCCAATCTCTTTCTGGGAAGAATTTCTTTCTAACATCCAGCCTAAACCTCCCCTGGCACAGCTTGAGACTGTGTCCTCTTGTTCTGGTGCTGGGTGCCTGGGAGAAGAGGCCAACCCCCTCCTGGCTACAACTCTCTTCAGGGAGCTGTAGAGAGCAATAAGGTCTCCCCTGAGCCTCCTCCTCTCCAGGCTAAGCAACCCCAGCTCCCTCAGCCTCTCCTCACAGGGGAGTAATCCAATTGCTAGTTGATGGTTTTGGGCTGCCATGGGCCTAGGTGATTTTCAGACTTGGTCTCACTATCAATATTTGTGCATGGTTTGAGCTTATCCACTAAGAAACTGTACAACCTAAAGAGAGAGCAGGGGCAAGAATGAGTGCAGACAAAAGGTATCAGATGGAAGTGTAAAGCCTTAGAAATATGGATTGTTATTTAGTATCATAGTATAGTATCATAGAATCAGTCAGGGTTGGAAGGGACCACAAGGATCATCTAGGTCCAACCCCCCTGCCATGGGCAGGGACACCCCACACTAGGTCAGGCTGGCCAGAGCCTCATCCAGCCTGGGCTTAAACACCTCCAGGGACGGGGCCTCAACCACCTCCCTGGACAACCCATTCCAGGGCTTCACCACTCTCATGCTGAAGAACTTCCTCCTCACGTCCAGCCTGAATCTCCCCACCTCCAGCTTCATTCCATTCCCCCTAGTCCTATCACTCCCTGAGATCCTGAGCAGTCCCTCCCCAGCCTTCTTGTAGCCCCCTTCAGATCCTGGAAGGCCACAATTATGTCACCTTGGAGCCTTCTCTTCTCCAGACTGAACAGCCCCAACTCTTTCAGTCTGTCCTCCTAGGAGAGGTGCTCCAGCCCTCTGCTCATCCTCGTGGCCCTTCTCTGGACAGAAACTCTCCACCACTTTTCAAATAGCCTCTTAAAAACTGTAATCTGAACAGGATTTTTTTTTTTTTGCTTTGACTTTTTGTTTTGCCTTGTTTTGTTTCAAATTCTCATTTCCCAAGTGGTAAAACTCCAGTGCCTGTAAACTGCTGAGCAGGAGCAGGAGGCTTTGCCGTCTCTCCTTTCCACTGCAACAGAAGCACAAGGACTTGAAGCAAAATTGCTCTGTATGCCTACAGCCCAAGCCTGGATATGTGAATGCTGTCAGTGTAAGCATTAACATATTATTCTAAACGTTCCCCATTGGAAACAGGCCCTAAATAGCAGAACAAACCCAGCTGCAGACACCAGCCAGCAGTGTCTTTTCATTTCACATCTCACAGATATGGCAGAGCTGCTGCGCTTGGAGTTTTCCATGCAGCTGAAAAAGTCGGCACTGAATTACTCACCAGCCCCTGGAAGCCTCATGTGTACTGGCTTCTGTGAGATGGAGAGCACCAGCAGCCACACTCAAAACTACATCCCTGCCTTCCTCTACTCTGATAAACATCAGAATGCCTCAGTCCTTATGCTTGCTGAGCGATAGGGCCACAAGGATGAGCAGAGGGCTGGAGCTGCTCCGCCATGGAGACAGACTGAGGGAGTTGGGGTTGTTCAGTCTGGAGAGGAGAAGGCTCCCAGGAGACCTTCTTGTGGCCTTCCAGGATCTGAAGGGGGCTCTAAGAAAGCTGGGGAGGGACTTTTGAGGGTGTCAGGGAGTGATAGGACTGGGGGGATGGAACAAAACTAGAAATGGGGTAGACTGAGATTGGATGCTAGGAGGAAGTTGTTCCCCATGAGGGTGGTGAGAGACTGGCACAGGTTGCCCAGGGAGGTGGTGGAAGCCTCCTGCCTGGAGGTTTTTCAGGCCAGGCTGGATGTGTCTGTGAGCAACCTGCTGTAGTGTGAGGTGTGCCTGGCCATAGCAGGGGATTTGGAACCAGCTGATCCTTGAGGTCCCTAACAATACTATGATTCCAAAATGCATGTCCCAGTCTTGGGAAGGATTAAATTCATTATCAAGCAGGCCATCAGCACTTCACTCAGTGGGAAGGGCAAAGCTAAGCAGAAACACCCCTAGATATGGCACTAGATGTGGCTAGATATGACAGCTCCCTGCTTAGTGTGATGACTTTTCAGCACTGTCCTCCTGGGCGTATGGCTCTCACCGCGCATGCTGTAAGGAGCTGTGTGCCTCTGCTGCGTAAGGTTTGTCCCACCCACGTTTTCCTGCCTTAGTCATCTCAAGATATGTGACGTAGGTCCTTCTGCAAATTTCTAGCCCCAGCTCAGTGAGGTGTCTCAGAGGTAGCAGCTAGGAGACAGGATCCTGTGGCACAGCTAAGGAGCACGTGAATACAACCCAAAGAGACCTTAAATCTGCCCTTGTGAATGGATGATTCAGCAGACAGGCAAAGCAGTGGGCCAGAGGAGGAACAAATTTGATCAGAACCTCCCCCTGGCTTCCTCTAGAGAGAAGATGAGGGAGCAACAAGAGGGAGCTCTGTCGCTGTGCTCATTGGCACTACCTGCATGCCAGGGGTGTCAAGCTGCTGGCACAGCATGGTGCTTTGCCCCAGGGATTCAAAGGTTGGTTCTGCATCACTGTAGCTCCTTGGGAAGATGGAGACCAGAAACATCTCACTCTGTGTGTGTGTGTGTGTGTGTGTGTGTGTGCTGCTGCTGCTCTCCTGTGTGGAAGCCGATTGGGCCCTCCCAGAGCTCCCAGAATAGCATATGGAAATGCGTTCTTGCTTTCACATTCATTTTGCTCTGCCTTACACCTGTTAGACTTCCACAAAAAGAAGCAGTCATTGCTTCCCCACCCTCCCAGAAAATAACTTTCTTTTCCCTTGCTCCCTCCCCATCTTTGCCAGAGCCAGCTGAACAGCTTGTGTTCCTGATCAGTTTAAGAAAGCAGCTGCTCACCTAGAGCCACAGATAAGTGAATCACGTTCAGTGAGGTCATCCACTCCTCTCAGCTAAGCAAATTACTTTTCTGCCAGGGAAACACAATCTTCTGTTATATAGAAATGAAATTACTGAGCTTAAAAGGGAAAAAAATATAAAAAAAGGCAACAAACACGAGTCTTAACCTCTTAAAATCTCAAAAGTTTGGCAATTTGCTTTCAGCATTCTCACCAGCAGAGCAAAGCCACAGCATCACAGAATGCCAGGGGCTGGAAGGGTCCTTAGAGAGGATAGGATAGGATAGGATAGGATAGGATAGGATAGGATAGGATAGGATAGGATAGATGGAATGGAATGGAATGGAATGGAATGGAATGGAATGGAATGGAATGGAATGGAATGGAATGGAATGGAATGGAATAGAACAGAACAGAATGGAATAGAATGGAATAGACTAGGCTAGACTAGACTAGAATAGAACAGAACAGAATGGAATAGAATGGAATAGACTAGACTAGACTAGACTAGACTAGACTATAATAGAATAGAATAGACCAGGTTGGAAGAGACCTTCAAGATCATCACGTCCAACCCATCATCCAACACCACCTAATCAATTAAACCATGGCACCAAGCACCCCATCAAGTCTCCTCCTGAACACCTCCAGTGATGGTGACTCCACCACCTCCCCGGGCAGCCCATTCCAATGGGCAATCACTCTCTCTGTGTAGAACTTCTTCCTAACATCCAGCCTAAACCTGCCCTGGCGCAGTTTGAGACTGTGTCCTCTTGTTCTGGTGCTGGGTGCCTGGGCGAAGAGACCAAGCTCCACCTGTCCACAACCTCCCTTCAGGGAGTTGTAGAGAGCAAGAAGGTCACCCCTCAGTCTCCTCCTCTCCAGGCTAAGCAACCCCAGCTCCCTCAGCCTCTCCTCATAGGGCTTGTGTTCCAAACCCCTCACCAACATCGTTGCCCTTCTCTGGACACCTTCCAGCAAGTCAACATCCTTCCTAAACTGAGGGGCCCACAACTGGACACAGGACTCAAGGGGTGGCCTAACCAGTGCAGTGTCCAGGGGCAGAATGACCTCCCTGCTCCTGCTGGCCACACTGTTCCTGATGCAGGCCAGGATGCCATTGGCCCTCTTGGCTGCCTGGGCACACTGTAGGCTCATGTTCAGCCTCCCATCAACTAGTCCCCCCAGGTCCCTCTCTGCCTGGCTGCTCTCCAGCCACTCTGAGCCCAGCCTGTAGCACTGCCTGGGGTTGCTGTGGCCAATGTGCAGAACCCGGCACTTGGATGTAGATCACCCAGTCCAAGCCCCCTGCCAGAGCAGCATCACCTAGAGCAGGTCACACAGGAACACATCCAGGCAGGGCTTGAATATCTCCAGGGAGGGAGACTCAACACCACCCCTGGGCAGCCTGCTCCAGCGTTCTGTCACACTCACAGGGAAAAATTCTTCCTCATGTTCACATGGAACTTCCTCTGCCTCAGCTTCCACCACTGCCCCTTGTGCTGTCCTTGGGTATCACCCAGCAGAGCCTGGCTCCAGCCTCTGGGCACTCACTTTTTACATATCAATAAACACTGATGAGGTCACTCATTAACCAGTAGGCAAACCAAGAAATACTTCTTGGGCATCCTCAGAAAACATGTGAAGTGTTCCAGCATTCACTCAGATAAAGAATCACGCTCTTATTTTTTTCCCCCCTAAACTGACCTATTTACTCCTGTTGTGGTTGGGAGGTGGAGCTTCACCCTAGTTCCCAACTGCAGAATAAGAGTAGGGCTTTTCCACAGACTTAGAGTTAAAAGGTAAACCAATTGCCATTGGACATGAAATAATAACAGCTGATCACAGAATCACAGACTCACAGAATGGTAGGGGTGGAAGGGACCTCCAGAGATCATCAGGTCCAACCCCCCTTGCCAAAGCAGGATCAGCTCAGGCAGGCACAAATTAATGAGTAAAGCATAATCTGGCCTGAATATAACATTCATGGCACTGGTAGAAGCTTCTCATGAGACAGCTATGGGAAAATTCCGTTTCAAGGTTTAGTCATGGGGGAGGGAGAAGGGATTTGCATTGTTAAAGCAAGAGGGAACAAATGAAAAGCAAAGAGTGTTTTGATAACAGAATTACAGAATCAAAGAATTAACCAGATTGGAAAAGACCTTCAGGATCTTCACCTTCTGCTCCGCTCTGCTGAGACCACAGCTGGAGCTCTGTGTCCAGTTCTGGAGCCTCTGTTGCAGGAAGGATCTGGAGGTGCTGGAAGGTGTCCAGAGAAGGGCCACGAGGATGAGCAGAGGGTGGAGCTCCTCTGCTATGGAGACAGACTGAAAGAATTGGGGTTGTTCAGTCTGAGAAGAGAAGGCTCCCAGGAGACCTAATTGTGGCCTTCCCAGTATCTTAAGGGGGCTCCAAGAATGCTGGGGAGGGACTTTTGAGGGTGTCAGGGAGTGATAGGACTGGGGGGAATGGAGCAAAACTAGAAGTGGGGAGATTCAGATTGGATGTGAGGAAGAAGTTGTTCCCCATGAGGGTGGTGAGAGACTGGCACAGGTTGCCCAGGGAGGTGGTGGAAGCCTCATGCCTGGAGGTTTTTGCAGCCAGGCTGGATGTGGCTGTGAGCAACCTGCTGTAGTGTGAGGTGTCCCCGGCCATGGAAGGGGGCTTGCAACTGGCTGCTCCTTGAGGTCCCTTCCAACCCTGACAATTCTATGATTCTATGATCAAGTTCAACCTAAGATCATCAAGTCCAACCTAAATCCATTTGTCCAGGCACAAGCCCAGGTGCGCAGAGACAAACAGATGTGTGCACAGATGTATAAATACACTGATAGGTCTAGATCATCCCTCTGGTTCCCTGAATAGCTCATGCTTGGTTGCACAGAGAGCTCTTTCCTCTTTCTTCTTCTGTTGCTTCTGCTTTTCTCTCTCTGTGGCTGGGATTGCAACCTCCGTTTTGATTACTGTGTGTGAGGTACCGGGAGGGCAAGGCAGGGAGGGGAGGAGGTTGCTGGGGGTCCCCCTGCACTGCCCAGGGTGGGGTACTTCTGATTGTAAACACAGGTAAATAGATTTTGTACATTCTCTTTGCAATTTATACTGCTAGATTTTACTTTATCTCTTGTAAAGATAACTTTCATTTTGCTTCAGAGTTCTGAGTTTGGTTTTTTGTTTGATTGTTTGCTTAGTTTTTGTTCCTGGGAATTTACTCTGGGGATAATTTCCACTGCTACAGCTACAAATGGCTTAGGAGACTGGTTAGGAGACTGGCTTGGAAGCTCTCTTCTACCTAAGTCTTGTCTGTGGCTGGTGTGTTGCCAAGGGAGCTGCATTGTTTCCTAGTGCAGCAGATGAATAAAGTTGAATTTGTATCTCACTGTGAGAGATTCCTCCCTAGCAAAACAGAGATGTGGTTATGTATGCATTACCTTGAATATAAATCACCCAGAGATCCCCACCTCCCCTGCCTGCTGCAAGGCATGCATGAAAATGTCCCCCTGGAATAGAAACAAAACCATAAAACACCAAGTCTGCAGCTAGAAATGAGTCAGATGCAGACTTCAGAAGTGGAGCCAGATTTCAAATGCCAGCCAAATCTCTGTGTGTGATCAAAGTTTTCAGCTCTGACCCAACTCTAAATCATCATAACAAGCCTGAATCCATAAATCACCACCAATTTATCCATCCATTTTACCATATGGAGCCGTGCAAAGAAAGGGAGGAAGCCATGCTGGGCACTGCAAGGCAGAGGTACAGCTCCCAGGTTGCCCAAGGAGGTGTCTTGTGGCTTCCTGGGCTCCTCAGTTTAAGAAGGACATCGAGACACTTGAACATGTCCAGAGAAGGGCAATGAGGCTGGGGAGAGGCCTTGAGCACAAGCCCTATGAGGAGAGGCTGAAGGAGCTGGGATTGTTTAGCCTGGAGAAGAGGAGGCTCAGGGAGACCTCATGGCTCTCTACAACTACCTGAAGGGGGTTGTAGCCAGGAGGGAGTTGGTCTCTTCTCTCTAGCAACCAGCACCAGAACAAGAGGACACAGTCTCAAGCTGCACCAGGGGAAGTTTAGGCTGGAGGTGAGGAGAAAGTTCTTCCCAGAAAGAGTAATTGGCCATTGGAATGTGCTGCCCAGGGAGGTGGTGGAGTCACCATCCCTGGAGGTGTTCAAGAGGAGACTGGACGTGGCACTTGGTGCCGTGGTCTAGTCATGAGAGGTGTGGGGACAGGTTGGACTTGATGATCTCTGAGGTCTCTTCTGACATTGGTGATACTGTGATACTGTAATTTGGGTGAACAATTCAATCCTGGCTGGTGTTTCACAAGAGATGGGGCCCAAAGGGGTAGCAGTGGGGCTGCCAGTGCCAGCATCAGGCACTGGTGAAAGCACAGTATCACCGCAGAGCACAGGGATGCAGGGATCAGCCCTCAAGTCGGAGGTGCCCCAGCAGGCTCTGCAGCACACGTAGGGCACGCCCAGGAGGAGGAAGCAAAAAGGGTGGGCTCACTTCCCCTTTTTTACACCCCAGCTTCTGCTTCTCCTCCCAGATTACAGCTGGCTTCATGCTCTTGGCTCACTGTCTTTTTATTCCTTCTGCCAGTGAGATAAATTCTTCCTCTACTTCGCAAAGTTGGGAGGGAGGGAGAAAATTCGTTAAACTTTGGAGCAGTTATGAAGGCAGAGAGTGGCCACAAGTGGGGAGAGGGATGAGGTATTTTGTGGGTTTAGGGCAAACCCTCAGGTGACCTGGAATGATAACATTCTGTATTTGTTTTGGTGGGTTTTTTTTTCCCCAAGTAAAATCTAGTTTTGAATGAAAACTCCTTCCTAAGATACTTAGGGGGTTTGTTTTATGCCTGTCATTTGGGATGAAATGGATTGTCTCACACAAGTCCCATGTTTACTACCACAGCCAAAGCAAGAGGCAGCACAGCTGCAAGCACAGATCCCTTGAGACCTTATTGCCATCTACAACTACCTGAAGGGAGGTGGTGGGACTGAGTATCAGAACCACCTCTCTGCATTCTGCCAGGGAACATTTAACATTCCCAAGCTGCTGTATGTGGGGAGGAATTCACAGTGCTGTACATGGCACCTAAAGATTAGAAGAGAGGATAGATTCAAACAGGATAACTGCACAGTGTGAACGAAGGCTGCTGCTGGAGAGCAGCCAGGCAGAGAGGGACCTGGGGGTACTGGTTGACAGTAGGCTGAACATGAGCCAGCAGTGTGCCCAGGCAGCCTGGCCTGCCTCTGGAATAGTGTGGCCAGCAGGAGCAGGGAAGTCATACTTGCCCCTGTGCTCAGCCCTGGTTAGGCCACACCTTGAGTCCTGTGTCCAGTTCTGGGCTCCTCAGCTTAAGGAGGACATTGAGACACTTGAAAGTGTCCAGAGAAGGGCAGTGAGGCTGGGGAGGGGTCTGGAGCACAGCCCTGGGAGGAGAGGCTGAGGGAGCTGGGCTTGCTTAGCCTGGAGAAGAGGAGGCTCAGGGGAGACCTTCTTACTCTCTACAGCTACCTGAAGGGAGGTTGTAGCCACATGGGAGTTGGTCTCTTCTGCCAGGCAACCAGCACCAGAAGAAGAGGACACAGTCTCAAGCTGTGCCAGAAGAGGTTTGGGCTGGAGGTGAGGAGAAAGTTCTTCCCAGCAAGAGAGATTGTGGAGTGAGGTGGTGAGGTGGTGGAGTTACCATCCCTGGAGGTGTTTAGGAAGAGCCTGGATGAGACACTTGGAGCCATGGTTTAGTTGTCATGAGGTGTTGGGTGACAGGTTGGACTTGATGATCCCTGAGGTATTTTCCAACCTGGTTAATTCTGTATTCTGTAAATGATGTTTGCTTTCTCTTCTAATATACTTGGAGCTGCCTTTCTTTGGTGAGGGCAGGAAGTGAACCAAAGCATTGAAGCTAAGCTTCAGGTATCACCCAGCTCACTGTGACTGATTATGTTATTCCTCCTTAGGTTGCATCCTTGTGAAGTACCATGCATGCATTCTGGCTCCCAGAGATGCTCTGAAATTAATTAATGAGCTATGACAGCACGATGAGGAGTGCTTGTATCTCCCATCAGTGAGCAAAGGACCTGCTGTATCACTGTGCAATGTGTCATTAAGGCTAGACTGAAAATCATCCCTCTCTGTCACAAATAAACATGAATTAGCTCAATTTTAGTATGGCTCTTCAAAATCAGCCAGTGATTTCTGTTGGTGTGGCAATGGAAGGCACGAGGCAGGAGGGCAGGAGGTAGGTTCTCTCCTCCTTAGGCAACATCCATCCCCCCATGCACTCTTCTCTTTACAGGGGAAATTGCTGTAGCTCAGAAGAGGACAAGAGCATTCCTTACCTACATTTAGGGGGAAAGCCTTCCTTAGTGCTTTTAAGGTTGTGATAGTGACAGAAATCCTTACTTTCAGCACACAGTGACAATTCCAACTCTGAATGGGAGAGGAATTCCCAAAGTGTCACATTTTGAAGCCCACTTCAACCTCCTGCAGCTGTTTCCCCCTTTCCATAGAACCACAGAAGTGTCAGGGTTGGAAGAGCCCTCAAGGATCATCCAGTTCCAACCCCTGCCGTGGGCAGGGACACCTCACACTACAGCAGGGTTTCTCAGCAGAAAAAGAAGCTTAAGGGACAGGGCAAGGAGTGCTGAGGATGAGAACCAGGACAAAAATGTGAATGACCAGGAAACTTCCAGGTGCTTAAAAATGGAAGGAAGGAAGGAAGGAAGGAAGGAAGGAAGGAAGGAAGGAAGGAAGGAAGGAAGGAAGGAAGGAAGGAAGGAAGGAAGGAAGGAAGGAAGGAAGGAAGGAAGGAAGGAAGGAAGGAAGGAAGGAAGGAAGGAAGGAAGGAAGGAAGGAAGGAAGGAAGGAAGGAAGGAAGGAAGGAAGGAAGGAAGGAAGGAAGGAAGGAAGGAAGGAAGGTATTTGGAAGGAAAGAGTTTGGAAGGAAGTTGGAAGGTATTAGGGAGGAAGGGAGGGAGGGAGGGAGGGAGGGAGGGGGAAGGAAGGGAGGAAGGAAGGAAGGAAGGAAGGAAGGAAGGAAGGAAGGAAGGAAGGAAGGAAGGAAGGAAGGAAGGAAGGAAGGAAGGAAGGAAGGAAGGAAGGAAGGAAGGAAGGAAGGAAGGAAGGAAGGAAGGAAGGAAGGAAGGAAGGAAGGAAGGTATTTGGAAGGAAGGCAGGAAGGCAGGAAGGCAGGAAGGAAGGTATTTTTAGGGCAGAAAGGAAGGTATTTGGAAGGAAGGCAGGAAGGCAGGCAGGAAGGTATTTGGAAGGCAGGAAGGAGGGAGGGAAGGCAGGAAGGAGGGAAGGCATGAAGGAGGGAAGGCAGGAAGGCAGGCAGGAAGGCAGGCAGGCAGGAAGGCAGGCAGGAAGGCAGGAAGGCAGGAAGGCAGGCAGGAAGGCAGGCAGGAAGGCAGGCAGGCAGGAAGGCAGGCAGGAAGGCTGGCAGGAAGGCTGGCAGGAAGGCAGGCAGGCAGGCAGGCAGGAAGGCAGGCAGGCAGGAAGGCAGGAAGGCAGGAAGGAAAGAAGGCAGGCAGGAAGGAAAGAAGGAAGGTATTTGGAAGGAAGGCAGGAAGGAAGGAAGCAAGGCAGGCAGGAAGGAAGGAAGGTATTTGGAAGGAAGGCAGGAAGGCAGGAAGGCAGGAAGGCAAAAAGGCAGGCAGGAAGGAGTTTAACAAGTTTCTGAGGCATTAATGGTAGCTCCTGGAGGCTTCCAGTTTGACAGAGACACTGTTTTATCACTTCAGGCCCATGCAGAGAAAATCCGAGCTCATGAGCACTGCGTGGAGATGCCATATGGGAAGCTCTGTAAGCCTCTGGCAAATATCTGCATCAAACGTGCACTTGTGAGGTGCCTTCTGCATGCAAAGCACAAAATGGCAATGAACAGCACCTCCCAGCACCAGTGGGAGGAAACAAATTACCTTTTCCACCTACAGATAGCAAAATTGGACCCACCTGTGCTCCTTGAAGCCTCCTCCCTGAGGTCTTAGTGCAAAATGTTGCTACTCTTAGCCAGCCTTGTGTGTCTGTAGTTAACAAGAGAACACTTAGTGGGAGGGATATCACAGGATCACAGGAGGTTAGGGGTTAGAAGGGACTTCTGGAGATCATCAGGTCCATAGGTGGAGTCCAACAGGATGGCATTTAACAAGTCCAAGTGCTGGGTTCAACACATTGGCCACAACAACCCCATTCAGTGCTGCAGGCTGTGGACAGAGTGGCTGGAGAGCAGCCAGGCAGAGAGGGACCTGGGGGGACTGGTTGACAGCCACTGAACATGAGCCAGCAGTGTGCCCAGGGGGCCAAGAGGGCCAATGGCATCCTGGCCTGCCTCAGGAACAGTGTGGCCAGCAGGAGCAGGGAGGTCATTCTGCCCTGTGCTCAGCACTGGTTAGGCCACTCCTTGAGTCCTGTGTCCAGTTCTGGGCTCCTCAGTTTAAGAAGGACATTGAGATGCTGGAAGGTGTCCAGAGAAGGGCAACAAAGCTGGGGAGGGGTCTGGAGCACAGCCCTGT
The DNA here is from genome assembly GCA_033816785.1 of Picus viridis. Lineage (NCBI taxonomy): Eukaryota > Metazoa > Chordata > Aves > Piciformes > Picidae > Picus > Picus viridis. The sequence continues at coordinate 11,758,499 of CM066567.1, forward strand.
GAGGAGAGGCTGACGGAGCTGGGGTTGTTTAGCCTGGAGAAGAGGAGGCTCAGGGGAGACCTTATTGCTGTCTACAAATCCCTGAAGGGAGGTTGTAGGCAGGTGGGGGTTGGTCTCTTCTCCCAAGCACCCAGCACCAGAACAAGAGGACACAGTCTCAAGCTGTGCCAGGGGAGGTTTGGGCTGGAGGTGAGGAAGAAGTTCTTCCCAGCAAGAGAGATTGGCCATTGGAATGTGCTGCCTGGGGAGGTGGTGGAGTCACCATCCCTGGAGGTGTTCAAAAAAGGCTTGGATGTGACACTTGGAGCCATGGTTTAGTTGTCAGGAGGTGTTAGGTAATAAAATCTCTGAGGTCTTTTCCAACCTGCTTGATTCTGTGATTCTGTGAGTCCAACACCCCCTGCCAGAGCAGGACCATACAATCTATCTCAGGTCACACAGGAACACATCCAGATGGGTCTTGAAAGTCTCCAGAGAAGGAGACTCCACAACCTCTCTGGGCAGCCTGTTCCAGTGCTCTGTGAGCCTCACAGTGAAGAAGTTCCTCCTCATGTTGAGGTGGAACCTCCTGTGCTGCAGATCTGGATCAGGCTCCTGTCAGCCCGTGGCTGTTAAGCATGAACACTGATGCAGGTGTTGTATGGGTTTGGTCACTCAAGTCTGAGGACACTTTAAAACATCTGCATTTACATACAGATGTAAGTCAGCTCTGACTCGGTGGCAGCCCTCTTCAGTTCACCTCCTCCTCCCAGCACCTCTTATCCTTGTGCTGGTTGCCACATTAATAAGTGTTGTCTTAGTGGACTGCAGACCTGTCAGGGCTCAGAGGTCTTTGAGGAACAGCAAGCTGGACAATGCCCTTGATGGCATTCACCCAGGGAAGGGACATGCTGCAAAGCAGCAATGGAAATCAGCTCTCCCCCAGGCAGGCAGTGAAGCAGGGTGACTTATCAGCTCCATTCAGAACGCAAATGAAAAATGGGAGCATCAGTCTTTCTCTTTCAACATCTATCTTTCCCTCTCAATATTCTGCCTGAGCCTGAGCCACTGGAGTACTTTTACTGAGCGTTAAGGTGGTAGTGTACAAAGCATCAATTGAGCTTCATAATGCCATTACCAAAGCAGCAGTTACTGCTGTCTGAACTGAGCTTCCCAGCAGGTAAATATGGGGAATCACAGAATCAACCAGGCTGGAAAAGACCTCAGAGATCATCAAGTCCAACCTATTCCCTAATACCTAACACCTCCTGACAACCTCCAAGTGCCACATCCAATCCCTTTTGGAACACCTCCAGGGATGGTGACTCCACCACCTCCCTGGGCAGCACATTCCAATGGCCAACTACTCTTTCTGGGAAGAATTTCTTCCTCACCTCCAGCCTAAACTTCCCCTGGCACAGCTTGAGACTGTGTCCTCTTGTTTTGGTGCTGCTTGCCTGGGAGAAGAGACCAACCCCCACCTGCCTACAACCTCCCTTCAGGGAGCTGTAGACAGCAAGAAGGTTCCCCTGAGCCTCCTCTTCTCCAGGCTAAGCAAGCCCAGCTCCCTCAGCCTCTCCTCCCAGGGCTGTGCTCCAGACCCCTCCCCAGGCTCGTTGTCGTCTCTGGACACGTTCAAGAGTCTCAATGTCCTTAAGATGAGGAGCCCAGAACTGGACACAGGACTCAAGGTGTGGCCTAACTAGTGCTGAGCACAGGGCAGAATGACACCCCTGCTCCTGCTGGCCACACTGCTCTTGATGCAGGCCAGGATGCCATTGGCCTTCTTGGCCACCTGGGCACATTGTTGGCTCATGTTCAGCGGCTGTCAACCAGTACCCCCAGGTCCCTCTCTGCCTGGCTGCTCTCCAGCAGCAGCCTTCATTCACACTGTGCAGTTATCCTGTTTGAATCTCTCCTATCTTCTAATCTTTAGGTGCCATGTACAGCACTGTGAATTTCTCCCCACATACAGCAGCTTGGGAATGTTAAATGTTCCCTGGCAGAATGCAGAGAGGTGGTTCTGATACTCAGTCCCATCACCAGTGGCACCACTAATAAATGCTGAATTTACAGCCATGTGCACAGGCAAGGAAACGTAACTGCAGGGTTGCTTATTGCCTGGAGCACCCACCCATAGTAATGGAAGGGATGCAGTCTTTATGGAGATCTTACATGCAAGGTTATGCACCCAGAGCTTAATTTAGCTGCCTTCTGCTCAGGCAGCATGATACATTTGCTAATCCCACGATCACAGACGGTGTTTTCCCCACTTGGTCCCTGCTTTGCTTGGTACAGAGGCTCTTCTGTAGCAGGCAGCTGTTCAGCAAGCATCTCCTTCCAGCTCCCTCATGCAGGGGCCCTGTGGCACTCTGACTAAGCACTGTGCTGCATGAAATGGAGATCATCATTTCTTCCTCATGTGCTGCTCTGAAGTGTGGCCAGCAGGGTGAGGGAGGGGATTCTCCCCCTCTGCTCCACTCTGCTGAGACCACAGCTGCAGCTCTGTGGCCGGTTCTGGAGCCTCTGTTGCAGGAAGGATCTGGAGGTGCTGGAAGGGGTCCAGAGAAGGGCCACAAGGATGAGCAGAGGGATGGAGCTGCTCTGCTATGGTTATAAATATGTGCAGGGTGAGTGCCCAGAGGCTGGAGCCAGGCTCTGCTGGGTGATGCCCAAGGACAGCACAAGGGGCAGTGGTAGAAGCTGAGGCAGAGGAAGTTCCATGGAAACAGGAGGAAGATTTTTTCCCTGTGAGGGTGACAGAAGCCTGGAAGAGGCTGCCCAGGGGGGTTGTGGAGTCTCCCTCTCTGGAGATATTCAAGCCCTGCCTGGATGTGTTCCTGTGTGATCTGCTCTAGGTGATCCTGTTCTGGCAGGGGGGTTGGACTGGCTGATCTCTCAAGGTCCCTTCCAGCCCCTAACACTCTGTGATTCTTTGCCTAGCCTGGTAGGATGGTGTTTCAAATGGAAATGAAGAATTTGCTCCTGTGCAAGGCCTGACATCTTGTCAACCACATGAAGCTGCGCGGCGAAAGGAATTCTCTCCTTGCTCTGTCTTCCTTGGATCAGAAGCGCAGCAGAGAGATGAAATGAGCACCTCTAGTTTCACTCGCCTTGCCAGGGAACATCCAGTGCTCTCCACACGTGGCTGCTTTGTAGGCCACCACACACCACCACAGGGCAGGGGACACTCCTCGGCTCCTGCATGCATGAGGGCCGAAGGCTGTGCGCCCACAGAGCGACAGGCCCCAAGTGAACAGCATGGGGCTCCTCTTGGCAGAGCCCGTGCCAGCAGGTTTCACTCCCAGCCCACCAGGATGACATGCCCTCAGCACTGCCCTTCCTGTAGGCAGCAGTTCTCGTCCCTAGGCTGGCAGAGAGGAGAGAAATTTCCTTTCAATTCATGGCAAAAGAAGCAGCCGTGGCCCCCTCCCAGCCACGCAGCGCTGCTCTTGGCCTTGCATCTCTCTCAAGAAACAGCCTCCTCCTGCAAGCAACCTCTTGATGTTTATTAGCTGTGGTGAAGGAGGCACACACCCTTCCCTTGGGGCTGGGATGAAACAATCTTTCTTGGCTTTGGGGGCTTTGGGAGGCATGTGCAAACCTGCCAGCTCTGACGAAGGTCCCTGGGCTGAGTCCCAGCACCTGCCCTTCATTCTCCTGCAGGGCAGATTGGGCCAGGCTTGTTTCTGGGTTCTTAAAGAGCTGGCACTGCCTCCTGGGGGCCTGCTGGGTTTGGGGGCACTGTGTCTTGTATGAAGCTTGTGCCAGCTGAGCAGATCCTGGGGCAGGCTGTCAACCACCACCTCACTTCAGGAAAAAAGCCCCAAACAGGCTGTTTGTGGGTGCACCTAGGGGTCTGTGTGCTGCTGCCCACCGCCCCAGGTGCCACAGTTCAAAGAATCACAGAGTCACAGAATCAGCCAGGTTGGAAAAGACCTCAGAGATCATCGAGTCCAACCTATTACCTGGTACCCAACACCTCCTGACAACTAAACCATGGCTCCAAGTGCCACATCCAAGCCTTTTTTGAACACCTCTAGGGACGGTGACTCCACCACCTCCCTGGGCAGCACATTCCAATGGCCAATTACTCCTTCTGGGAAGAACTTTCAGGTAGTTGTAGACAGCAAGAAAGTCTCCCTGAGCCTCCTCTTCTCCAGGCTAAGCAACCCCAGCTCCTCAGCCTCTCCTCACAGAACTGTGCTCCAGACCCCTCCCCAGCCTTGTTGCCCTTCTCTGGACACGTTCAAGTGTCTCAATGTCCTTCTTAAATTGAGGAGCTAGATCTGGACCTCAAGGGAGGTTGTAGCCAGGTGGGGGCTGGTCTCTTCCCCCAGGAAAGCAGCACCAGAACAAGAGGACACAGTCTCAAGCTGCACCAGGGGAGGTTTAGGCTTGAGGTGAGGAGAAAGTTCTTGGAATGTGCTGCCCAGGGAGGTGGTGGAAGTGTTCAGAAAAGGCTTGGAAGTGCACTTGGAGCCATGGTTTAGTTGTCAGGAGGTGCTGGGTGATAGGTTGGACTCTGAGGTCTATTCCAACCTGATTGATTCTGTGATTCTGTGTGATTTTGTTGGAGGTCGTGTGCTCTGTCACATTGAGTATTAAGTGGGAAACACACACACAGACACACACAGGCACTCACAGAGACACACACACAGAGAACAGTGAGATGAGTCATGCTGAAGCAGTACCATTCCCTGCAGTCTCCAGAACTGTGCTGCTAAACACTGAGATGGAGGAGGGTTTAAGACCAGCTTCAGAGCGTGATCTCGCAGCCTCCGACCACTTGTAATACACTGTCAAGGTTTAGCTGCATGAGCACTGCAGGATTTGGCTACCACTGAACCTGTTTCTTTGGGGTTTTGAAATGATTTTTCAGCTGTGCCATTTCCTGGCAGGGAGATTTTGACTGGGAAGCAGGTGAGTGAGATGCCAGCGTCTCGGTAACCCAGGGATTGTTCAAACGAATGTGGGAAGATGTACTGTGAATCCCCATTGATAAAAGGCATCAGTGAATATTTGGCACATCAGTAAGGCAGGACCAATTCCGCAGGGGTTTGGTTGGGTTTGTATTGTTTCCTTTGCACATGTGTGTGTGTTCAATATAAGCACACTGTGTGTGTAGAGGAAAAATGCATAAATCATAGACTCACAGAATTGTCAGGGTTGGAAGGGACCTCAAGGCTCAGCCAGTTCCAACCCTCCTACCATGGGCAGGGACACCTCACACTACAGCAGGTTGCTCACAGCCACATCCAGCCTGGCTGCAAAAACCTCCAGGCATGAGGCTTCCACCACCTCCCGGGGCAACCTGTGCCAGTCTCTCACCATCCTCATGTGGAATAACTTCTTCCTCACATCCAATCTCAATCTACCCATTTCTAGTTTTGCTCCATTCCCCCAAGTCCTATCACTCCCTGACACCCTCAAAGTCCCTCCCCAGCTTTCTTGGAGCCCCCTTCAGATCCTGGAAGGCCACAATTAGGTCTCCTGGGAGCCTTCTCTTCTCCAGACTGAACAGCCCCAAGTCTCTCAGTCTGTCTCCAGAGCAGAGCAGCTCCAGCCCTCTGCTCATCCTCATGGTCCTTCTCTGGACCCCTTACAGCACCTCCAGATCCTTCCTGGAACAGAGGCTCCAGAACTGGACACAGAGCTCCAGCTGTGGTCTCAGCAGAGTGGAGCAGAGGGGGAGAATCCCTCCTGGCCCTGCTGGCCACACTTCTCTTGCTGCATCCCAGGCTCTGCTTGGCTCTCTGGGCTGCAAGTGCTCACTGCTGGCTCCTGTTGGGCTTCTCCTCCCCCAGCACCCCAGGTCCTTTTCTTGAGGGCTGCTCTCAAGCCAGTCCCTGCCCAGCCTGTATCAGTGCTTGGGATTGCTGAAGCAATGTGGGACCCCTCTGTACAATTAATTCAAACCCACAATTAATAGTCCCTTGTTTGCTTACTTGCATCCTCAAATAGCAACATCTCGCCCCAAACCACAGTAAGAAGGCAAAGCTTTCTCAGGGCAGGGCAATCTCTTTTGGAAAGCAGGGCCAGTGGGTAGCTGTTTCATGCACATAAATATTGCTTAAGTGTATAATTCCATGTAGGAAATGATTTGAAACACAGAAGCACAAGAAACCTCCAATCAAGAGTGATTCACCGGAGGCAGCCCTGACGCTGTGTTTTTCCAGGAGGGGAAGACATCAATCTTCCTGTGGCACAGTAGCAGTTTCCAGAAATGACAGGAAAAGCTGAGAGGGGGATTCATTTCACATGACTTTTTTTTTTTTTCTCCATCTAAAAATAAAGCCCTTGCACGAGCCGTTCACTTAGGCTGCCTCCAGTATCTCAGAAGTGAGGGAAGAGAGCAACAGGGAAACCCTGCCAGGCACTTTGTCCCAGCTTATAATAGAGCTGCTGGAGGATTTTCTCCCCAAGCTCTCAGTTCCGATCACTAGCTGGAGAAATAAAGGATGAAAGATTTGGGGGTTCTTTTCTTTTTTTCTTTTTGTTAGCTTCACAGCTCAAGCTCTGTGACTAAACCCTGCCCTGTGCTGGCTGCCAGAAGCCTCAGAGGGGTACCTGCGGTGGGGATCCCAGGCCAAGCAGCTCAGCTTCTTGTGAGCGATGAAATCTCACTGGCAGCCAGCACAGGGCAGGGTTTAGTCACAGAGCTTGGAGCTGTGAAGCTAACAAAAAGAAAAAAGAAAAGAACCCCCAAATCTTTCATCCTTTTATTTCTCCAGCTAGTGGACGGAACTGAGAGCTTGGGGAGAAAATCCTCCAGCAGCTCTATTATAAGCTTGGGACAAAGTGCCTGGCAGGGTTTCCCCTGTTGCTCTCTTTCCCTCACTTGAGATACTGGAGGCAGCCTAAGTGAACGGCCTGTGCAAGGGGCTTTATTTTTAGATGGAGAAAAAAAGCAAAAAGTCATGTGAAATGAATCCCTCTCAGCTTTTCCTGTCATTTCTGGAAACTGCTACTGTGCCACAGGAAGATTGATGTCTTCCTCCTGGAAAAACACAGCGTCAGGGCTGCCTCCGGTGAATCACTTGATTGAGGTTTCTTGTGCTTCTGTGTTTCAAATCATTTCCTACATGGAATTATACACTTAAGCAATATTTATGTGCATGAAACAGCTACCCACTGGCCCTGCTTTCCAAAAGAGATTGCCCTGCCCTGAGAAAGCTTTGCCTTCTTACTGTGGTTTGGGGCGAGATGTTGCTATTTGAGGATGCAAGTAAGCAAACAAGGGACTATTAATTGTGGGTTTGAATTAATTGTACAGAGGGGTCCCACATTGCTTCAGCAATCCCAAGCACTGATACAGGCTGGGCAGGGACTGGCTTGAGAGCAGCCCTCAAGAAAAGGACCTGGGGTGCTGGGGGAGGAGAAGCCCAACAGGAGCCAGCAGTGAGCACTTGCAGCCCAGAGAGCCAAGCAGAGCCTGGGATGCAGCAAGAGAAGTGTGGCCAGCAGGGCCAGGGAGGGGGATTCTCCCCTCTGCTCCACTCTGCTGAGACCACAGCTGGAGCTCTGTGTCCAGTTCTGGAGCCTCTGTTCCAGGAAGGATCTGGAGGTGCTGTAAGGGGTCCAGAGAAGGACCATGAGGATGAGCAGAGGGCTGGAGCTGCTCTGCTCTGGAGACAGACTGAGAGACTTGGGGCTGTTCAGTCTGGAGAAGAGAAGGCTCCCAGGAGACCTAATTGTGGCCTTCCAGGATCTGAAGGGGGCTCCAAGAAAGCTGGGGAGGGACTTTTTGAGGGTGTCAGGGAGTGATAGGACTTGGGGAATGGAGCAAAACTAGAAATGGGTAGATTGAGATTGGATGAGGAAGAAGTTATTCCACATGAGGATGGTGAGAGACTGGCACAGGTTGCCCCGGGAGGTGGTGGAAGCCTCATGCCTGGAGGTTTTTGCAGCCAGGCTGGATGTGGCTGTGAGCAACCTGCTGTAGTGTGAGGTGTCCCTGCCCATGGTAGGAGGGTTGGAACTGGCTGAGCCTTGAGGTCCCTTCCAACCCTGACAATTCTGTGAGTCTATGATTTATGCATTTTCCTCTACACACACAGTGTGCTTATATTGAACACACACACATGTGCAAAGGAAACAATACAAACCCAACCAAACCCCTGCGGAATTGGTCCTGCCTTACTGATGTGCCAAATATTCACTGATGCCTTTTATCAATGGGGATTCACAGTACATCTTCCCACATTCGTTTGAACAATCCCTGGGTTACCGAGACGCTGGCATCTCACTCACCTGCTTCCCAGTCAAAATCTCCCTGCCAGGAAATGGCACAGCTGAAAAATCATTTCAAAACCCCAAAGAAACAGGTTCAGTGGTAGCCAAATCCTGCAGTGCTCATGCAGCTAAACCTTGACAGTGTATTACAAGTGGTCGGAGGCTGCGAGATCACGCTCTGAAGCTGGTCTTAAACCCTCCTCCATCTCAGTGTTTAGCAGCACAGTTCTGGAGACTGCAGGGAATGGTACTGCTTCAGCATGACTCATCTCACTGTTCTCTGTGTGTGTGTCTCTGTGAGTGCCTGTGTGTGTCTGTGTGTGTGTTTCCCACTTAATACTCAATGTGACAGAGCACACGACCTCCAACAAAATCACACAGAATCACAGAATCAATCAGGTTGGAATAGACCTCAGAGTCCAACCTATCACCCAGCACCTCCTGACAACTAAACCATGGCTCCAAGTGCACTTCCAAGCCTTTTCTGAACACTTCCACCACCTCCCTGGGCAGCACATTCCAAGAACTTTCTCCTCACCTCAAGCCTAAACCTCCCCTGGTGCAGCTTGAGACTGTGTCCTCTTGTTCTGGTGCTGCTTTCCTGGGGGAAGAGACCAGCCCCCACCTGGCTACAACCTCCCTTGAGGTCCAGATCTAGCTCCTCAATTTAAGAAGGACATTGAGACACTTGAACGTGTCCAGAGAAGGGCAACAAGGCTGGGGAGGGGTCTGGAGCACAGTTCTGTGAGGAGAGGCTGAGGGAGCTGGGGTTGCTTAGCCTGGAGAAGAGGAGGCTCAGGGGAGACTTTCTTGCTGTCTACAACTACCTGAAAGTTCTTCCCAGAAGGAGTAATTGGCCATTGGAATGTGCTGCCCAGGGAGGTGGTGGAGTCACCGTCCCTAGAGGTGTTCAAAAAGGCTTGGATGTGGCACTTGGAGCCATGGTTTAGTTGTCAGGAGGTGTTGGGTACCAGGTAATAGGTTGGACTCGATGATCTCTGAGGTCTTTTCCAACCTGGCTGATTCTGTGACTCTGTGATTCTTTGAACTGTGGCACCTGGGGCGGTGGGCAGCAGCACACAGACCCCTAGGTGCACCCACAAACAGCCTGTTTGGGGCTTTTTTCCTGAAGTGAGGTGGTGGTTGACAGCCTGCCCCAGGATCTGCTCAGCTGGCACAAGCTTCATACAAGACACAGTGCCCCCAAACCCAGCAGGCCCCCAGGAGGCAGTGCCAGCTCTTTAAGAACCCAGAAACAAGCCTGGCCCAATCTGCCCTGCAGGAGAATGAAGGGCAGGTGCTGGGACTCAGCCCAGGGACCTTCGTCAGAGCTGGCAGGTTTGCACATGCCTCCCAAAGCCCCCAAAGCCAAGAAAGATTGTTTCATCCCAGCCCCAAGGGGAAGGGTGTGTGCCTCCTTCACCACAGCTAATAAACATCAAGAGGTTGCTTGCAGGAGGAGGCTGTTTCTTGAGAGAGATGCAAGGCCAAGAGCAGCGCTGCGTGGCTGGGAGGGGGCCACGGCTGCTTCTTTTGCCATGAATTGAAAGGAAATTTCTCTCCTCTCTGCCAGCCTAGGGACGAGAACTGCTGCCTACAGGAAGGGCAGTGCTGAGGGCATGTCATCCTGGTGGGCTGGGAGTGAAACCTGCTGGCACGGGCTCTGCCAAGAGGAGCCCCATGCTGTTCACTTGGGGCCTGTCGCTCTGTGGGCGCGCAGCCTTCGGCCCTCATGCATGCAGGAGCCGAGGAGTGTCCCCTGCCCTGTGGTGGTGTGTGGTGGCCTACAAAGCAGCCACGTGTGGAGAGCACTGGATGTTCCTTGGCAAGGCGAGTGAAACTAGAGGTGCTCATTTCATCGCTCTGCTGCACTTCTGATCCAAGGAAGACAGAGCAAGGAGAGAATTCCTTTCGCCGCGCAGCTTCATGTGGTTGACAAGATGTCAGGCCTTGCACAGGAGCAAATTCTTCATTTCCATTTGAAACACCATCCTACCAGGCTAGGCAAAGAATCACAGAGTGTTAGGGGCTGGAAGGGACCTTGAGAGATCAGCCAGTCCAACCCCCCTGCCAGAACAGGATCACCTAGAGCAGATCACACAGGAACACATCCAGGCAGGGCTTGAATATCTCCAGAGAGGGAGACTCCACAACCCCCCTGGGCAGCCTCTTCCAGGCTTCTGTCACCCTCACAGGGAAAAAATCTTCCTCCTGTTTCCATGGAACTTCCTCTGCCTCAGCTTCTACCACTGCCCCTTGTGCTGTCCTTGGGCATCACCCAGCAGAGCCTGGCTCCAGCCTCTGGGCACTCACCCTGCACATATTTATAACCATAGCAGAGCAGCTCCATCCCTCTGCTCATCCTTGTGGCCCTTCTCTGGACCCCTTCCAGCACCTCCAGATCCTTCCTGCAACAGAGGCTCCAGAACCGGCCACAGAGCTGCAGCTGTGGTCTCAGCAGAGTGGAGCAGAGGGGGAGAATCCCCTCCCTCACCCTGCTGGCCACACTTCAGAGCAGCACATGAGGAAGAAATGATGATCTCCATTTCATGCAGCACAGTGCTTAGTCAGAGTGCCACAGGGCCCCTGCATGAGGGAGCTGGAAGGAGATGCTTGCTGAACAGCTGCCTGCTACAGAAGAGCCTCTGTACCAAGCAAAGCAGGGACCAAGTGGGGAAAACACCGTCTGTGATCGTGGGATTAGCAAATGTATCATGCTGCCTGAGCAGAAGGCAGCTAAATTAAGCTCTGGGTGCATAACCTTGCATGTAAGATCTCCATAAAGACTGCATCCCTTCCATTACTATGGGTGGGTGCTCCAGGCAATAAGCAACCCTGCAGTTACGTTTCCTTGCCTGTGCACATGGCTGTAAATTCAGCATTTATTAGTGGTGCCACTGGTGATGGGACTGAGTATCAGAACCACCTCTCTGCATTCTGCCAGGGAACATTTAACATTCCCAAGCTGCTGTATGTGGGGAGAAATTCACAGTGCTGTACATGGCACCTAAAGATTAGAAGATAGGAGAGATTCAAACAGGATAACTGCACAGTGTGAATGAAGGCTGCTGCTGGAGAGCAGCCAGGCAGAGAGGGACCTGGGGGTACTGGTTGACAGCCGCTGAACATGAGCCAACAATGTGCCCAGGTGGCCAAGAAGGCCAATGGCATCCTGGCCTGCATCAAGAGCAGTGTGGCCAGCAGGAGCAGGGGTGTCATTCTGCCCTGTGCTCAGCACTAGTTAGGCCACACCTTGAGTCCTGTGTCCAGTTCTGGGCTCCTCATCTTAAGGACATTGAGACTCTTGAACGTGTCCAGAGACGACAACGAGCCTGGGGAGGGGTCTGGAGCACAGCCCTGGGAGGAGAGGCTGAGGGAGCTGGGCTTGCTTAGCCTGGAGAAGAGGAGGCTCAGGGGAACCTTCTTGCTGTCTACAGCTCCCTGAAGGGAGGTTGTAGGCAGGTGGGGGTTGGTCTCTTCTCCCAGGCAAGCAGCACCAAAACAAGAGGACACAGTCTCAAGCTGTGCCAGGGGAAGTTTAGGCTGGAGGTGAGGAAGAAATTCTTCCCAGAAAGAGTAGTTGGCCATTGGAATGTGCTGCCCAGGGAGGTGGTGGAGTCACCATCCCTGGAGGTGTTCCAAAAGGGATTGGATGTGGCACTTGGAGGTTGTCAGGAGGTGTTAGGTATTAGGGAATAGGTTGGACTTGATGATCTCTGAGGTCTTTTCCAGCCTGGTTGATTCTGTGATTCCCCATATTTACCTGCTGGGAAGCTCAGTTCAGACAGCAGTAACTGCTGCTTTGGTAATGGCATTATGAAGCTCAATTGATGCTTTGTACACTACCACCTTAACGCTCAGTAAAAGTACTCCAGTGGCTCAGGCTCAGGCAGAATATTGAGAGGGAAAGATAGATGTTGAAAGAGAAAGACTGATGCTCCCATTTTTCATTTGCGTTCTGAATGGAGCTGATAAGTCACCCTGCTTCACTGCCTGCCTGGGGGAGAGCTGATTTCCATTGCTGCTTTGCAGCATGTCCCTTCCCTGGGTGAATGCCATCAAGGGCATTGTCCAGCTTGCTGTTCCTCAAAGACCTCTGAGCCCTGACAGGTCTGCAGTCCACTAAGACAACACTTATTAATGTGGCAACCAGCACAAGGATAAGAGGTGCTGGGAGGAGGAGGTGAACTGAAGAGGGCTGCCACCGAGTCAGAGCTGACTTACATCTGTATGTAAATGCAGATGTTTTAAAGTGTCCTCAGACTTGAGTGACCAAACCCATACAACACCTGCATCAGTGTTCATGCTTAACAGCCACGGGCTGACAGGAGCCTGATCCAGATCTGCAGCACAGGAGGTTCCACCTCAACATGAGGAGGAACTTCTTCACTGTGAGGCTCACAGAGCACTGGAACAGGCTGCCCAGAGAGGTTGTGGAGTCTCCTTTCTGGAGACTTTCAAGACCCATCTGGATGTGTTCCTGTGTGACCTGAGATAGATTGTATGGTCCTGCTCTGGCAGGGGGTGTTGGACTCACAGAATCACAGAATCAAGCAGGTTGGAAAAGACCTCAGAGATTTTATTACCTAACACCTCCTGACAACTAAACCATGGCTCCAAGTGTCACATCCAAGCCTTTTTTGAACACCTCCAGGGATGGTGACTCCACCACCTCCCCAGGCAGCACATTCCAATGGCCAATCTCTCTTGCTGGGAAGAACTTCTTCCTCACCTCCAGCCCAAACCTCCCCTGGCACAGCTTGAGACTGTGTCCTCTTGTTCTGGTGCTGGGTGCTTGGGAGAAGAGACCAACCCCCACCTGCCTACAACCTCCCTTCAGGGATTTGTAGACAGCAATAAGGTCTCCCTGAGCCTCCTCTTCTCCAGGCTAAACAACCCCAGCTCCGTCAGCCTCTCCTCACAGGGCTGTGCTCCAGACCCTCCCCAGCTTTGTTGCCCTTCTCTGGACACCTTCCAGCATCTCAATGTCCTTCTTAAACTGAGGAGCCCAGAACTGGACACAGGACTCAAGGAGTGGCCTAACCAGTGCTGAGCACAGGGCAGAATGACCTCCCTGCTCCTGCTGGCCACACTGTTCCTGAGGCAGGCCAGGATGCCATTGGCCCTCTTGGCCCCCTGGGCACACTGCTGGCTCATGTTCAGTGGCTGTCAACCAGTCCCCCCAGGTCCTCTCTGCCTGGCTGCTCTCCAGCCACTCTGTCCACAGCCTGCAGCACTGAATGGGGTTGTTGTGGCCAATGTGTTGAACCCAGCACTTGGACTTGTTAAATGCCATCCTGTTGGACTCCACCTATGGACCTGATGATCTCCAGAAGTCCCTTCTAACCCCTAACCTCCTGTGATCCTGTGATATCCCTCCCACTAAGTGTTCTCTTGTTAACTACAGACACACAAGGCTGGCTAAGAGTAGCAACATTTTGCACTAAGACCTCAGGGAGGAGGCTTCAAGGAGCACAGGTGGGTCCAATTTTGCTATCTGTAGGTGGAAAAGGTAATTTGTTTCCTCCCACTGGTGCTGGGAGGTGCTGTTCATTGCCATTTTGTGCTTTGCATGCAGAAGGCACCTCACAAGTGCACGTTTGATGCAGATATTTGCCAGAGGCTTACAGAGCTTCCCATATGGCATCTCCACGCAGTGCTCATGAGCTCGGATTTTTCTGCATGGGCCTGAAGTGATAAAACAGTGTCTCTGTCAAACTGGAAGCCTCCAGGAGCTACCATTAATGCCTCAGAAACTTGTTAAACTCCTTCCTGCCTGCCTTTGCCTTCCTGCCTTCCTGCCTTCCTGCCTTCCTTCCAAATACCTTCCTTCCTTCCTGCCTGCCTTGCTTCCTTCCTTCCTGCCTTCCTTCCAAATACCTTCCTTCTTTTCCTTCCTGCCTGCCTTCTTTCCTTCCTGCCTTCCTGCCTTCCTGCCTGCCTGCCTTCCTGCCTGCCTGCCTGCCTGCCTTCCTGCCAGCCTTCCTGCCAGCCTTCCTGCCTTCCTTCCTGCCTGCCTGCCTTCCTGCCTGCCTTCCTGCCTGCCTTCCTGCCTTCCTGCCTTCCTGCCTGCCTTCCTGCCTGCCTGCCTTCCTGCCTGCCTTCCTGCCTTCCCTCCTTCATGCCTTCCCTCCTTCCTGCCTTCCCTCCCTCCTTCCTGCCTTCCAAATACCTTCCTGCCTGCCTTCCTGCCTTCCTTCCAAATACCTTCCTTTCTGCCCTAAAATACCTTCCTTCCTGCCTTCCTGCCTTCCTGCCTTCCTTCCAAATACCTTCCTTCCTTCCTTCCTTCCTTCCTTCCTTCCTTCCTTCCTTCCTTCCTTCTCTTCCTTCCTTCCTTCCTTCCTTCCTTCCTTCCTTCCTTCCTTCCTTCCTTCCTTCCTTCCTTCCTTCCTTCCTTCCTTCCTTCCTTCCTTCCTTCCTTCCTCCCTTCCTTCCCTCCCCCCTCCCTCCCTCCCTCCCTCCCTTCCTCCCTAATACCTTCCAACTTCCTTCCAAACTCTTTCCTTCCAAATACCTTCCTTCCTTCCTTCCTTCCTTCCTTCCTTCCTTCCTTCCTTCCTTCCTTCCTTCCTTCCTTCCTTCCTTCCTTCCTTCCTTCCTTCCTTCCTTCCTTCCTTCCTTCCTTCCTTCCTTCCTTCCTTCCTTCCTTCCTTCCTTCCTTCCTTCCTTCCTTCCTTCCTTCCTTCCTTCCTTCCTTCCTTTCCATTTTTTTAAGCACCTGGAAGTTTCCTGGTCATTCACATTTTTGTCCTGGTTCTCATCCTCAGCACTCCTTGCCCTGTCCCTTGCTTCTTTTTTTCTGCTGAGAAACCCTGCTGTAGTGTGAGGTGTCCCTGCCCACGGCAGGGGGTTGGAACTGGATGATCCTTGAGGGCTCTTCCAACCCTGACACTTCTGTGGTTCTATGGAAAGGGGGGAAACAGCTGCAGGAGGTTGAAGGGCTTCAAAATGTGACACTTTGGGAATTCCTCCCATTCAGAGTTGGAATTGTCACTGTGTGCTGAAAGTAAGGATTTCTGTCACTATCACAACCTTAAAAGCACTAAGGAAGGCTTTCCCCCAAATGTAGGTAAGGAATGCCTTTGTCCTCTTCTGAGCTACAGCAATTTCCCCTGTAAAGAGAAGAGTGCATGGGGATGGATGTTGCCTAAGGAGGAGAGAACCTACCTCCTGCCCTCCTGCCTCGTGCCTTCCATTGCCACACCAACAGAAATCACTGGCTGATTTTGGAAGAGCCATACTAAAATTGAGCTAATTCATGTTTATTTGTGACAGAGAGGGATGATTTTCAGTCTAGCCTTAATGACACATTGCACAGTGATACAGCAGGTCCTTTGCTCACTGATGGGAGATACAAGCACTCCTCATCGTGCTGTCATAGCTCATTAATTAATTTCAGAGCATCTCTGGGAGCCAGAATGCATGCATGGTACTTCACAAGGATGCAACCTAAGGAGGAATAACATAATCAGTCACAGTGAGCTGGGTGATACCTGAAGCTTAGCTTCAATGCTTTGGTTCACTTCCTGCCCTCACCAAAGAAAGGCAGCTCCAAGTATATTAGAAGAGAAAGCAAACATCATTTACAGAATACAGAATTAACCAGGTTGGAAAATACCTCAGGGATCATCAAGTCCAACCTGTCACCCAACACCTCATGACAACTAAACCATGGCTCCAAGTGTCTCATCCAGGCTCTTCCTAAACACCTCCAGGGATGGTAACTCCACCACCTCACCACCTCACTCCACAATCTCTTGCTGGGAAGAACTTTCTCCTCACCTCCAGCCCAAACCCTTTCTGGCACAGCTTGAGACTGTGTCCTCTTCTTCTGGTGCTGGTTGCCTGGCAGAAGAGACCAACTCCCATGTGGCTACAACCTCCCTTCAGGTAGCTGTAGAGAGTAAGAAGGTCTCCCCTGAGCCTCCTCTTCTCCAGGCTAGCAAGCCCAGCTCCCCAGCCTCTCCTCCCAGGGCTGTGCTCCAGACCCTCCCCAGCCTCACTGCCCTCTCTGGACACTTTCAAGTGTCTCAATGTCCTCCTTTAAGCTGAGGAGCCCAGAACTGGACACAGGACTCAAGGTGTGGCCTAACCAGGGCTGAGCACAGGGGCAAGTATGACTTCCTGCTCCTGCTGGCCACACTATTCCAGAGGCAGGCCAGGTAGGCTGCCTGGGCACACTGCTGGCTCATGTTCAGCCTACTGTCAACCAGTACCCCCAGGTCCCTCTCTGCCTGGCTGCTCTCCAGCAGCAGCCTTCGTTCACACTGTGCAGTTATCCTGTTTGAATCTATCCTCTTTCTAATCTTTAGGTGCCATGTACAGCACTGTGAATTCCTCCCCACATACAGCAGCTTGGGAATGTTAAATGTTCCCTGGCAGAATGCAGAGAGGTGGTTCTGATACTCAGTCCCACCACCTCCCTTCAGGTAGTTGTAGATGGCAATAAGGTCTCAAGGGATCTGTGCTTGCAGCTGTGCTGCCTCTTGCTTTGGGCTGTGGTAGTAAACATGGGGACTTGTGAGACAATCCATTTCATCCCAAATGACAGGCATAAAACAAACCCCTAAGTATCTTAGGAAGGAGTTTTCATTCAAAACTAGATTTTACTTGGGGAAAAAAACCCACCAAAACAAATACAGAATGTTATCATTCCAGGTCACCTGAGGGTTTGCCCTAAACCCACAAAATACCTTCATCCTCTCCCCACTTGTGGCCACTCTCTGCCTTCATAACTGCTCCAAAGTTTAACGAATTTTCTCCTCCCTCCCAACTTTATGAAGTAGAGGAAGAATTTATCTCACTGGCAGAAGGAATAAAAAGACAGTGAGCCAAGAGCATGAAGCCAGCTGTAATCTGGTGAGAAGAAGCTGGGGGTGTAAAAAAAGTGAGCCCACCCTTTTTGCTTCCTCCTCCTCCTCCTGGTGCCCTACGTGTGCTGCAGAGGCCTGCTGGGGCACCTCCGACTTGAGGCTGATCCTGCATCCCTGTGCTCTGCGGTGATACTGCTTTCACCAGTGCCTGATGCTGGCACTGGCAGCCCCACTGCTACCCCTTTGGGCCCCATCTCTTGTGAAACACCAGCCAGGATTGAATTGTTCACCCAAATTACAGTATCACAGTATCACCAATGTCAGAAGAGACCTCAGAGATCATCAAGTCCAACCTGTCCCCACACCTCTCATGACTAGACCACGGCACCAAGTGCCACGTCCAGTCTCCTTCTGAACACCTCCAGGGATGGTGACTCCACCACCTCCCTGGGCAGCACATTCCAATGGCCATTACTTTTTCTGGGAAGAACTTTCTCCCTCACCTCCAGCCTAAACTTCCCCTGGTGCAGCTTGAGACTGTGTCCTCTTGTTCTGGTGCTGGTTGCTAGAGAGAAGAGACCAACTTCCTCCTGGCTACAACCCCCTTCAGGTAGTTGTAGAGAGCCATGAGGTCTCCCTGAGCTCCCTCTTCTCCAGGCTAAACAATCCCAGCTCCTTCAGCCTCTCCTCATAGGGCTTGTGCTCAAGGCCCTCCCCAGCCTCATTGCCCTTCTCTGGACATGTTCAAGTGTCTCGATGTCCTTTTCTTGAACTGAGGAGCCCAGGAAGCCACAAGACACCCTTGGGCAACCTGGGAGCTGTGCCTCTGCCTTGCAGTGCCCAGCATGGCTTCCTCCCTTTCTTTGCACGGCTCCATATGGTAAAATGGATGGATAAATTGGTGGTGATTTATGGATTCAGGCTTGTTATGATGATTTAGAGTTGGGTCAGAGCTGAAAACTTTGATCACACACAGAGATTTGGCTGGCATTTGAAATCTGGCTCCACTTCTGAAGTCTGCATCTGACTCATTTCTAGTTGCAGACTTGGTGTTTTATGGTTTTGTTTCTATTCCAGGGGACATTTTTTCATGCATGCCTTGCAGCAGGCAGGGGAGGTGGGGATCTCTGGGTGATTTATATTCAAGGTAATGCATACATAACCACATCTCTGTTTTGCTAGGGAGGAATCTCTCACAGTGAGATACAAATTCAACTTTATTCATCTGCTGCACTAGGAAACAATGCAGCTCCCTTGGCAACACACCAGCCACAGACAAGACTTAGGTAGAAGAGAGCTTCCAAGCCAGTCTCCCACCAGTCTCCTCGGCCATTTGTAGCTGTAGCAGTGGAAATTATCCCCAGAGTAAATTCCCCAGGAACAAAAACTAAGCAAACAATCAAACAAAAAACCAAACTCAGAACTCTGAAGCAAAAATGAAAGTTATCTTTACAAGAGATAAAGTAAAATCTAGCAGTATAAATTGCAAAGAGAATGCACAAAATCTATTTACCTGTGTTTACAATCAGAAGTACCCCACCTGGGCAGTGCAGGGGGACCCCCAGCAACCCTCCTCCCCCTCCCTGCCTTGCCCTCCCGGTACCTCACACACAGTAATCAAAACGGAGGTTGCAATCCCAGCCACAGAGAGAGAGAAAGCAGAAGCAACAGAAGAAGAAAGAGGAAAGAGCTCTCTGTGCAACCAAGCATGAGCTATTCAGGGAACCAGAGGGATGATCTAGACCTATCAGTGTATTTATACATCTGTGCACACATCTGTTTGTCTCTGCGCACCTGGGCTTGTGCCTGGACAAATGGATTTAGGTTGGACTTGATGATCTTAGTTGAACTTTGATCATAGAACCATAGAATTGTCAGGGTTGGAAGGGACCTCAAGGAGCAGCCAGTTGCAAGCCCCCTTCCATGGCCGGGGACACTCACACTACAGCAGGTTGCTCACAGCCACATCCAGCCTGGCTGTAAAAACCTCCAGGCATGAGGCTTCCACCACCTCCCTGGGCAACCTGTGCCAGTCTCTCACCACCCTCATGGGGAACAACTTCTTCCTCACATCAATCTGAATCTCCCACTTCTAGTTTTGCTCCATTCCCCCAGTCCTATCACTCCCTGACACCCTCAAAAAGTCCCTCCCAGCATTCTTGGAGCCCCCTAAGATACTGGGAAGGCCACAATTAGGTCTCCTGGGAGCCTTCTCTTCTCCAGACTGAACAACCCCAATTCTTTCAGTCTGTCTCCATAGCAGAAGGAGCTCCACCCTCTGCTCATCCTCGTGGCCCTTCTCTGACACCTTCCAGCACCTCCAGATCCTTCCTGCAACAGAGGCTCCAGAACTGGGACAGAGCTCCAGCTGTGGTCTCAGCAGAGCGGAGCAGAAGGTGAAGATCCTGAAGGTCTTTTCCAATCTGGTTAATTCTTTGATTCTGTAATTCTGTTATCAAAACACTCCTTTTTGCTTTTCATTTGTTCCCTCTTGCTTTAACAATGCAAATCCCTTCTCCCTCCCCATGACTAAACCTTGAAACGGAATTTTCCCATAGCTGTCTCATGAGAAGCTTCTACCAGTGCCATGAATGTTATATTCAGGCCAGATTATGCTTTACTCATTAATTTGTGCCTGCCTGAGCTGATCCTGCTTTGGCAAGGGGGGGTTGGACCTGATGATCTCTGGGAGGTCCCTTCCACCCCTACCATTCTGTGAGTCTGTGATTCTGTGATCAGCTGTTATTATTTCATGTCCAATGGCAATTGGTTTACCTTTTAACTCTAAGTCTGTGAAAAAGCCCTACTCTTATTCTGCAAAGTTGGGAACTAGGTGAAGCTCCACCTCCCAACCAACAGGGGAGTAAATAGGTCAGTTTAGGGAAAAAAATAGAGCGTGATTCTTTATCTGAGTGAATGCTGGAACACTTCACATGTTTTCTGAGGATGCCCAAAATGTTTCTTGTTTACCTACTAGTTAATGAGTGACCTCATCAGTGTTTATTGATATGTAAAAAGTGAGTGCCCAGAGGCTGGAGCCAGGCTCTGCTGGGTGATACCTCCAAGGACAGCACAAGGGGCAGTGGTGGAAGCTGAGGTAGAGGAAGTTCCATGTGAACATGAGGAAGAATTTTTCCCTGTGAGTGTGACAGAACGCTGGAGCAGGCTGCCCAGGGGTGGTGTTGAGTCTCCTCCCTGGAGATATTCAAGCCCTGCCTGGATGTGTTCCTGTGTGACCTGCTCTAGGTGATGCTGCTCTGGGCAGGGGCTTGACTGGGTGATCTACATCCAAGTGCCGGGTTCTGCACATTGGCCACAGCAACCCCAGGCAGTGCTACAGGTTGGGCTCAGAGTGGTTGGAGAGCAGCCAGGCAGAGAGGGACCTGGGGGACTAGTTGATGGGAGGCTGAACATGAGGCCACAGTGTGCCCAGGCAGCCAAGAGGGCCAATGGCATCCTGGCCTGCATCAGGAACAGTGTGGCCAGCAGGAGACAGAGGTCATTCTGCCCCTGGACACTGCACTGGTTAGGCCACCCCTTGAGTCCCAGTCCAGTGTGGGCCCCCGTTTAGGAAGGATGCTGGACTTTGCTGGAAGGTGTCCAGAGAAGGGCAACGATGTTGTGAGGGGTTTGGAACACAAGCCCTATGAGGAGAGGCTGAGGGAGCTGGGGTTGCTTAGCTTCTGGAGAGGAGGAGACTGAGGGGTGACCTTTCTGTTTCTTACAACTCCCTGAAGGGAGGTTGTGGACAGGTGGAGCTTGGTCTCTTCGCCCAGGCACCCAGCACCAGAACAAGAGGACACAGTCTCAAACTGCGCCAGGGCAGGTTTAGGCTGGATGTTAGGAAGAAGTTCTACACAGAGAGAGTGATTGCCCATTGGAATGGGCTGCCCGGGGGAGGTGGTGGAGTCACCATCACTGGAGGTGTTCAGGAGGAGACTTGATGGGGTGCTTGGTGCCATGGTTTAATTGATTAGGTGGTGTTGGATGATGGGTTGGACGTGATGATCTTGAAGGTCTCTTCCAACCTGGTCTATTCTATTCTATTATAGTCTAGTCTAGTCTAGTCTAGTCTAGTCTATTCCATTCTATTCCATTCTGTTCTGTTCTATTCTAGTCTAGTCTAGCCTAGTCTATTCCATTCTATTCCATTCTGTTCTGTTCTATTCCATTCCATTCCATTCCATTCCATTCATTCCATTCCATTCCATTCCATTCCATCCATTCCATTCCATTCCATCCTATCCCATTCTATCCTATCCTATCCCATCCCATCCTATCCTATCCCATCCTATCCCTAAGGACCCTTCCAGCCCCTGGCATTCTGTGATGCTGTGGCTTTGCTCTGCTGGTGAGAATGCTGAAAGCAAATTGTCAAAACTTTTGAGATTTTAAGAGGTTAAGACTCGTGTTTGTTGCCTTTTTATATTTTTTTTCCCTTTTAAGCTCAGTAATTTACTTTATATAACAGAAGATTGTGTTTCCCTGGCAGAAAAGTAATTTGCTTAGCTGAGAGGAGTGGATGACCTCACTGAACGTGATTCACTCTATCTGTGGCTCTAGGTGAGCAGCTGCTTTCTTTAAACTGATCAGGAACACAAGCTGTTCCAGCTGGCTCTGGCAAAGATGGGGGAGGGAGCAAGGGAAAAGAAAGTTATTTTCTGGGAGGGTGGGGAAGCAATGACTGCTTCTTTTTGTGGAAGTCTAACAGGTGTAAGGCAGAGCAAAATGAATGTGAAAGCAAGAACGCATTTCCATATGCTATTCTGGGAGCTCTGGGAGGGCCCAATCGGCTTCCACACAGGAGAGCAGCAGCAGCACACACACACACACACACACACACACACAGAGTGAGATGTTTCTGGTCTCCATCTTCCCAAGGAGCTACAGTGATGCAGAACCAACCTTGAATCCCTGGGGCAAAGCACCATGCTGTGCCAGCAGCTTGACACCCCTGGCATGCAGGTAGTGCCAATGAGCACAGCGACAGAGCTCCCTCTTGTTGCTCCCTCATCTTCTCTCTAGAGGAAGCCAGGGAGAGTTCTGATCAAATTTGTTCCTCCTCTGGCCCACTGCTTTGCCTGTCTGCTGAATCATCCATTCACAAGGGCAGATTTTAAGGTCTCTTTGGGTTGTATTCACGTGCTCCTTAGCTGTGCCACAGGATCCTGTCTCTAGCTGCTACCTCTGAGACACCTCACTGAGCTGGGGCTAGAAATTTGCAGAAGGACCTACGTCACATATCTTGAGATGACTAAGGCAGGAAAACGTGGGTGGGACAAACCTTACGCAGCAGAGGCACACAGCTCCTTACAGCATGCGGTGAGAGCCATACGCCCAGGAGGACAGTGCTGGGAAAAGTCATCACACTAAGCAGGGAGCTGTCATATCCAGCCACATCTAGTGCCATATCTAGGGGTGTTTCTGCTTAGCTTTGCCCTTCCCACTGAGTGAAGTGCTGATGGCCTGCTTGATAATGAATTTAATCCTTCCCAAGACTGGGACATGCATTTTGGAATCATAGTATTGTTAGGGACCTCAAGGATCAGCTGGTTCCAAATCACCTGCTATGGCCAGGCACACCTCACACTACAGCAGGTTGCTCACAGACACATCCAGCCTGGCCTGAAAAACCTCCAGGCAGGAGGCTTCCACCACCTCCCTGGAGCAACCTGTGCCAGTCTCTCACCACCCTCATGGGGAACAACTTCCTCCTAGCATCAATCTCAGTCTACCCCATTTCTAGTTTTTGTTCCATCCCCCCAGTCCTATCACTCCTGACACCCTCAAAAGTCCCTCCCCAGCTTTCTTAGAGCCCCCTTCAGATCCTGGAAGGCCACAAGAAGGTCTCCTGGGAGCCTTCTCCTCTCCAGACTGAACAACCCCAACTCCCTCAGTCTGTCTCCATGGCGGAGCAGCTCCAGCCCTCTGCTCATCCTTGTGGCCCTATCGCTCAGCAAGCATAAGGGACTGAGGCATTCTGATGTTTATCAGAGTAGAGGAAGGCAGGGATGTAGTTTTGAGTGTGGCTGCTGGTGCTCTCCATCTCACAGAAGCCAGTACACATGAGGCTTCCAGGGGCTGGTGAGTAATTCAGTGCCGACTTTTCAGCTGCATGGAAAACTCCAGCGCAGCAGCTCTGCCATATCTGTGAGATGTGAAATGAAAAGACACTGCTGGCTGGTGTCTGCAGCTGGGTTTTGTTCTGCTATTTAGGGCCTGTTTCCAATGGGGAACGTTTAGAATAATATGTTAATGCTTACACTGACAGCATTCACATATCCAGGCTTGGGCTGTAGGCATACAGAGCAATTTTGCTTCAAGTCCTTGTGCTTCTGTTGCAGTGGAAAGGAGAGGACGGCAAAGCCTCCTGCTCCTGCTCAGCAGTTTACAGGCACTGGAGTTTTACCACTTGGGAAATGAGAATTTGAAACAAAACAAGGCAAAACAAAAAGTCAAAGCAAAAAAAAAAAATCCTGTTCAGATTACAGTTTTAAGAGGCTATTTGAAAAGTGGTGGAGAGTTTCTGTCCAGAGAAGGGCCACGAGGATGAGCAGAGGGCTGGAGCACCTCTCCTAGGAGGACAGACTGAAAGAGTTGGGGCTGTTCAGTCTGGAGAAGAGAAGGCTCAAGGTGACATAATTGTGGCCTTCCAGGATCTGAAGGGGGCTACAAGAAGGCTGGGGAGGGACTGCTCAGGATCTCAGGGAGTGATAGGACTAGGGGGAATGGAATGAAGCTGGAGGTGGGGAGATTCAGCTGGACGTGAGGAGAGTTCTTCAGCATGAGAGTGGGTGAAACCCTGGAAATGGGTTGTCCAGGGAGGTGGTTGAGGCCCGTCCCTGGAGGTGTTTAAGCCCAGGCTGGATGAGGCTCTGGGCCAGCCTGACCTAGTGTGGGGTGTCCCTGCCCATGGCAGGGGTTGGACCTAGATGATCCTTGTGGTCCCTTCCAACCCTGACTGATTCTATGATACTATACTATGATACTAAATAACAATCCATATTTCTAAGGCTTTACACTTCCATCTGATACCTTTTGTCTGCACTCATTCTTGCCCCTGCTCTCTCTTTAGGTTGTACAGTTTCTTAGTGGATAAGCTCAAACCATGCACAAATATTGATAGTGAGACCAAGTCTGAAAATCACCTAGGCCCATGGCAGCCCAAAACCATCAACTAGCAATTGGATTACTCCTGTGAGGAGAGGCTGAGGGAGCTGGGGTTGCTTAGCCTGGAGAGGAGGAGGCTCAGGGAGACCTTATTGCTCTCTACAGCTCCTGAAGAGAGGTTGTAGCCAGGGAGGGGGGTTGGCCTCTTCTCCCAGGCACCCAGCACCAGAACAAGAGGACACAGTCTCAAGCTGTGCCAGGGGAGGTTTAGGCTGGATGTTAGAAAGAAATTCTTCCCAGAAAGAGATTGGCCATTGGAATGTGCTGCCTGGGGAGGTGGTGGGAGTCACCATCCCTGGAAGTGTTTAAGAAGAGCCTGGATAAGGCAGTTGGAGCCATGGTTTAGTTGATCAGTTGAATTGTTCAAAGCCAAAGGGAGCGTGCCAGCCCATGATGCTTGCTGCTCTTCCTTCAAGGCATGGAGTTGGTTTTTTCTCTGTCTTTTTAAACACCTGAGGCCTGCCTGTCATCTTATCAGAGAAGTATATCCCCCTGCCAGGCTGTTACAAAGGTATCCCACTCAGGGAAGGAATGAAGGATGTGGGATTTGTCAGTGCTCAAGACTGCCAAGAAACCAGCTGAATGTAGCCCAAAAATCTGTTAGGTTCCAAATAATTAATCTTCTCAGTGACACCATTGTGGTAGGGGCCAATCCTTATTTGCTGCTTCCAGGCACCACAATAAAAACATACACCCAACCTGCAGAACCAACACAGTTGGCTTTTAACAGGGACAGCATCCCGAGATGTGTCTGCAGGCAGATTTAAACGTCAATCTATTGCGAGCCCAAGGGTAGATCATCATCAGCTGCTGCTGCTGCCGCTGGAGGAACTGCCTGCTGCCATCTATTGATGCACGGGAGAAGGCACTGGTCCAGCGGGTATCATAGTATCATTGTATCAGTCAGGGTTGGAAGGGACCACAAGGATCAGCTAGTTCCAACCCCCTGCCATGGCCAGAGACACCCCACACTATCATCAGGCTGGCCAGCCTGCTCTTAAACACCTCCAGGACGGGGCCTCAACCACCTCCTGGATAACCCATTCCAAGGCTTCACCACTTTCATGGTCAAGAACTTCTTCCTCACATCTAGCCTGAATCTCCCCACCTCCAGCTTCATTCCATTCCCCCTAGTCCTACCCACTCAGGTGCTTCAGAGAAGGTTTTGCTTGTCTGGGTTGGAAATGTCATAGATCTGAGATGTGGTACTGCCAGGAATCTTTACTCATTGACTTAAGAACAGCAGAATTATTTAACATAAATCAATCCAGCAGGGCTAGGGAGGTTTGCTCCCCTCTGCTCTGCCCTGCTCAGACCACAGCTGCAATCTTGTGTCCAGTTCCGGGCTCCCTGATTCAAGAGAGACAGAGACCTGCTGGAGAGAGCCCAAGGGGAGAGCCACGAGGATGCTTAGGGGACTTGAGCATCTCCCTGTGGAGAGAGACTGAGAGTCCTGGGGCTGTTTAGTCTGGAGAAGAGAAGGCTGAGAGGGGATCTGATCAATGTCTATCAATAGCTGAGGGTGGGGGTCAAGTGGAGGGGCCAAACTCCTTTGGGTGGTGCACAGCAATAAGCCAAGGAACAATGGAGACAAACTTGAGCAGAGAAGGTTTCAGCTCAACATGAGGAGAAACTTCTTTCCAGTGCGGGTGAGAGAGCCCTGGAGCAGGCTGCCCAGAGAGGTTGTGGAGTCTCCTGCTCTTGAGACTTTCCAACCCCACCTGGATGCATTCCTGTGCAGACTGCCCTGGGTGATGCTGCTGTGGCAGGGGGTTGGACTGGATGATCTCTTGAGGTCCCTTCCAACCTCTATTATCCTGTGATGCTGTGATCTGAAAAAGTTCCCTTCAGACAAACTTCAGCTACCCATCCCAGCACAGCAGGGTAGACCTGTGATAAGCAATGCTAAAAGCAGACTTCACCCTCACAGGATGGCCAAAATCCAGAGCCTTAAACACCATGAATATTCTTATTGCATCCTCTTTCTCTTCTACTGGAATGGGTAGCATTAAGATTTGAGTTTTTAAGGGGTCAGCCTTATGAAGAGGTCATGGAACAATATGAAGACAGACTGAGGGAGCTGAGGGCTCTGGAGAGGAGCAGCCTGAGAGGTGACCTCCTTCATGTTGATAAAGATGTGCAGGGTGAGTGCCCAGAGGCTGGAGCCAGGCTCTGCTGGGTGCTGCCCAATGCCAGCACAAGGGGCAGTGGTGGAAGCTGAGGCAGAGGAAGTTCCATGGAAACAGGAGGGGAGAATTTTTCCCCTGTGAGGGTGACAGAACCCCTGGAAGAGGCTGCCCAGGGGTTTTGGAGTCTCCCCCTATGGAGATATTCAAGCCCTGCTTGGATGTGTTCCTGTGTGATCTGCTCTAGCTGATGCTACTCTGGCAGGGGGTTGGACTGGATGCACTTTCAAGGTCCTTCAGCCCCTATCATTCTGTGATTCTGTGACTCTATGAATATTCTGTGATTTGCTCACTGCAGCAGGTTGGGTGAATGTGTGATCGTCACCTTTGTCCACCACCCACAGCAGCAGGGTCACTCGATCCAGGGAAAGGCAGGAGCCTCCTAGCCAGTGCTGGCCACCCACAAGAGGAGAGCAGCATCCCACTGGAGCAGCAATGCCCCATAACATCTGCTCTGCGTGATGTCCCTGCAGCTGCCACCGCCCTGGGGGCAAGCTTTGCTGCTAGAAGACAGCAGGCTGCTGGGGGGGCGGGGGCAACCCTTACCCAAAGGTCTCCATCAGAAGCAGCTTTCTTTCAGGTGAAGGCAAAATTCAGGATCTGTTGAGCCTGGTGCTGGATGCCTGAGTCCTAACAGCTCATCATCGATGAGGTGCAATGCCCAGAGTGCTGGTCACCAGCGATCCAAGCCAGTCCCCTCCTGTACAGCCATGGTGTACACTGGGAAAATACAGAGTGGTCACACTCACAACTGCCCTGCTGCAAAATGCACAGGGATGAAAGACAGAAAAAGGAAAAAGAGAAAGAAAAGCAAAAGCAGCCTTGAGGATGGAGTTTTAACTATGGCTGGCACCTGGAAGACCAATAACCCTTGGGGGAGGGTAAATGGTGGGGACTCACTGGGGGCATGTGACTGTATCTTTGCAAGCACAGAGCACACCAAGGAGATTGATGAGAGTTACTTCAGTGCCAGGCAGCAAAGGCATGGGAAGGTTTCAGCCTGTGGACAGAGGCTAGGGGAAATTACTGCAGTGTTGTAATGAAAGAAGCAAGATTTAAAAGGGAATCTTTACTCATGATCTGATCCTACTTAACCCTGATGAGAAGAATGACAGCAGTGTCTGTGAGGTCTGTGAGTTAGTCCCTGTAAATAACAACAGCTTAGAGAGGAAGAAGGCAGCACCAGAACAAGAGGACAGTCTCAAGCTCTGCAGGGAGGTTTAGACTGGAGGTGAGGAAAAAATTCTTCCCAGAAAGAGGAACTGGCCATTGGAATGTGCTGCCCGGGGGGGGTGGTGGAGTCCCCATCACTGGAGGTGTTCAAGAGAGGGGATTGGATATGGCACTTGGAGCCATGTGGTTTAGTTGTCAGGAGGTGTTGGGTGATTGGTTGGACTTGATGATCCCAAGGTCTTTTCCAACCTGGTTAATTCTATTCTGTTCTGTTCTGTTCTGTTCTATTCTATTCTATTCTATTCTATTCTAGCAACTGCTAAAGCTGAGACCCCATTGGAATGGATATTTTTCCTACCACTGACAGCCTGCTGACTCACTGCTGACATGTTTTTCTTACAACAGAAGAGCCTTCCTCCTTGCCTCCCCCACTTATTCAGTTTGATGATGCTTTTATGTGCAGATTCAAAAGCAGAGAAGTAGTAAACCCTAAGATCCCCGGTGGAGATAACAAGACTTAGATGGGAGTGGAAGGACTCACATCTTAATTGACCACCTTGAGGAAGCCACAGAGTGTGTCAGCAGTAAACTTGCAGATCACACCAAGGTAGGTGGAGTGATGATCTTCATGAGGGTAGAGAGCTCTACAGAGGGACTTGGACAGACTGGACCCATGGCCAACATTAACAGGATGAGCTTCAACAAGGCCAAGTGCCAGGTCCTGCACTTGGGGCACAACAACCCCAAGCAAGGCTACAGGCTTGGGGTAGTGTGGCTGGAAAGCTTCTGGCAGAAAGGGACCTGGGGGGGTGCTCATGGACAAGCAGCTGAATATGAGCCAGCAGTGTGCCCAGGTGACCAAGAAAGCCGAAGGCATCCTGGCTGGGGTCAGCAATGCTGTGTCCAGCAGGAGCAGGAGGGGATTGTCCCCTGGGATTCAGCTCTGGGGAGGCCACACCTGGAGTATTGTATCCGGTTTGGGGCACCTCAATCTAAGCGAGATGTGGAGGTGCTGTAGCCAGGGCAGAGGAGGGCAAGGAAGCTGTGAAGGGCCTGGAGAATAATCTCATGGAGAGTGACTGAAGGAGTTTGGGGATGGTTAGTGTGAAACAGGGAGGCTGAGGGGAGACCTCACAGCTGTCTACAACTACCTGAAAGGACCTTGTGGAGAGGCTGCTGGTCTGACAGGTAATTAGTGACAGAACAAGAGGAATGGCCTCAAGCTGCCACTGGGTAGCTTTAGACTGGACATTAGGAAATATTTTTTCATGGCAAGAGTGTTCAGGGACTGGAGTGTGCTGCCCAGGGAGCTGGTGGAGTCCCCAACCCTGGATGTGTTTCAAGGTGATTTGGATGTGGTGCTTGGGGCTATGGTTTGGAGATGAACCTTGTAGAGTAGGGTTCTGGGTTGGACTTGGTGACCCTGAGGTCTTTTCCAACCTGAATGTTCCTGTGATTCTGTGATACTCTGTTCTGCAGTACTTTAATAAAGCCCTGGGTTTGTTTTTGGAGTGGCACCTAGTGCCAGGGATAATGTTGATGAATGCTCTGGTATAGATTGCAAAGGATGATGAGGCATCAGCAAGTGGCTCCCCTCTGTCCCTGGTTTTCATGCCAGTTTGTGAACTAGTCCTGATGGATTTTTCAACCTCCTGAAAAGCTGGCCTTTGCCTTTTGAGGTCCACAGCACAGGAGAGGGATTGGAGGAACAAACGCAGTGAGAGCGGAACCTTCACAGCCTGACTTTCGAGCCTAGGCACGGGCTGTAAGGAAGGGCAGCTGAATCTGATTTGACAGGGAGGCCTGGACTTCCTGTACACTCTCATTTTACTTCATGCTCCACCTGCTTCAATTAGATTGCCTTTGGCATGTGGACTTGGAGGAAACAGGTTGGCAATCTGTGTGGAGGGGCGGAATCAACCTGACAGGAAGTCCTGGACTTCTTCTACGTGTCTGCACTTTAGGCTCAGTGAAAGGATTTGCTTTGCAGATTAATTTCCTGAAGACTGCATTTAAACTGTGGAACCAACCAAAGTTGTTGGTTTTTTCTTGTGATTTAGGACCAAATATTCAAATACCTTGTCCCATAGGTTAGCTCTGTTAGCTGCCATCAGATGCACCCAGTGGCCATCTATTTTAGCATCGCCTTGTGGATTCTGGGGTTGATGTATGCTCTTTATGCCTCAACACACAGAAGCACACAGAATCAACAAAGGTTGGAAGAGACCTCCAAGATCATCAAGTCCAACCCTACCTAATCCAACCAGACCATGGCACTAGTGCCTCTTTTCTTAACACCTCCACAGATGCCGAGCCCCACCACCATCTGGGCAGCCCCATCCTGATGGGCAACCTCTCTGTCTGGGAAGAACTTATTTCTAACATCCAGCCTAAACTTCCCTGCACAGCTTGGAACTGTATCCTCTTATTTCTGGTGCTGCTTGCCTGGAGAAGAGACCACCCCCACCTGGCTACAACCTCCTTCAGAGTATCTGTAGTGCTGGGTGACAGGTTGGACTTGATGGATCTTGGAGGTCTTTTCCAACCTGGCTGATTCTGTGAAAATACTGCTTTGAAAGCAAGGATCTGTTGCCTAAAATCCTGCCATGCATAAACCCCCTTGCATCTATCATTTACTAGGCTCAAGCAAACCACCTCCAGAAGCAGCTTGTCTGTTCATGTACACATGTGTGGAACTCTGCCTCTCATGGGGCTGGTCAAGTGCCAGCAGCAAGTAGGAGTGGACTGTTCTGCTCACAGGTTTGTCTCTAATCACACAGAATTCTATTAATCATAGAATCAATAAGGTTGGAAAAAGACCTCAGGTCATTGTCCAACCTATCACCTAACACCTCCTGACAACCTAAACCATGGCTCCAAGTGCCCCTCTAGCCTCCTCTGAACACCTCCCAGGGATGGTGACTCCACCACCTCCCTGGGCAGCACATTCCAATGGCCAATCTCTGCTGGGAAGAACTTTCTCCTCACCTCCAGCCCTAAACATCCCTGGCACAGCTTGAGACTGTGTCCTCTTGTTCTGGTGCTGGGTGCCTGGGAGAAGAGACCCACCTCACCCTGGCTACAGCCTCCCTTCAGGTAGTTGTAGGAGGGAGCACAGTTCCTCCTTGAGCCTTCCTCTTCTCCAGGCTAAGCAACCCCAGCTCCCTCAGCTTCTCCTCACAGGGTTGGTGCTCAGACCTTCCCCCAGCCTTGCTGCTCTCCTTCTGGACACTTTCAAGTGTCTCAATGTCCTTCTTAAACTGAGGGGCCCAGAACTGGACAGACTCAAGGTGTGGTCTAACCAGCTGAGCACAGGCAGAATGACTTCCCTGCTCCTGCTGGCCACACTGTTCTTGATGCAGGCCAGGATGCTAGCTCTCTTGATCTACCTGGGCACAAAGCGTTGACCTTGGTATACCACTTCTACTGTTGTTTATGGCCAGCATCCCACATTATTCCTCACTATGCCTACTTCAAGTTTCCTTGCAGGTACACATTTCCTTGTCGTTTTGTTTCTGTTTAGTTGCTCTATTTGTACACAGAGTCTCAGCCACCTGTCTGCTGAGACGATCCCCTTCAAGTGCTGATCATCCTTCCTGGCTATTTTCAAGGGGTTAAACAACCAAAAATCCACTACCCCTCCACTCAAAAAAAAAGACAGAATGAAAAACAACAGCTTGAATAAACCACTACACCCCAACAAAAGCCTTTTTATCTTCAGAAGATAGAATACTGTGACTTACTGGAAATTTCCCATTCCAAAGTCATTATCAAGCTAGTAATTTTTTCCAGTACTTCAGACAGATGAAAAATTGCTCATGTAAACTAAGGCAAATAGAGCTTATTCTGCAATGAAAGAGGAGACCTTGAAGAGAATCATCTTCAGATTTAATCATCCAAAACAGGATTAATAGTGTGCCATTGGCTGAAACAAACTGAGTAACAAATGGTAATTAGCAGGCAATCTTTCAGTATTATTCATCAATAACAACTCTATTTCATAAGGCCCTCATGCTGCACCTTTTGTCTGATATTGAAAACTTCAGTGCCCCAAAAAAGGTCTTTAAAATTAGCCTTTTGATGAAGTTCCAATAAAAGACAAAGTGATGATCTTGAAGGTCTCTTCTCTTCTCTTCTCTTCTCTTCTCTTCTCTTCTCTTCTCTTCTCTTCTCTTCTCTTCTCTTCTCTTCTCTTCTCTTCTCTTCTCTTCTCTTCTCTTCTCTTCTCTTCTCTTCTCTTCTCTTCTCTTCTCTTCTCTTCTCTTCTTTCTCTCTCCTCTTCTCTTCTCTTCTCTTCTCTTCTCTTCTCTTCTCTTCTCTTCTCTTCTCTTCTCTTCTCTTCTCTTCTCTTCTCTTCTCTTCTCTTCTCTTCTCTTCTCTTCTCTTCTCTTCTCTTCTCTTCTCTTCTCTTCTCTTCTCTTCTCTTGCATTCCATTCCATTCTATTCTATTCTATTCTATTCTATTCTATTCTATTCTATTCTATTCTATTCTATTCTATTCTATTCTGTTCTGTTCTGTTCTGTTCTGTTCTGTTCTGTTCTGTTCTATTCTATGCCAATGGCTTTAGTAGCAACTGCATTGGATTGAGGTATTTAAGAGGAGACTGGATGAGGCACTTGGTGCCATGGTTTAGTTAATCAGATGGTGTTGGCTGATAGGTTGGACTTGATGATCTCAAAGGTCTTTTCCAACCTGGTTAATTCTATTCTGTTCTATTCTATTCTGTTCTATTCTATTCTATTCATTCTATTCTATTCTATTCTCTGCCAATGACTTCAGTTGCAACTGCACTGGATCAAGGTATTTAAGAGGAGGCTGGATGAGGCACTTGGTCCCATGGTTTAGTTGATCAGATGGTGTTGGCTGATAGGTTGGACTTGATGATCTCAAAGGTCTTTTCCAACCTGGTTAATTCTATTCTATTCTATTCTATTCTATTCTATTCTATCTATTCTATTCTATTCTATTCTATTCTATTCTATGCCAATGACTTCAGTTGCAACTGCACTGGATCAGGGTATTTAAGAGGAGGCTGGATGAGGCACTTGGTCCCATGGTTTAGTTGATCAGATGGTGTTGGCTGATAGGTTGGACTTGATGATCTCAAAGGTCTTTGCCAACCAGGTTAATTCTATTCTATTCTGTTCTATTCTGTTCTATTCTATTCTATTCTATTCTATTCTATTCTATTCCAATGACTTCAGGAGCAACTGCATTGGATTGAGGTATTTAAGAGGAGACTGGATGAGGCACTTGGTGCCATGGTTTAGTTGATCAGATGCTGTTGGCTGATAGGTTGGACTTGATGATCTCAAAGTTCTTTTCCAACCTGGTTAATTCTATTCTATTCTATTCTATTCTATTCTATTCTATTCTATTCTATTCTATTCTATTCTATTCTGTTTTATTCTCACCTTGGTGCAGGAAACACTTCAGCCAGTGCAGGACTCCTATATTAATTGTTATAACTACTCACTGAAAAAGTAATTGGTGCTGAAGGCAATTAGCACCTTACAGAGATGACCCCTATGTCAGGAAGTCTTGAAAAATACAAGAAATTATTATATATGGAAGGAAAAACCCTAGAAATGGGTAGATTGAGATTGGATGTTAGGAAGAAGTTGTTCCCCATGAGGGGGGTGAGAGACTGGCACAGGTTGCCCAGGGAGGTGGTGGAAGCCTCATGCCTGGAGGTTTTGAAGGCTGGATGTGGCTGTGAGCAACCTGCTGTCGAGTGAGGTGTCCCTGGCCATGGCAGGGGGGTTGGAACTGGCTGCTCCTTGAGGTCCCTTCCAGCCCTGACAGTTCTGTGATTCTATGATTCAGTGTTGATAAACCTGGCAGAATTTGGTTGGATGGGTTAGAATATTGTTTTTTCATTTTAACCTATTGTATGTCTTAGCTACATGCACGCCAGTAGAAAATAACCAATTAAGGTGTGGCACATGTGCCTTCTGATAGAGTATATAACTTTGCTGTGTAACATACTGAGCATCTTTGCCTACTAACATCTTGGCCTGGAAGCTGTGCTTTAGGGTGATTGAACACCTATACCCACACTATAACAAAAAGTCATGTAGATGTAGTGCTTAGATAGTTTGTTGGTGAATGTGAATGTGCTGGGTTGGGAGTTGGACTCACTGATCTTGGGGGTCTTTTATAATCTAAATAATTGTATGATTTTATATCTTCTACAAGAGCAAATGTTTCTTCATATCTTCATTTTAGTAGACAATATCCTATAATTTAGTCAAATTCTTTCAATTTTTTGGTGAAAGATAAAGTTATGAGTTTGCTATTTCACATGTGCAATTAATCTGATCATCCTAAAGACTTAAAAGATTTGGGATGCTATGAACTGTATCTCTAGTCCTTAATTTGAAATAGAAATATCTATGAGTGCAATGATTCCTAATTTTATATTTGGAGATCAAAATAAGTAACTTGAGAGATCTATCCTGTTACTGTTTCAATAAAGGTGATCGATCGCCCTGGGAGACCTGCCTGATATCAGTGTATAGCAGGCTGAGTATCTCGTAAGCCCAAATTGGAAGGACAGGTGCAAGTGAAATACCGAGTAGACATCTTGACCTCCCTCTTCACCAGCAGAGAAAGGCTGAGTGGAGTGATGAAATTGGTCAGCTAGGCACCAGTGTATGAAATAGTGGTAGAGAGAACAAAGACTACCTGGACCTCAGATAGGAAGACAACAAACTCTTCGCCTAAAAAGGGGATTCAGAAACTGAACCTCACTTCAGAAAACTGAGAAAATGCAGGAGTCCGAAAGCCCTTGTAGTAGTATTGGGAGCTAAAAAGAAAAAAAGAGATGTATTATCTTTTTGGAAAAAGAAGTATGGAATATTTAGGGATGTTGCCGTGCTGTAGGAAAAAATTAAGGAGGCAAAGCACATTGGAAGACTGGCCTCTGCTGTGAGAGGTTTTTATAAAGTCCTTCTATAAATATATTAATAGAGAGAAAGGGTGCAGAAAGCTCCCTTCCTTATTGGGTCATGGAGATGTTGCTGACAAAAGAGATGAGGAAAAGGCAGAGTGCCAACAACACCTCAATACACTAGCAGGACAGAACCATCTTCCAGACCTTCTAGCCTGGCAAGAGAAGAAGCCGGGAGTACAGTATAGTTCCCACCAGGAGATGGGACGGATTAGAGATCTTCTCAGCGAGTGATTACAAATCCATGGGATTGAGATGGGATCCATCCTAAATTGCTGAGGAAGCTGGTGGATATGTGGCCGCTCTCCATCATTTACAGTGCTACTCACTGGAGGAGTCTCAGAAGATGGAGCACGCCCAACGTGTGCCCATCTATAAGAAGGGCCAGTTGGAAGAGCCACAGCTAGACCTCGGAGTGCCAGGCAAGATTATGGAGGCAGATGTCCGAGTGCGATCACAGCCTTTACAGGATGACCAGGGTGGGCCTGGCCAGCAGAAACAGGAGGGGCAGGTCACTGCCTGACCAACCTGATCTCCTTCTATGATCAGGTGACCCGCCTGAGGAGTGAGATGCCCGAGGAGCCTGTGAGTGTGTTCCTGGACCTCAGCAAGGCCTTTGACACCGTCCCCACAGAAACTCCTGGCCAAGCTGGCAGCCCAACACTGGACAGAGCACATAAGCATTGGGTGGGGCCAAGTAATGGTGAATGGCACCACATCCAGTGTGCCCAGTTGCAGTCTTATCTTTATTGTGTCTGGATGAGAGAGCATTGGGCATCATCAGTAAATTTGCAGATGACCGCGAAGCAGGGGGCAGCGGGTTGATCTGCTGGAGGCAGGAAGGCAGGCCTCGACAAACTGGACAGGCTTCAATGGCATGAGACATCAAGTGCTCACACATTAACCATAACAGGCAGCGGCGGAGTCAGAAGCGGAAGCGGCCAGGCTGGGGAACCCTGAAGTGGGAGTTATGAGCCAGCAGTGTGTGACAGAGAGAACCTGGCCTGCATTATGGCCAGCAGGGGCAGGGTCGTGGTACCGCTACTCAAGCTGAGGCCAGGCCGCACCTTGAGTCCTGTGTCAGTTCACCAGGCCCCTCAGTTTTGGACGTGTCCAGAAAGGCAGCAAGGCTGGGGAGAGAGGCAGCAAACTATGAGAGGAGAGGCTGAGGAGCTGAGACTGCAGCCTGGAGAGGAGGCTCAGGGGCGACCTCATTGCTTCTCTACAACTACCTGAGTGGTTGCTTAGGCAGGGATTGGCCCTCTTCTCCTTGGCCAGCACCAGTTAGGCTAGGTGAGGAGAAAGTTCTTCACCGAAATGGGGGGAGAATTTTGGAGGGTATTCAGAGGACTGGATGTGGCACTGGTGCATGATTCTAGTTGTGAGGTTTGAGTTACAGGTTGAGACCGATGAATCTTCAAGATCTTCTAACTCTATTCTATTCTATTCTATTCTATTCTATTCTATTCTATTCTATTCTATTCTATTCTATTCTATTCTATTCTCGTGCCTGTGGCAAGAGCTCCCAGATGTTTTGAGACCACCTCTTGGTTTCTGGAGTGTACAACGAGATTCTAGCTGCCTATGAAAGAGTGAAAGCTTGCTCTGAAGTAATTGGAGCCTGAGTGCTCCCCTAGCTCCCAGATTACCAGTTTTGGAATTGGATGTTCAAAGGCAAGGTTCCACACCACATCGTGCAACAGATTCCACCTGGTCATAAGGAGTGGATGGCTCCTGATAGCAGGCGGAGTACGAATGGAAATCTTGAAAAGACTGGTCTGAGTGATCTCAAGTTGGCCTGAAGGCGCAGCATGCACAAACCTCCGGAGGAGGTGGCTCTGAGCTCCTCCGTCCGACGTATAAATATTGTTCACAGGCCGGTTCGCTGTAGGTGGCAGCCCGCAGTGTGGGAGTCCAGCTGCACTGCGCCACAGTAGGAGATGGAGAGAGGAATCCAGTCAGTTCGCGGGATGTAAAAGCTGTCCCAGCTAGCTCATTGTTAGCCCAGGCTGGCCAAGCCACCGGCTCATGGACGTTATGCTCTGCGGGAATAGACACTGGAAGAATGGTTGGCGAGAAGTAGCCGGGCCAGCTGACCTGTGGCCCAGTTTATTGCTGGCAGAATTCCAGTGAAAGGTTGAGACCTGGCCGATGCCACATTCCTGAACAAAAACTGAGGAGACAGCAGCACAGCGCAGCAGGCAGATCTCTTTAAGGATTTCTCAAGTAGACATGGACTCTGATCTCGACCTCGAGACCGAGTGTATTCTTTAAGCGGATTGCCATTCGTCAGGGTTTTATCAAGGCGAGTGTGCAACGCGACTGGGTCGTGGGTATTTCCATGGATGCTATCACACAAGTCATCCATGACTGGCTGACATTTGTGCTGCTGTGCAGGCCAAAGCATTCGCCCATATGTATGGTGACAGGTGAATCAAAATACAAGTATGGTGAGCTTGGCAAGTTACATCACTCTACTGCGTTCTGCTTGAGTATGTGCTATATGGTAGGGAGGAGCATGGGTGGTTGGAAGTATCAGTGCCACATGCAACTTGCCTGTGGCACACCGATCTGGAAGACAAATCCCTGTGAAAACCATGGGGAACTCCAGAGAGGAGTGAGTCAGATTGCTTGGAACTCCCCCGCCTTGTAAGAAGATTATGAGTGGATATTCCACGCTCTATATGCACCAGCTGCAGGAAAATTAACAGCGACTGTTGAACCACTCTTAAAGCGGGAGAGAGTGAGATGAAAAACTGGGAAAAATACCACATTTAGCAAGCGAACGGTAAACGTGGAAATTTCGGTGAACCGAGCTGGACCTGCGCACTCCAGATTAGCAGAAAGTAGGAGGTGATGGGGGTTCCCTGTGACCGTAAAGAATCTGTTAAAATAAAACTGTTTGGAGAGTGTGACCCCTCAGGGAGAGGCCGTGAAGGAGTGGTTGGTCAGGTCCCTATTGGGTGATGCAAAAGGAAGGAATGGTGAATTCAGTGTGATACAAAAATTTGACAGCTGAAAGAGTTTAATTTTCAGGGTGTTAGTACAGCCGGCGCCCAAGAGAATCCTGAGGAGTGCGGTCCCCCTGTTTCCCTGTTTTCCTTTCTTAAACAAATCTCTTGAAGAATTTCATTTTTCTTCTTTCTTGAGACTTCTAGATCATACACGAGACAAATGGGCTATAATTTTTGCACAAACTGTGGATCATTTTGAGTTTGGATGGACGAGTATGAGCAGCCAATGAAATTGTTTAGCAGGGAGATGAATTATTGACGACTTTGAAACTGTGCCTTCTGAACATGAGTAATAATTTTGATGATAGAATGAAAACAAAGAGATATGATAATCAAGTTTCATTGGTGGAACTACGTAAATTTTTGTTTGATCCTCGGTGGGGAGTCAGTCGGTAGTCGTCTTCTTCCCCTGTGCTCGTTTCTCTGCGACCGTGTAATAGATAAGAAAACTAACTTTTGCATTAGAAATTTGGCTTTTAACAAAGTTTTCCCCTTTTAATTACCTTCCTTTTCTTCTCTCTCTAACCCTTTTGGAAGGAGGGGGAGAGGAGAGGCGAGCCCCACGTTGAGGAAAGGAGCTTTCCTAGCATTACATACATTGCTGTACTTTCTGTATATATTGTAAATGTATATGATACATATTCATTGCATTCAAATACAACTTCATCTGCTCGACTGAACAATGGGAGAATTCTTTGTGTGTGTGGGAACCCATCCTGTACCTCCAGCCCAAACCTCCCCTGGTGCAGCTTGAGATTGTTTATTATACTCAGGCACAAGAAGAACTTACTCCAGGTCATCTAAGCCAGCAGAAGCAGTAGTTAGCATCTGCTAGAGCGAGGAAGCAAAAAGAGAGTAAGTTAGACTATACAAACCAACTTTGTTAGTGGTCTCACCAATGGGATTGTTTGGAACTTAGCACTCTTTTCCTTTTCACACCCAGAGGGGATTTATTTACATCCTGCCCCTTCCTGCTCAAGGGCTGTGGCAAATTTTCTCGGTGCAGCCCAAAGCTGCCCCAAGCAGCTTCTCTCTGTTTGTCTGTGTGTTAATGCAGCTGCATCCTCCTGGGACCGCATTTCATTGCTGTGCCTTCAAGAATGGAATAGAATAGAATA
The DNA here is from genome assembly GCA_033816785.1 of Picus viridis. Taxonomy (NCBI): domain Eukaryota; kingdom Metazoa; phylum Chordata; class Aves; order Piciformes; family Picidae; genus Picus; species Picus viridis. The sequence goes on from CM066567.1 coordinate 11,797,144, forward strand.
GATCAGGTTGGAAGAGACCTTCAAGATCATTGTGTCCAACCTATCATCCAACACTACCTAATCAAATAGACCATGGCACCAAGCACCCTATCAAGTCTCCTCCTGAACACCTCCAATGATGGTGACTCCACCTCCCTGGGCAGCCCATTCCAATGGGCAATCACTCTCTGTGTAGAACTTCCTCCTAACCTCCAGCCTAAACCTCCCCTGGCGCAGCTTGAGACTGTGTCCTCTTGTTCTGGTGCTGGTTGCCTGGGAGAAGAGACCAACCTCTGCCTGCCTACAACCTCCCTTCAGGAGTTATAGAGAGCAAGAAGGTCTCCCCTGAGTCTCATCTTCTGCAGACTAAGCAACCCCAGCTCCCTCAGTCTCTCCTCATAGGGCTTGTGTTCCAAACCCATCACCAACTTCGTTGCCCTTCTCTGGACACCTTCCAGCAAGTCAACATCCTTCCTGGACTGAGGGGCCCAGAACTGCACACAGGACTCAAGGGTGGCCTAACCAGTGCAGTGTACAGGGGCAGAATGACCTCCTGCTCCTGCTGGCCACACTGTTCCTGGGGCAGGCCAGGATGCCATTGGTCCTCTTGGCTGCCTGGGCACACTGCAGGCTCATGTTCAGCCTACCATCGACCAGTCCCCCCAGGTCCCTCTCTGCCTGGTTGCTCTCCAGCCACTCTGAGCCCAGCCTGTAGCACTGCCTGGGGTTGCTGTGGCCAATGTGCAGAACCCGGCACATTGTTCAATCTCCTGCCCTTGGACTCTGCCCGTCTGTCCAGCCTGTCGAGGGTCCTCTGCAGAGCTCTCCTACCATCTACCAGATCAACTCCTGCCCCCAGATTGGTGTCATCTGCAAATTTCCTGATGATGGACTCAATGCCCTCATCCAGATCATCAGTGTAGATACTGAACAGAATGGGGCCCAGCACTGATCCCTGGGGCACACCACTAGTGCCTGGCTGCCAGCTGGATGTGGCACCATTCACCACCACACTCTGGGCTCGGCCCTCCAGCCAGTTCCTAACCCAGCACAGAGTGCTCCTGTCCAAGCCATGGGCTGACAGCTTGGCCAGGAGTTTGCTGTGGGGGACAGTGTCAAAGGCTTTGCAGAGGTCCAGGTAAACCACATCCACAGCCCTCCCCACATCCACCAGACAGTCACCTGATCATAGAAGGAGATCAGGTTGGTGAGGCTGGCAGAAGCACCTGGCCAAAGGGCAGAGTTACTGGCTCAGAGTCAGAAGCTGCAGCACAAGTTGCTTTAGTGTTTTTTCCTAGGCACCTCAGTGCACTGCTGCCTTTGGCTCTTCTTTTGTTCTGAGCACTCTGAGTATTTCCCAAGCTGCTTTGGCATTCCTTTTCATCTGTAAAGGAAGCCCTGTGGTAGGGTGGGCTCCAGGAGAGCAGCATAGTAAGAAGAGCCTGGATGAGGCACTTGGTGCCATGGTTTAGTTGATTAGATGGTGTTGGGTGATGGGTTGGCCTTGATGATCTCCAAGGTCTTTTCCAACCCTGTTGATTCTGCATTCTCTACTCTGCATTCTGTAAAAAGGAAGGAATGGTTTTCTGGTTTGCAGGTTTCAGTGTCAAGAGTCTGCTTCATGGAAAGAGAGAGGTGAATATTATCACTGCCTTCTCTCCCAAGCAACCAGTGATAGGATGAGAAGAAATGGCCTCAGGTTGTGCTAGGTTTGCTTTGGATATTAGGACAAGTTGTTTTACTGCAAAAGTGGTCAGGCAATGGAATGAGCTGCCCCAGGCAGGTGGTGGAGTCACCATCTATGAAGGTGTTCAATGGGACATGGCTAAGTGGGCATGGTGGTGTTGGTTTGATGGTTGGACTTGATGATCTCCAAGGTCTTTTCCAACCTTAATGACCCTCTGAGCTAATGAGTCTATAGGCAAAGCACAGCTGTCCAATGCCCCAAAGCACACAATTTGTTAGGCAACAACAACAAAAGACTAAAACATATACAGAGTTTCCCAGTGTTGTAAAAGTTAGTATTTAATATCAGCCTCTTTGGGCCTACAGGCACATTAGCATGAGCTGCTACCTCTACCCCTTCAGAGCTGTGTTTTTCTGGATATGGTGGGTTGAAATCCACCCACTCCCCTCCAGACATTAACTTTGCCAGCCCAGTCCAGTTGGAAGGAAAGGAAAGGAAAGTTGTGTTTACAGGCAAAACTGCACTCTGCAAATGGAATGCAAGGGATGTGTACAAATACCCAGGATTTGCAATACTTACAGGGATTTGCAATTAACAAGCAGCACAAGAACCCCCCTAGCTTCCTCCCTGCCTCCCACTGACACCCCTGTACAAAAGAAGAGACAAGGGGAAAGGAGCAGAGAAGCTAATACCCACACATTGCAGCCAGGGTCAAGCAGAAGGAAGGAGAGGAGAGGAGAGGAGAGGAGAGGAGAGGGAGAGGAGAGGAGAGGAGAGGAGAGGAGGAGAGGAGAGGAGAGAGAGGAGAGGAGAGGAGAGGAGAGGAGAGGGAGAGGAGAGGAGAGGAGAGGAGAGGAGAGGAGAGGAGAGGAGAGGAGAGGAGAGGAGAGGAGAGGAGAGGAGAGGAGAGGAGAGGAGAGGAGAGGAGAGGGAGAGGAGAGGAGAGGAGAGGAGAGGAGAGGAGAGGAGAGGAGAGGAGAGGAGAGGAGAGGAGAGGAGAGGAGGAGAGGAGAGGGAGAGGAGAGGAGAGGAGAGTGGAGAGGAGAGGAGAGGAGAGGAGAGGGAGAGGGAGGGGTGAGAGGAGGGAGGGTGAGGGGTAGGGGATAGGGAGAGAGGTTAATGAGGTTACCTCTTAGTCTCCTCCAAACTAAAGAGACCCATCTCCCTCAGCCTTTTCTCATGAGGAAGATGCTCCACACCTTTAATCATCTTTGTGGCTCTGTGCTGGACTTTTCTTCACTAACATCATCAAGGGGAAGGCACCTACAAGGGGACCCACAGGAAAAGTCAAATCAACACCTCAAAGAAAAGGGAGTTTCTGTGAGTACCATGAGGAAGCTCCCTGGAAAGCTCCAGGAAGCTCCCTGGTGAGGGAGCAGGACAGGGTGCCACTCCAAATCACCTCTGACATATGCAGCATGAGCAGCAAGCAGGAGAACTTGAGAAGACTGTGTTCTGGTTCAGGGCTGCAGTATCATTGGCAGCTTGGATGCCAAAATACTCTGCTCTACCCCACCTGGAGCACTGTGTCCAGTTCTGGAGCCTCTGTTCCAGGAGGGATCTGGAGGTGCTGGAAGGTGTCCAGAGAAGGGCCACGATGAGCAGAGGGCTGGAGCTGCTGTGCTATGAGGACAAGACTGAGAGAGTTGGGGCTGTTCAGTCTGGAGAAGAGAAGCTCCCAGGGAGACCTAATTATGGCCTTCCAGGATCTGAAGGGGGCTCTAAGAAAGCTGGGGAGGGACTTTTGAGGGTGTCAGGGAGTGATAGGACTGGGGGGAATAGAGCAAAACTAGAAATGGGTAGATTGAGATTGGATGTGAGGAAGAAGTTGTTCCCCATGAGGGCGGTGAGAGACTGGCACAGGTTGCCCAGGGAGGTGGTGGAAGCCTTATGCCTGGAAGTTTTGCAGCCAGGCTGGATGTGGCTGTGAGCAACTTGCTGTAGTGTGAGGTGTCCCTGGCCATGGCAGGGGCTTGGAACTGGCTGATCCTTGAGGTCCCTTCCAACCCTGACAAATCTGTGATTCCACTTGCTTTTCTTTCCATGGCTGGCAGGACATGCATTTGCACAGCTGCAGTGTTCCCAGTGCGAGACACAAAGCTTTGCCTGTGTGGAACGTGCATGCTTATTTGGAGCAACAAGTTCTATCAAATTAACTTCCTCTTCATGAGGGGAAAAAGTGGTCTGCAGTGCCCTGACATGATGGCCTCTGACAACACTGCCAGCTCCTGTGGGAGGAGCAGCCAGGAGACATGCTGGGATGAGGAAATACAGGCAAGCAACAGCCAGGAACCACAGGAGGGCATGGCTCAGTGAGAACTGCCAGTTGCATGTGGGAGACAGCAGGTGCCTGTGGGGCTCCTGAGTTTGACCATCTCTGTTGGTTTGCTCAGAGGTATCACTGCCTTTTCTCTTGTGAGGGATCAGGTAGGTGTGCTCTTTCCTCCCTCCTGAGGGCTTTCATGCAGTGGTGCTCTTTCTCAGCTTGCCTGTTCTAAGTCAGATGAACAGGCAGCACTTTTCTCCCGTCTGCAACAGCCTTGTGCTTCCTGCAGTTCCCACATGAAGTAGGAAGCTTTGGGCCCTCCTGACTTGTAATAATAATTGCAAATAGTAATAGCTACATTATCTCTGAGAAAGAACAAGGGCTTTCTACAGAAAATGAGCATCATGAGTGCTGTTTCAGGGATGTACATCAGGTTCCTAATCTCCTCATCTCACTCTGGGCCTGGTCTTTATACCTGGCTAATGCAGTTCAGAGCCCTGGTGTCTACAAGAAGGCACTGTGAGCACTCCACACCCACTGGAAGAATAAGGGGAAGGGCTGAAGTCAGGCAGCTGGAGAGAGTCTGGAGCTGAACTGGCCTGGTCTGCTCCCACAAATAGAATAGAATAGAAATGGAATAGAATAGAAATGGAATGGAATAGAATAGAATAGAATAGAATAGAATAGAATAGAATAGAATAGAATAGAATAGAATAGAATAGAAATAGAATGGAATAGAATACAATAGAATACAGTGCAATGCAATTAGAGTGGAATAGAATAGAATAGAATGAATAGAATAGAATAGAATAGAATAGAATAGAATAGAATAGAATATAAATATAAATAGAATGGAATAGAATAGAATACAGTGCAATGCAATTAGAGTGGAATAGAATAGAATAGAATGGAATGGAATGGAATGGAATGGAATGGAATGGAATGGAATGAATGGAATGGAATGGAATATAATGCAATTAAAGAATAGAATGGAATAGAATAGAATAGAATGGAATGGAATGGAATGGAATGGAATGGAATGGAATGGAATGGAATGGAATGGAATGGAATGGAATGGAATGGAATAGAATAGAATAGAATAGAATAGAATAGAATAGAATAGAATAGAATAGAATAGAATAGAATAGAATAGAATAGAATTGGAATGGAATGGAATGGAATGGAATGGAATGGAATGGAATGGAATGGAATGGAATGGAATAGAATGGAGTGGATAGAATAGAATGGAATAGAGTGGAATGGAATAGAGTGGAATGGAATGGAGTGGAATGGAATGGAATGGAATGGAATGGAATAGAATAGAATAGAATAGAATAGAATAGAATAGAATAGAATAGAATAGAATAGAATAGACCAGGTTGGAAGAGACCTTCAAAGCCACAAGACTTCTCTGCCTGAGCAGCAGGGCTAGGCCAGCACAGAGGGACCACGGAATGACAAAGGAGCACATCACTGCAGACATCCAGGCAGGTGTTTTGTAAAGCAATAGGCAAGATTTAATCCTGGCACTAAAACCTCACCACCTGCCTGCTTCCTAAAGGATTTTCTTTGGTTAGTTCCATTTTTTTTCCCCTCTATTAAACGTATCTATTCCATATTTTTTATAAATGTACATAAAAAAAGTCTTATCTGGCTAAGACATCTCTTGTGCTGTATGTAGGTATTTATACATGTGCCTGTAGTCACACAGGGTGATGAAGGGACTGCAGCACTGCCTGGTGAGGAGAGGCTGAGAGCCCTGGGGCTGTTCAGTCTGGAGAGGAGAAGACTGAGATGGGATTTAATAAATGGGGCTGAGAGTCAGGAGGGAAGGGACAGGCTCTATTCACTTGCACCCTGGGACAGGACAAGGGGCAATGGATAGAAACTCCAGCACAGGAGGTTCCACCTCAACATGAGGAGGAACTTCTTCACTGGGAGGGTCACAGAGCACTGGAGCAGGCTGCCCAGAGAGGTTGTGGAGTCTCCTTTTCTGGAGACTTTCCAGCCCCATCTGGATGTGTTCCTGTGTGACCTGTGCTGGATTCTATGGTCCTGCTCGGGCAGGGGGCTTGGACTGGAAGACCTCCAGAGGTCCCTTCCAACCTCTAACATCCTCTGAGCCTGTGATGCTGTATATATAAGTGGCTGGAGAGCTGCCAAACAGAGAGGGACCTGGGGGTGCTGATCGACAGCTGCCTAAACATGAGCCAGCAGTGTGCCCAGGTGGCCAAGAAGACCAATGGCATCCTGCCCTGCATCAAGAATAGTGTGGCCAGCAGGAGCAGGGAGGTCATTGTGCCCCTCTACTCTGCTTTGGTTAGGCCACACCTTGAGTCCTGTGTCCAGTTCTGGGCCCTCAGTTTAAGAAGGACATTGAGACACTTGAATGTGTCCAGAGAAGGGCAACAAGGCTGGGGAGAGGCCTTGAGCACAGCCCTGTGAGGAGAGGCTGAGGGAGCTGGGGTTGTTTAGCCTGGAGAAGAGGAGGCTCAGGGGCGACCTCATTGCTCTCTACCACTACCTGAAAGGTGGTTGTAGCCAGGTGGGGGGTTGGCCTCTTCTCTCTAGCAACCAGCACCAGAACAAGGGGACACAGTCTCAAGCTGCACCAGGGGAAGTTTATGCTGGAGGTGAGGAGAAAGTTCTTCACCAAGAGAATCGTTCACCATTGGAATGTGCTGCCCAGGGAGGTGGTGGAGTTCCCATCCCTGGAGGTGTTCAGGAGGAGACTTGATGGGGTGCTTGGTTGCATGGTTTAGTTGATTAGATGGTGTTGGATTGGTTGATAGGTTGGACATGGTGATCTTGAAGGTCTCTTCCAACCTGGTTTATTCCATTCCACTCCATTCCATTCCATTCCATTCCATTCCATTCCATTCCATTCCATTCCATTCCATTCCATTCCATTCCATTCCATTTGGCACCCAGACCCAGAGCCCACAGGCATTTGAGATCAGCAGGACTGCTGGGCAAGCCTGTGTCAGAAATCTTGGGCTCCAGTCAGCTCCAGTTTGTCAGGGCTGCAGGTCCCTGGCTGTGTTTCTCCAGGCACAGTCATTGTCATGGCTCACACTAGGGCTGGGCTGATGGTGCTGCAGCCAGAGCCAAGCCCTGCTTGAACAGAAGCAGCACCACCAGCTGCGCTCAGGGACTGGCTCCAGCACCAGCCATCGCCTGGCACCATCTGCTCCTGCAGCAGTACACCATTTGTGTCTCTTTCCTCCACTATCATAGTATCATAGTATCAGTCAGGGTTGGAAGGGACCACAAGGATCAGCTAGTTCCAATCCCCCTGCCATGGACAGGGATACCCTACACTAGATCAGGCTGGCCAGAGCCTCATCCAGCCTGCTCTTAAACACCTCCAGGGACGGGGCCTCAACCACCTCCCTGGACAACCCATTCCAGGGCTTCACCACTCTCACAGTGAAGAACCTCCTCCTCATGTCCAGCCTGAATCTCCCCACCTCCAGCTTCATTCCATTCTCCCTAGTCCTATCACTCCCTGAGATCCTGAGAAGTTCCTCCCCAGCCTTCTTGTAGGCCCCCTTAGCCCTTGTAGGCTTGCTTATCAAGCAAGCAATTGGGCTCCTTCACTTCCAGCTTTGTGTGACATCCCAGTGTTCTCCCCTGCTGCAGGGATGGCCTCTTGAGACCTGCTGGGAAGTCTCATGGAATCGTAGAATGGATTGGATTGGATTGGATTGGATTGGATTGGATTGGAAAGGACCTTGAGGATCCACTAGTTCAGAATACAGAATTAACCAGGTCGGAAAAGACCTTCGGGATCCCCATGTCCAAACCTATCACCCAACACCATCTAATCAACTAAACCATGGCACCAAGTGCCTCATCCAGGCTCTTCCTAAACACCTCCAGGGATGTTGACTCCACCACCTCCCTAGGCAGCAGATTGCAGTGGCCAATCTCTGGGAAGAATTTCCTCCTACCATCCAGCCCAAACCTCTCCTGGCACAGCTTGAGACTGTGTCCTCTTGTTCAGGTGCTGGTTGCCTGGGAGAAGGGGCTGAGCCCCACCTGGCCTCCAACACCCCTGCCATGGGCAGGGACACCTTCCACTGGACCAGGCTGCTCAGATACCCATCCAACCTGGCCTTGAAGAAGTCCAGAGATGGGGCATGCACAACATCCCTGGGCACCCTGTTCCACTGCCTCATCACACTCACAGGGAAGAATACACCTGAGGGACAAACTCTCTCTCTCTCTCTTTTTGTTTGCTTTCCACATCGAATCAAAGGCAGTGGCTCAGAGTTAACAAAGTGGGGATGGGAGAATGGGCTGAGTAAGGGCCTTGTAAGATCCTCAGAGAGTCTGATTTAAACTGAGAGACTAGGGCAAAAACAGGGAGCAGACAAGCCACAGATGTAGGTTTATATTCCGTGGAAGCTGGAGCTTTCCCCTGCTGCCTGAAGTTATAAGTAACTCTTGTAGAGTCAGTTCTGCTGTCTTCACATTTCATTCTGCCAATAAACTGTGAATTAAAGAGGCCAAAGAATTTGCCACTTTGGGAAGAAGTCAGCTTCAGCAGCTGGTGTGTCTTGAGGAGTCCTTTGGGCTCAGGGGTACTTAGGGCTCAAGGCCTCCAGGTCTTAGGGCTGTGAAGGAGCAGCAGAGCAGAGGAGCCTGGGCCCAAGAGGTGCCAAGGGCCAAAGGCATACAAGCTGTGGGCAGACAGAAGTGTCACAGTGTATAGCTATGGTGCACAGAGTGTCCCTGGAGAGGGAAAAGATGAAAAGCTAAGTGAGAGCTGTATCAGCCTGCTCTGGTGGGAGAGACAGGCTGGTTTAGGCCAGTTGCTTGGCATTAGGTTTGGCCATGCCTGTCATGCCTGGTTTGCCCTTGCTGTACCAGTAGGACTGACATTTGCTTAGACTCGAGGAGCTGAGTGGTCCAGGCACAGAAGTCTTCATCAGCTGCTCTTTAGCAATTGTGCTGAGTCAGTCAGCCCAGCTTCTGGAGTCCTTCTGAGCTCCACTGGGGAAAATTCAGAGTGTTGTTGTGTTTAGGACATTTTTCACCTCCTGAGTAGCTTGCTTTATCTTCTTCTTAGTACATGGCTACCTTGGCAAGGGCAGAATGTATTGTAGCAACAGGTCCTGGCACATCCCTGCTATTCTGCACGCTTGGGAGCTTTCAGTGCTCAGCCTGTAGTACTGTAGCCCTTGAAAGTGCTGTCTAGAGACAGATGGAAAGAGAAAGAGGGAACAAGCACAAAAAATAAAAGAGAGAAGAAGATCTGTAAGGGAAACCTGATGGTGCAACAGGCATTTTGTAATCTGCCTGTTAGTATGGTAATGGTGTGCATCAGCAGCCACCCCAAATGAGAGCTATTAAAGGCCATGCCCTGCTGTCCTGGATACCTGCATGCCTCTTTGCAAGCCCTAAAGCAGGTGAGCTAGGAGAGCAGTGCCAAGTGCTGCCAGGGCCAAGCTTTTCTTCCTCCTGTAAACACACAGCGTCTCTCCACTCAGCTCCTCCAGCAAGCTGTTGAGGCAAGATGCTTTGTATAGCTTCCTGGAAGTGCCTCCTGAGGGGGTCTGGGGGCTCTGCCCATTCCAGCTAACAAAGCAGGGTGACAGATAGTGCATTGACCTTTGATCATCATTCAGCTTGGTGGAGTAGATGGAGTAACACATTACCCAGCATGGATTTACAGAATCACAGGAACATTCAGGTTGGAAAAGCCCCTCAGGGTCACCAAGCCCAACCCAGAACCCTACTCTGCAAGGGACACCCCTAAATCATAGCCCCAAGCACCACATCCAAACCACCTTCAAACACATCCAGGGTTGGGGACTCCACCACCTCCCTGGGCAGCACACTCCAGTCCCTGACCACTCTTGCCCTGAAAAAATGTTTCCTACTGTCCAGTCTAAAGCTACCCAGTGGCAGCTTGAGGCCATTGCCTCTTGTTCTGTCACTAATGACCTGTGAGAACAGACCAGCAGCAGCCTCTCCACAAGGTCCTTTCAGGTAGTTGTAGACAGCCATGAGGTCCTTTTCCTCAAGGCTGCTTTCTCACCTTCTTCCCCTCTACTGACAGTGAGGATTGTTCCAGCCCAGGTGCAGAGCCCTGCCCTTGCTCTTGTTGAACCTCATGAGGTTCCCCTGGGCACCACCTCTCCAGCTTGCCCGGGTGCCTCTGGATGCCATCCTGTCCCTCTGGCGTATGGACAGCACCACTCAGCTTGGTGTCACCTGCACACTGATGATGGGGCATTCAGTCTCACTGTTTATGTCCTGCCCAACCTTCAGAGGACTGTCCAGCCCCCCTGGACCATTCTGGAATAATCTTGAAAACATTTGTTTTTCATAGGACACTCATCCTAAACCTATACCAGCAGGCCAGGAATCATTGCCAGAAGGTAGAGTGGGTGAAGTTAGCATGCCCAGGAGAAAGGGTGGAAAGAGAGTTTTATGGTAGGAGCACAGCTCACAGTTTCCTGCTTCTGTTGGGGTCTGGGTAAGAGACTTTCTCCTCCAGGGAGATCTCAGTCAGATTGTAGACTTCCTTTAAGAGGACATAAAATAACTCTTTTCATGTTCTAGATGAATTTTCTTGTATTTTAGAGGGCGCCTCTTGCACATCCCAAGGCTAAAAGCCAGAGGAGTTTCTCCCGAGAAGCTGGACACTCCCAGCATGAGGCCAGCGGAAGACAGAGTTCTGAATTACCACATTTCTAGGAATACAGAGGCTGTGCTCACCCAGCCCGAAGCCAAGGACAGGCAGGGAGAGTTACATGCTCAGGAGAAGAGCAGCCAAAAGAGGAAGACTTATTTCACAGGAAGAAAACAAAGGCAACCCAAAGGAAGTATTTGCAGATGCTTAAGTGATGCAGATGCCTGGAGAAGAGGAGGCTCAGGGGAGACCTTCTTGCTCTCTACAACTACCTGAAGGAGGTTGCAGCCAGGTGGGGGTTGGTCTCTTCTCCCAGGCAACCAGCACCAGAACAAGAGGACACAGTCTCAAGCTGTGCCAGAGGACGTTTAGGCTGGAGGTGAGGAGAAAGTTCTTCCCAGCGAGAGAGATTGGCCATTGGAATGTGCTGCCCAGGGAGGTGGTGGAGTCACCATCCCTGGAGGTGTTCAAAAATGCTTGGATGTGGCAATTGGAGCCATGGTTTAATTGTCAGGAGGTGTTAGGTATTAGGTGATAGGTTGGACATGATGATCTCTGAGGTCTTTTCCAACCTGGTAGGTTGTGTGATTAAGAGGTGTCTGGGGGAATGCATCAGTATTGAGGTGTCAAGTATCTGATGAACGGCATAGGAATAGGCACTGTTATGCGTGTGGATTTTATTTCCACGTGTGGCCTGGATGTCCCGTGGGGAGATTGAAATGAAGGCTGAAGTGGCTAACAAATCCCTTGCAGTCTAGATTTACTTTGCTCTGCTTTGTTGCAAATGCAGCTGGCTGATCTTTGCAGGAAAGGGCATCTTTGTTTCTCGGATGGTAGCCATCAGCTACGGAACTGCTTCGAAGTCTCTGGCCATTCAGAGACTTGGACAGACTGAGGGCTGGGCACAGAGGAACCTAATGAGCTTCAACGAGGATCAGTGCATTAGCCCAGGCAGGTCGGGACAGTGAGCTGCTCTGGTGGAGAGGCTGCCAGGTCCTGGTGGAAACCAGTAGGAAAGGGGTCCAAACACATGGGCTCTGGTGCATTTAGGGGGTAGGGTAGGGCAGCGCAGTGAGGAGCCTGCCAGCTAAGCAGCTGTTAAGCTGTTACCACCCTGAAACCTCTCTTCCCCTTTCCGCATGAGGAAGGGCACAGGAAAGAGAGTCTCCCCCAGAGACTCCTCCTGGATCCCATTGTGCCTCTGCCCCTTCAGCAGAAGCAGCTCTGCAATGCATTCAGTCTGTCAGTCCTGCAGAGAAGCCTTGGAGCAAATTCAGTGCCAGAGCCATAGGGACAGAGCTGACTGCAGCCAGCTGATGAACCCAAAAGACATCATCTGAGAAGGGCCCAGCTCTGTGCTCTGAGGATACTTCTTCAATTTCAGGTCAAGAGAAAAGAAAGCTGCAGAAAGCAGAGCAGCAGCTCCTAATCACCCAAGCAGACTCCTCAGCTCCCTTGGAGGAGAAATGACTCCCTTCATTAAATGGAGAGATGGAAGCAGAAATACTATTAAAACCCCCAAATGATACTGATGGCAATGGGCAGAGCAAAGGAAATGTGTGGAAATACCAAGAAATTGCTTAGGGAGGGGAGAGGCACCACTGGACAGTCAGGATAAGGCTAACCAGGAGAAATTATTTACATACATCAGAGCAAATGAAATGAGTCCCATTGCATACGGATCTAGCCAGAGATGGTGGGCTGGCTGTGCCCGGCCTCCTGGGGCGCTGAGGAGAGGCTGGGCTGACATCCGCCTGTGGACCGCCACAGCCCAGGACAAATCCTTCCCCTCCTGGGCTCAGACAAGACTGGATGATTTGCACCTATGGGTCAACACAAGGCAGGGCCCCACAGGGCACCCGCACCAGAACAGCAGACCTCAGCTGTAGCCAGATGATGTGGAGGCAGTAATTGGCCTGCTGAGTAAAGGCCTGGGCGGAGGTGGCTTGAACCCCGAGGGGTTGGGATGGGCACTTGAGCCATGGTTTAGTTAGCTGAGGTGTTGGGTATTAGTAATAGGTTGGACTTTGATGCTCTGAGGTCAAACTTGTTGATTCTAAGGATTCTAAGATGTATGATCTAGTCAGGCACCCTGGGGCACACAGAGGGGCAGACTGGCTGGGGAATAGCCTGAGCCAACAGGAGGCCAGCAGTGAGCACTGGCAGCTTCAGAGAGCCAAGCAGAGCCTGGCTGCAGCAAGAGAGGTTTCCCTGCTGAGACTTTCACCTGGGCTTGTGTCCAGCCTGTGTTCCATGAATCTGGGAGGTGCTGAGGCAGAAGGGTTACAGGATGACTGCTTGCCATGGAAACAGACTGAACAGCCCCAACTCTCTCAGTCTGTTTCCATAGCAGAGCAGTCCCAGCCCTCTGCTCATCCTTGTAGCCCTTCTCTGGACACTTTCCAGCACCTCCAGATCCTTCCTGGAACAGAGGCTCCAGAACTGGACACAGAGCTCCAGGTGGGGTCTCAGCAGGGGAAGAATCCCCTCCTTGGCCCTGCTGGGCACACTTCTCTTGCTGCAGCCCAGGCTCTGCTTGGCTCTCTGGGCTGCCAGTGCTCACTGCTGGCTCCTGTTGAGCTTCTTCAGGGCTGTTCCCCAGCCAGTCCCTGCCCCGCCTATATCAGTGCTTGGGGTTGCCCTGACCCAGATCATAGATCTTAGAATCATAGAATCAATAAGTTTAGAAAAGACCTCAGAGATCATCAAGTCCAACCTATTACCTAATACCCAACACCTCCTGACAACTAAACCATGGCTCCAAGTGCCACATCCAAGCCTTTTTGAACACCTCCAGGGACGGTGATTCCACCACCTCCTTGGGCAGCACATTCCAATGGCCAATTACTCTTTCTGGGAAGAACTTCTTCCTCACCTCCAGCCTAAACCTCCCCTGGCACAGCTTGAGACTGTGTCCTCTTGTTCTGGTGCGGGGTGCCTGGGGAGATGTAGGACCCTGCACTTGGTGTTGTTATAGGTGCAAATCATCCAGTCTTCCAGAGTTAAAACTGTCTGAACAGGAGGAGTGGGAAGGATTTGTCCTGGGCTGTGGCAGTCCCTGAAGGCTGGCTCCGGATGTCAGCAGCTCAGCTCCTCAGCACCCAGGGGAAGGCTGCTTGAGCAGTGCAGCCTTTAGCAGTTTGTGATCAATGATCCTGCCAGCCCTGTCTACCAGCAGGTCCGTGCTCTTAATGGGATTTCATTTCATTTGCTCCTGATGTATGTAAATAATTTCTCCTGGTTAGCCTTATCCTGACTGTCCAGTGGTGCCTCTCCCCTCCCTAAGCAATTTCTTGGTATTTCCACACATTTCCTTTGCTCTGCCCATTGCCATCAGTATCATTTGGGGGTTTTAATAGTATTTCTGCTTCCATCTCTCCATTTAATGAAGGGAGTCATTTCTCCTCCAAGGAGCTGAGGAGTCTGCCCAGGTGATTAGGAGCTGCTGCTCTGCTTTCTGCAGCTTTTCTTTTCTCTTGACCTGAAATTGAAGAAGTATCCTCCAGAGCACAGAGCTGGGCCCTTCTCAGATGATGTCTTTTGGGTTCATCAGCTGTGCAGTCAGCTCTGTCCCTATGGCTCTGGCACTGAATTTGCTCAAGGCTTCTCTGCAGGACTGACAGACTGAATGCATTGCAGAGCTGCTTCTGCTGAAGGGGCAGAGGCACAATGGGATCCAGGAGGAGTCTCTGGGGAGTTGACTCTTTCCTGTGCCCTTCCTCATGTGAAAGGGGAAGAGAGGCTTCAGGGTGGTAACAGCTTAACAGCTGCTTAGCTGGCAGGCTCCTCACTGCGCTGCCCTACCCTACCCTAAATGCACCAGAGCCCATGTGTTTGGACCCCTTTCCCCTGGAACACCACCAGGACCTGGCAGCCTCTCCACCCAGAGCAGCTCACTGTCCCGACCTGCCTGGGCTAATGCACTGATCCTCGTTGAAGCTCATTAGGTTCCTCTGTGCCCAGCCCTCAGTCTGTCCAAGTCTCTGAATGGCCAGAGACTTCGAGAAGGCAGTTCCGTAGCTGATGGCTACCATCCGAGAAACAAAGATGCCCTTTCCTGCAAAGATCAGCCAGCTGCATTTGCAACAAAGCAGAGCAAAGTAAATCTAGACTGCAAGGGATTTGTTAGCCACTTCAGCCTTCATTTCAATCTCCCCACGGGACATCCAGGCCACACGTGGAAATAAAATCCACGCATAACAGTGCCTATTCCTATGCCGTTCATCAGATACTTGACACCTCAATACTGATGCATTCCCCCAGACACCTCTTAATCACACAACCTACCAGGTTGGAAAAGACCTCAGAGATCATCATGTCCAACCTATCACCTAATACCTAACACCTCCTGACAATTAAACCATGGCTCCAATTGCCACATCCAAGCATTTTTTGAACACCTCCAGGGATGGTGACTCCACCACCTCCCTGGGCAGCACATTCCAATGGCCAATCTCTCTCGCTGGGAAGAACTTTCTCCTCACCTCCAGCCTAAACGTCCTCTGGCACAGCTTGAGACTGTGTCCTCTTGTTCTGGTGCTGGTTGCCTGGGAGAAGAGACCAACCCCCACCTGGCTGCAACCTCCCTTCAGGTAGTTGTAGAGAGCAAGAAGGTCTCCCCTGAGCCTCCTCTTCTCCAGGCATCTGCATCACTTAAGCATCTGCAAATACTTCCTTTGGGTTGCCTTTGTTTTCTTCCTGTGAAATAAGTCTTCCTCTTTTGGCTGCTCTTCTCCTGAGCATGTAACTCTCCCTGCCTGTCCTTGGCTTCGGGCTGGGTGAGCACAGCCTCTGTATTCCTAGAAATGTGGTAATTCAGAACTCTGTCTTCCGCTGGCCTCATGCTGGGAGTGTCCAGCTTCTCGGGAGAAACTCCTCTGGCTTTTAGCCTTGGGATGTGCAAGAGGCGCCCTCTAAAATACAAGAAAATTCATCTAGAACATGAAAAGAGTTATTTTATGTCCTCTTAAAAGGAAGTCTACAATCTGACTGAGATCTCCCTGGAGGAGAAAGTCTCTTACCCAGACCCCAACAGAAGCAGGAAACTGTGAGCTGTGCTCCTACCATAAAACTCTCTTTCCACCCTTTCTCCTGGGCATGCTAACTTCACCCACTCTACCTTCTGGCAATGATTCCTGGCCTGCTGGTATAGGTTTAGGATGAGTGTCCTATGAAAAACAAATGTTTTCAAGATTATTCCAGAATGGTCCAGGGGGCTGGACAGTCCTCTGAAGGTTGGGCAGGACATAAACAGTGAGACTGAATGCCCCATCATCAGTGTGCAGGTGACACCAAGCTGAGTGGTGCTGTCCATACGCCAGAGGGACAGGATGGCATCCAGAGGCACCCGGGCAAGCTGGAGAGGTGGTGCCCAGGGGAACCTCATGAGGTTCAACAAGAGCAAGGGCAGGGCTCTGCACCTGGGCTGGAACAATCCTCACTGTCAGTAGAGGGGAAGAAGGTGAGAGAAAGCAGCCTTGAGGAAAAGGACCTCATGGCTGTCTACAACTACCTGAAAGGACCTTGTGGAGAGGCTGCTGCTGGTCTGTTCTCACAGGTCATTAGTGACAGAACAAGAGGCAATGGCCTCAAGCTGCCACTGGGTAGCTTTAGACTGGACAGTAGGAAACATTTTTTCAGGGCAAGAGTGGTCAGGGACTGGAGTGTGCTGCCCAGGGAGGTGGTGGAGTCCCCAACCCTGGATGTGTTTGAAGGTGGTTTGGATGTGGTGCTTGGGGCTATGATTTAGGGGTGTCCCTTGCAGAGTAGGGTTCTGGGTTGGGCTTGGTGACCCTGAGGGGCTTTTCCAACCTGAATGTTCCTGTGATTCTGTAAATCCATGCTGGGTAATGTGTTACTCCATCTACTCCACCAAGCTGAATGATGATCAAAGGTCAATGCACTATCTGTCACCCTGCTTTGTTAGCTGGAATGGGCAGAGCCCCCAGACCCCCTCAGGAGGCACTTCCAGGAAGCTATACAAAGCATCTTGCCTCAACAGCTTGCTGGAGGAGCTGAGTGGAGAGACGCTGTGTGTTTACAGGAGGAAGAAAAAGCTTGGCCCTGGCAGCACTTGGCACTGCTCTCCTAGCTCACCTGCTTTAGGGCTTGCAAAGAGGCATGCAGGTATCCAGGACAGCAGGGCATGGCCTTTAATAGCTCTCATTTGGGGTGGCTGCTGATGCACACCATTACCATACTAACAGGCAGATTACAAAATGCCTGTTGCACCATCAGGTTTCCCTTACAGATCTTCTTCTCTCTTTTATTTTTTGTGCTTGTTCCCTCTTTCTCTTTCCATCTGTCTCTAGACAGCACTTTCAAGGGCTACAGTACTACAGGCTGAGCACTGAAAGCTCCCAAGCGTGCAGAATAGCAGGGATGTGCCAGGACCTGTTGCTACAATACATTCTGCCCTTGCCAAGGTAGCCATGTACTAAGAAGAAGATAAAGCAAGCTACTCAGGAGGTGAAAAATGTCCTAAACACAACAACACTCTGAATTTTCCCCAGTGGAGCTCAGAAGGACTCCAGAAGCTGGGCTGACTGACTCAGCACAATTGCTAAAGAGCAGCTGATGAAGACTTCTGTGCCTGGACCACTCAGCTCCTCGAGTCTAAGCAAATGTCAGTCCTACTGGTACAGCAAGGGCAAACCAGGCATGACAGGCATGGCCAAACCTAATGCCAAGCAACTGGCCTAAACCAGCCTGTCTCTCCCACCAGAGCAGGCTGATACAGCTCTCACTTAGCTTTTCATCTTTTCCCTCTCCAGGGACACTCTGTGCACCATAGCTATACACTGTGACACTTCTGTCTGCCCACAGCTTGTATGCCTTTGGCCCTTGGCACCTCTTGGGCCCAGGCTCCTCTGCTCTGCTGCTCCTTCACAGCCCTAAGACCTGGAGGCCTTGAGCCTAAGTACCCTGAGCCCAAAGGACTCCTCAAGACACACCAGCTGCTGAAGCTGACTTCTTCCCAAAGTGGCAAATTCTTTGGCCTCTTTAATTCACAGTTTATTGGCAGAATGAAATGTGAAGACAGCAGAACTGACTCTACAAGAGTTACTTATAACTTCAGGCAGCAGGGGAAAGCTCCAGCTTCCCACGGAATATAAACCTACATCTGTGGCTTGTCTGCTCCCCTGTTTTTGCCCTAGTCTCTCAGTTTAAATCAGACTCTCTGAGGATCTTACAAGGCCCTTACTCAGCCCATTCTCCCATCCCCACTTTGTTAACTCTGAGCCACTGCCTTTGATTCGATGTGGAAAGCAAACAAAAAGAGAGAAGAGAGAGAGTTTGTCCCTCAGGTGTATTCTTCCCTGTGAGTGTGATGAGGCAGTGGAACAGGGTGCCCAGGGATGTTGTGCATGCCCCATCTCTGGACTTCTTCAAGGCCAGGTTGGATGGGTATCTGAGCAGCCTGGTCCAGTGGAAGGTGTCCCTGCCCATGGCAGGGGTGTTGGAGCCAGGTGGGGCTCAGCCCCTTCTCCCAGGCAACCAGCACCTGAACAAGAGGACACAGTCTCAAGCTGTGCCAGGAGAGGTTTGGGCTGGATGGTAGGAGGAAATTCTTCCCAGAGAGATTGGCCACTGCAATCTGCTGCCTAGGGAGGTGGTGGAGTCAACATCCCTGGAGGTGTTTAGGAAGAGCCTGGATGAGGCACTTGGTGCCATGGTTTAGTTGATTAGATGGTGTTGGGTGATAGGTTTGGACATGGGGATCCCGAAGGTCTTTTCCGACCTGGTTAATTCTGTATTCTGAACTAGTGGATCCTCAAGGTCCTTTCCAATCCAATCCAATCCAATCCAATCCAATCCAATCCATTCTACGATTCCATGAGACTTCCCAGCAGGTCTCAAGAGGCCATCCCTGCAGCAGGGGAGAACACTGGGATGTCACACAAAGCTGGAAGTGAAGGAGCCCAATTGCTTGCTTGATAAGCAAGCCTACAAGGGCTAAGGGGGCCTACAAGAAGGCTGGGGAGGAACTTCTCAGGATCTCAGGGAGTGATAGGACTAGGGAGAATGGAATGAAGCTGGAGGTGGGGAGATTCAGGCTGGACATGAGGAGGAGGTTCTTCACTGTGAGAGTGGTGAAGCCCTGGAATGGGTTGTCCAGGGAGGTGGTTGAGGCCCCGTCCCTGGAGGTGTTTAAGAGCAGGCTGGATGAGGCTCTGGCCAGCCTGATCTAGTGTAGGGTGTCCCTGTCCATGGCAGGGGATTGGAACTAGCTGATCCTTGTGGTCCCTTCCAACCCTGACTGATACTATGATACTATGATAGTGGAGGAAAGAGACACAAATGGTGTACTGCTGCAGGAGCAGATGGTGCCAGGCGATGGCTGGTGCTGGAGCCAGTCCCTGAGCGCAGCTGGTGGTGCTGCTTCTGTTCAAGCAGGGCTTGGCTCTGGCTGCAGCACCATCAGCCCAGCCCTAGTGTGAGCCATGACAATGACTGTGCCTGGAGAAACACAGCCAGGGACCTGCAGCCCTGACAAACTGGAGCTGACTGGAGCCCAAGATTTCTGACACAGGCTTGCCCAGCAGTCCTGCTGATCTCAAATGCCTGTGGGCTCTGGGTCTGGGTGCCAAATGGAATGGAATGGAATGGAATGGAATGGAATGGAATGGAATGGAATGGAATGGAATGGAATGGAATGGAATGTGGAATGGAATAAACCAGGTTGGAAGAGACCTTCAAGATCACCATGTCCAACCTATCAACCAATCCAACACCATCTAATCAACTAAACCATGCAACCAAGCACCCCATCAAGTCTCCTCCTGAACACCTCCAGGGATGGGAACTCCACCACCTCCCTGGGCAGCACATTCCAATGGTGAACGATTCTCTTGGTGAAGAACTTTCTCCTCACCTCCAGCATAAACTTCCCCTGGTGCAGCTTGAGACTGTGTCCCCTTGTTCTGGTGCTGGTTGCTAGAGAGAAGAGGCCAACCCCCACCTGGCTACAACCACCTTTCAGGTAGTGGTAGAGAGCAATGAGGTCGCCCCTGAGCCTCCTCTTCTCCAGGCTAAACAACCCCAGCTCCCTCAGCCTCTCCTCACAGGGCTGTGCTCAAGGCCTCTCCCCAGCCTTGTTGCCCTTCTCTGGACACATTCAAGTGTCTCAATGTCCTTCTTAAACTGAGGGCCCAGAACTGGACACAGGACTCAAGGTGTGGCCTAACCAAAGCAGAGTACAGGGGCACAATGACCTCCCTGCTCCTGCTGGCCACACTATTCTTGATGCAGGGCAGGATGCCATTGGTCTTCTTGGCCACCTGGGCACACTGCTGGCTCATGTTTAGGCAGCTGTCGATCAGCACCCCCAGGTCCCTCTCTGTTTGGCAGCTCTCCAGCCACTTATATATACAGCATCACAGGCTCAGAGGATGTTAGAGGTTGGAAGGGACCTCTGGAGGTCTTCCAGTCCAAGCCCCCTGCCCGAGCAGGACCATAGAATCCAGCACAGGTCACACAGGAACACATCCAGATGGGGCTGGAAAGTCTCCAGAAAAGGAGACTCCACAACCTCTCTGGGCAGCCTGCTCCAGTGCTCTGTGACCCTCCCAGTGAAGAAGTTCCTCCTCATGTTGAGGTGGAACCTCCTGTGCTGGAGTTTCTATCCATTGCCCCTTGTCCTGTCCCAGGGTGCAAGTGAATAGAGCCTGTCCCTTCCCTCCTGACTCTCAGCCCCATTTATTAAATCCCATCTCAGTCTTCTCCTCTCCAGACTGAACAGCCCCAGGGCTCTCAGCCTCTCCTCACCAGGCAGTGCTGCAGTCCCTTCATCACCCTGTGTGACTACAGGCACATGTATAAATACCTACATACAGCACAAGAGATGTCTTAGCCAGATAAGACTTTTTTATGTACATTTATAAAAAATATGGAATAGATACGTTTAATAGAGGGGAAAAAAATGGAACTAACCAAAGAAAATCCTTTAGGAAGCAGGCAGGTGGTGAGGTTTTAGTGCCAGGATTAAATCTTGCCTATTGCTTTACAAAACACCTGCCTGGATGTCTGCAGTGATGTGCTCCTTTGTCATTCCGTGGTCCCTCTGTGCTGGCCTAGCCCTGCTGCTCAGGCAGAGAAGTCTTGTGGCTTTGAAGGTCTCTTCCAACCTGGTCTATTCTATTCTATTCTATTCTATTCTATTCTATTCTATTCTATTCTATTCTATTCTATTCTATTCCATTCCATTCCATTCCATTCCATTCCATTCCATTCCATTCCAATTCTATTCTATTCTATTCTATTCTATTCTATTCTATTCTATTCTATTCTATTCTATTCTATTCTATTCTATTCTATTCCATTCCATTCCATTCCATTCCACTCCATTCCAATTCTATTCTATTCTATTCTATTCTATTCTATTCTATTCTATTCTATTCTATTCTATTCTATTCTATTCTACTCTATTCCATTCCATTCCATTCCATTCCATTCCATTCCATTCCATTCCATTCCATTCCATTCCATTCCATTCCATTCCATTCCATTCCTATCTATTCTATTCTATTCCATTCTATTACACTTTAATTGCATTATATTCCATTCCATTCCATTCCATTCCATTCCATTCCATTCCATTCCATTCCATTCCATTCCATTCTATTCTATTCTATTCCACTCTAATTGCATTGCACTGTATTCTATTGTATTCTATTCCATTCTATTTATATTTATATTCTATTCTATTCTATTCTATTCTATTCTATTCTATTCTATTCTATTCTATTCTATTCTATTCCACTCTAATTGCATTGCACTGTATTCTATTGTATTCTATTCCATTCTATTTCTATTCTATTCTATTCTATTCTATTCTATTCTATTCTATTCTATTCTATTCTATTCTATTCTATTCTATTCCATTTCTATTCTATTCCATTTCTATTCTATTCTATTTGTGGGAGCAGACCAGGCCAGTTCAGCTCCAGACTCTCTCCAGCTGCCTGACTTCAGCCCTTCCCCTTATTCTTCCAGTGGGTGTGGAGTGCTCACAGTGCCTTCTTGTAGACACCAGGGCTCTGAACTGCATTAGCCAGGTATAAAGACCAGGCCCAGAGTGAGATGAGGAGATTAGGAACCTGATGTACATCCCTGAAACAGCACTCATGATGCTCATTTTCTGTAGAAAGCCCTTGTTCTTTCTCAGAGATAATGTAGCTATTACTATTTGCAATTATTATTACAAGTCAGGAGGGCCCAAGGCTTCCTACTTCATGTGGGAACTGCAGGAAGCACAAGGCTGTTGCAGACGAGAAAAAGTGCTGCCTGTTCATCTGACTTACAACAGGCAAGCTGAGAAAGAGCACCACTGCATGAAAGCCCTCAGGAGGGAGGAAAGAGCACACCTACCTGATCCCTCACAAGAGAAAGGCAGTGATACCTCTGAGCAAACCAACAGAGATGGTGAAACTCAGGATCCCCACAGGCACCTGCTGTCTCTAACATGCAACTGGCAGTTCTCACTGAGCCATGCCCTCCTGTGGTTCCTGGCTGTTGCTTGCCTGTATTTCCTCATCCCAGCATGTCTCCTGGCTGCTCCTCCCACAGGAGCTGGCAGTGTTGTCAGAGGCCATCATGTCAGGGCACTGCAGACCACTTTTTCCCTCATGAAGAGGAAGTTAATTTGATAGAACTTGTTGCTCCAAATAAGCATGCACGTTCCACACAGGCAAAGCTTTGTGTCTCGCACTGGGAACACTGCAGCTGTGCAAATGCATGTCCTGCCAGCCATGGAAAGAAAAGCAAGTGGAATCACAGATTTGTCAGGGTTGGAAGGGACCTCAAGGAGCAGCCAGTTCCAAGCCCCCTGCCATGGCCAGGGACACCTCACACTACAGCAAGCTGCTCACAGCCACATCCAGCCTGGCTGCAAAAACCTCCAGGCATGAGGCTTCCACCACCTCCCTGGGCAACCTGTGCCAGTCTCTCACCACCCTCATGGGGAACAACTTCTTCCTCACATCCAATCTCAATCTACCCATTTCTAGTTTTGCTCTATTCCCCCAGTCCTATCACTCCCTGACACCCTCAAAAGTCTCTCCCCAGCTTTCTTAGAGCCCCCTTCAGATCCTGGAAGGCCATAATTAGGTCTCCTGGGAGCCTTCTCTTCTCAGACTGAACAGCCCCAACTCTCTCAGTCTTGTCCTCATAGCAGAGCAGCTCCAGCCCTCTGCTCATCGTGGCCCTTCTCTGGACACCTTCCAGCACCTCCAGATCCCTCCTGGAACAGGGGCTCCAGAACTGGACACAGTGCTCCAGGTGGGGTAGAGCAGAGTATTTTGGCATCCAAGCTGCCAATGATACTGCAGCCCTGAACCAGAACACAGTCTTCTCAAGTTCTCCTGCTTGCTGCTCATGCTGCATATGTCAGAGGTGATTTGGAGTGGCACCCTGTCCTGCTCCCTCACCAGGGAGCTTCCTGGAGCTTTCCAGGAGCTTCCTCATGGTACTCTACAGAAACTCCCTTTTTCTTTGAGGTGTTGATTTGACTTTTCCTGTGGGTCCCCTTGTAGGTGCCTTCCCCCTTGATGATGTTAGTGAAGAAAAGTCCAGCACAGAGCCACAAAGATGATTAAAGGTGTGGAGCATCTTCCTCATGAGAAAAGGCTGAGGGAGATGGGTCTCTTTAGTTTGGAGGAGACTAAGAGGTAACCTCATTAACCTCTCCCTCTCCCCTACCCCTCACCCTCCCCTCCTCTCACCCCCTCCCTCTCCTCTCTCTCTCTCCTCTCCTCTCCTCTCCTCTCCTCTCCTCTCTCCTCTCCTCTCCTCTCCTCTCCTCTCCCTCTCCTCTCCTCTCCTCTCTCCTCTCTCTCCCTCTCCTCTCCTCTCCCTCTCCTCTCTCCTCTCCTCTCCTCTCCTCTCCTCTCCCTCCCTCTCCTCTCCTCTCCTCTCCCTCTCCCTCTCCTCTCCTCTCCTCTCCTCTCTCCCTCTCCTCTCCCTCTCTCTCCTCTCCTCTCCTCTCCTCTCTCTCCTCTCCTCCCCTCTCCTCTCCTCTCCCCTCCCCTCCCCTCTCCCCCTCCCCTCCCCTCCCCTCCCCTCTCCCCTCTCCCTCCCTCCCCTCCCTCTCCTCCCTCCCCTCCCCTCCCCCTCCCCTCCTCCCCTCCTCTCCTCTCCTCTCCTCTCCTCCCTTCCTTCTGCTTGACCCTGGCTGCAATGTGTGGGTATTAGCTTCTCTGCTCCTTTCCCTTGTCTCTTCTTTTGTACAGGGGTGTCAGTGGGAGGCAGGGAGGGAGAAGCTAGGGGGTTCTTGTGCTGCTTGTTAATTGCAAATCCCTGTAAGTATTGCAAATCCTGGGTATTTTGTACACATCCCTTGCATTCCATTGCAGAGTGCAGTTTTGCCTGTAAACACAACTTTCCCTTTCCTTCCAACTGGACTGGGCTGGCAAAGTTAATGTCTGGGGGGGAGTGGGTGGATTTCAACCCACCATATCCAGAAAACACAGCTCTGAAGGGTAAGAGGTAGCAGCTCATGCTAATGTGCCTGTAGGCCCAAAGAGGCTGATATTAAATACTAACTTTTACAACACTGGGAAACTCTGTATATGTTTTAGTCTTTTGTTGTTGTTGCCTAACAATTGTGTGCTTTGGGGCATTGGACAGCTGTGCTTTGCCTATAGACTCATTAGCTCAGAGGGTCATTAAGGTTGGAAAAGACCTTGGAGATCATCAAGTCCAACCATCAAACCAACACCACCATGCCCACTTAGCCATGTCCCATTGAACACCTTCATAGATGGTGACTCCACCACCTGCCTGGGGCAGCTCATTCCATTGCCTGACCACTTTTGCAGTAAAACAACTTGTCCTAATATCCAAAGCAAACCTAGCACAACCTGAGGCCATTTCTTCTCATCCTATCACTGGTTGCTTGGGAGAGAAGGCAGTGATAATATTCACCTCTCTTTTCCATGAAGCAGACTCTTGACACTGAAACCTGCAAACCAGAAAACCATTCCTTCCTTTTTACAGAATGCAGAGTAGAGAATGCAGAATCAACAGGGTTGGAAAAGACCTTGGAGATCATCAAGGCCAACCCATCACCCAACACCATCTAATCAACTAAACCATGGCACCAAGTGCCTCATCCAGGCTCTTCTTACTATGCTGCTCTCCTGGAGCCCACCCTACCCACAGGGCTTCCTTTACAGATGAAAAGGAATGCCAAAGCAGCTTGGGAAATACTCAGAGTGCTCAGAACAAAAGAAGAGCCAAAGGCAGCAGTGCACTGAGGTGCCTAGGAAAAAAACACTAAAGCAACTTGTGCTGCAGCTTCTGACTCTGAGCCAGTAACTCTGCCCTTTGGCCAGGTGCTTCTGCCAGCCTCACCAACCTGATCTCCTTCTATGATCAGGTGACTGTCTGGTGGATGTGGGGAGGGCTGTGGATGTGGTTTACCTGGACCTCTGCAAAGCCTTTGACACTGTCCCCCACAGCAAACTCCTGGCCAAGCTGTCAGCCCATGGCTTGGACAGGAGCACTCTGTGCTGGGTTAGGAACTGGCTGGAGGGCCGAGCCCAGAGTGTGGTGGTGAATGGTGCCACATCCAGCTGGCAGCCAGGCACTAGTGGTGTGCCCCAGGGATCAGTGCTGGGCCCCATTCTGTTCAGTATCTACACTGATGATCTGGATGAGGGCATTGAGTCCATCATCAGGAAATTTGCAGATGACACCAATCTGGGGGCAGGAGTTGATCTGGTAGATGGTAGGAGAGCTCTGCAGAGGGACCTTGACAGGCTGGACAGACGGGCAGAGTCCAAGGGCAGGAGATTGAACAATGTGCCGGGTTCTGCACATTGGCCACAGCAACCCCAGGCAGTGCTACAGGCTGGGCTCAGAGTGGCTGGAGAGCAACCAGGCAGAGAGGGACCTGGGGGGACTGGTCGATGGTAGGCTGAACATGAGCCTGCAGTGTGCCCAGGCAGCCAAGAGGACCAATGGCATCCTGGCCTGCCTCAGGAACAGTGTGGCCAGCAGGAGCAGGGAGGTCATTCTGCCCCTGGACACTGCACTGGTTAGGCCACCCCTTGAGTCCTGTGTGCAGTTCTGGGCCCCTCAGTCCAGGAAGGATGTTGACTTGCTGGAAGGTGTCCAGAGAAGGGCAACGAAGTTGGTGATGGGTTTGGAACACAAGCCCTATGAGGAGAGACTGAGGGAGCTGGGGTTGCTTAGTCTGCAGAAGATGAGACTCAGGGGAGACCTTCTTGCTCTCTATAACTCCCTGAAGGGAGGTTGTAGGCAGGCAGAGGTTGGTCTCTTCTCCCAGGCAACCAGCACCAGAACAAGAGGACACAGTCTCAAGCTGCGCCAGGGGAGGTTTAGGCTGGAGGTTAGGAGGAAGTTCTACACAGAGAGAGTGATTGCCCATTGGAATGGGCTGCCCAGGGAGGTGGTGGAGTCACCATCATTGGAGGTGTTCAGGAGGAGACTTGATAGGGTGCTTGGTGCCATGGTCTATTTGATTAGGTAGTGTTGGATGATAGGTTGGACACAATGATCTTGAAGGTCTCTTCCAACCTGATCTATTCTATTCTATTCCATTCTTGAAGGCACAGCAATGAAATGCGGTCCCAGGAGGATGCAGCTGCATTAACACACAGACAAACAGAGAGAAGCTGCTTGGGGCAGCTTTGGGCTGCACCGAGAAAATTTGCCACAGCCCTTGAGCAGGAAGGGGCAGGATGTAAATAAATCCCCTCTGGGTGTGAAAAGGAAAAGAGTGCTAAGTTCCAAACAATCCCATTGGTGAGACCACTAACAAAGTTGGTTTGTATAGTCTAACTTACTCTCTTTTTGCTTCCTCGCTCTAGCAGATGCTAACTACTGCTTCTGCTGGCTTAGATGACCTGGAGTAAGTTCTTCTTGTGCCTGAGTATAATAAACAATCTCAAGCTGCACCAGGGGAGGTTTGGGCTGGAGGTGAGGAGAAAGTTCTTCTCAGAAAGAGAGAGTGGCCATTGGAATGTGCTGCCCAGGGAGGTGGTGGAGTCACCATCCCTGGAGGTGTTTAGGAAGGGCCTGGATGAGGCACTTGGTACCATGGTTTAGTTCATCAGATGGTGCTGGATGATAGGTTGGACTTGATGATCTCTGAGGTCTTTTCCAAACTGGTTTATTCTATTCTATTCTATTCTTCTATTCTATTCTATTCTAGTCTAGTCTAGTCTAGTCTAGTCTAGTCTAGTCTAGTCTAGTCTAGTCTAGTCTAGTCTAGTCTGTTCTAAACAAACCCTTTGCACTTTCTCTTGTCCCTTGTGTACAGGGACTGGGGGTGGAGCAGGCAAGGGGAAGCTATTAGTAGCCAGAGGGGTTCTTGTGCTGTTTAGCTATTGTAAATACCTGTAAATCCTGTATAACTTGTACATAGTCATAGAATCATAGAATCATAGAATCAACCAGGTGAGAAAAGACCTCAGAGATCATCAAGTCCAACCTATCACCCAGCATCTCATGACAACTAAACCTTAAACCCCTCCAGGGATGGGGACTCCACCACCTCCCTGGGCAGCACATCCCAATGGCCAATCTCTCTTGCTGGGAAGAACTTCTTCCTCACCTCCAGCCTAAACGTCCCCTGGCACAGCTTGAGACTGTGTCCTCTTGTTCTGGTGCTGGTTGCCTGGGAGAAGAGACCAACCCCCACCTGGCTACAACCTCCCTTCAGGTAGTTGTAGAGAGCAAGAAGGTCACCCCTGAGCCTCCTTTTCTCCAGGCTAAGCAACCCCAGCTCCCTCAGCCTCTCCTCACAGGGCTGTGCTCCAGACCCCTCCCCTGCCTCATTGCCCTTCTCTGCACACATTCAAGTGAGTCAATGTCCTTCTTGAATTGAGGGCACCTGAACTGGACACAGGACTCAAGGTGTGGCCTAACCAGTGCATGTATTTGAGGAACCCCTTATGCTCTCCCTGCCAAGTGTACTGCAAGTGCTTGGCTAGATTTCTCAGCTGCTTCAGAAGGAGCAGCAAGAAACCCAGATTAAAGGTTGCTAAGTGACAAGGCAGAGAAGACACAGGCTTAGCTCCAAATTTATACAACCATCAAGCCCAAATGCAAGAGAAGCACAAGAAGCAGCCTGAGCTCAGGAGCAGGTTTGCATGCAATATGGATTTTTCTCTCTGTGGCTGTACTTGCAGTGCTGTTTCAAAGGGGCATTACAGCATTCAGAACCTAGCCCAACACACCGAGCGTGAGAGAAACAATGCCTAAATAGCCAGCATGGGGGCTTGCTAATGGTAAGAGGAATGTTCTGCAGGATTTCCCTCCCCAAGTCAAGCTGTGCTTGCCTTGAACACAGTCCTCCCCACAAACACAGACATGTACATCCTGGGTGCACAGGCCCTCGTTAGAGTGGGGACACAGTGGAACTGTCTTCACGCACAGATAGCAGAAGACATTAATCCTGTGATTGGAGAAATGGGATTTTGCACTGTGCAAATTCCCCTTCAAAGGAGGGATCCTTCTCAGTGGAGATGCCTCTGTTATTCACCCATGTTCAGCTAGTAAATGGCTTATTAAAAGTGGCAAAGCTGTGAGTGGCTTAGACACATATTCCTGGGGTTGGAGCAGCCCAAAATCACAGCTTACAGAGCTGGAGAAGCTGTGAGGAGATGCTTGCATGCACTGTACAGGGAAGCAGCACACAGAAAGATGAACTTCTGCACTAGGAAAGACTTTTGCTCTAGGTAATACTTTTTCACCCTGCTGAGGTTACCAAGGGCAAGGTCCTGCTGTTGTGTCAGGGCAATCCCAAGCACTGATATAGGCTGGGCAGGGACTGGCTTGAGAGCAGCCCTGCAGAAAAGGCCTTGGGGGTGCTGGGGGAGGAGAAGCTCAACAGGAGCCAGCAGTGAGCACTTGCAGCCCAGAGAGCCAAGCAGAGCCTGGGCTGCAGCAAGAGAATTGTGGCCAGCAGGGCCAGGGAGGGGATTCTCCCCTCTGCTCCACTCTGCTGAGACCACAGCTGGAGCTCCATGTCCAGTTCTGGAGCCTCTGTTCCAGGAAGGATCTGGAGGTGCTGGAAGCTGTCCAGAGAAGGGCCACGAGGATGAGCAGAGGGCTGGAGCTGCTCTGCTATGGAGACAGACTGAGACAGTTGGGGCTGTTCAGTCTGGGGAAGAGAAAGCTCTGAGGCGATCTTCTTGTGGCCTTCCAGGATCTGAAGGGGGCTCCAAGAAAGCTGGGGAGGGACTTTTGAGGGTGTCAGGGAGTGACAGGACTGGGGGGAATGGAGCAAAACTAGAAATGGGTACACTGAGACTGGATGGGAGGAAGAAGTTGTTCCCCATGAGGGTGGTGAGAGACTGGCACAGGTTGCCCAGGGAGGTGGTGGAAGCCTCATCCCTGGAGGTTTTGAAGGGCAGGCTGGATGTGGCTGTGAGCAACCTGTTTGATTCTTTCTTTTTAGGCAGAGAATAGAATCATAGACCTCAGAGATCTTCAAGTCCAACCCGTCCCCAAACACCTCATGACTAACTAAACCATGGCTCCAAGTACCACATCCAATCCCCTTTTGAACACCTCCAGGGACAGGGACTCCACCACCTCTCTGGGCAGCACATTCCAGTGGCCCAGTCTCTCTTGCTGGGAAGAACTTTCTCCTCACCTCCAGCCTAAACCTCCCCTGGCACAGCTTGAGACTGTGTCCTCTTGTTCTGGTGCTGGTTGCTAGAGAGAAGAGACCAACCCCTTCCTGACTACATCCACCCTTCAGGTAGTTGTAGAGAGCAAGAGAGTCTCCCTGAGCCTCCTCTTCTCCAGGCTAAGCAACCCCAGCTCCCTCATGGCATTAACTGATACTCCTATTCTTATTCAACTCAGTGGGAATTCACAGAATCACAGAATGTTAGAGGTTGAAAGGGGCCTCCAGAGCCTGTCCAGTCCAACCCCCCTGCCAGAGCAGCATCACCCAGGGCAGTTTGCACAGGAATGCACCCAGTGGGCTAAATACAAATGCAGGCTCTGTGGAACAGGAGCAATGCTTCACACACAAAGCTCCCTATCCAAAACCCTCCTAGAGAGGTTTTATTTATGAGTTACTTGATCTTTGGAAAAAATCTGCCAATGGTTTATAAATGACAGGGAAGCAGATTATAGTCTGTGCACTCTAACCTAAACACTGATATACAGAGAGGTTGCAACTTGTTGCAGAAAACAGCAGAACGAATGAGGAGAACGAGGTCTTCTGCAGGGCTATGAGGATGATGAAGGGACTGGAGCACTGCCCTATGAGGAGAGGCTGAGAGCTCTGTGGCTGTTTAGTCTGGAGAGTCTGTTTGGTTTGTTCCTCTGTTTGGGTTTTTTCCTCTGTTTGTTTTTTTTCCGCCCCCTCTGTTTGTTTCCTTCCCCTCTTTTTGTTTGTTTGGGGTTTTTCCCCCTCCCAAATGCATTTTGCAACCAGCACAGGTCCCTGTCCTCCAAAGAAAGGCAGTTATAGGAGAGAAGTAAGGGATCCTTATGTTATTTTAAGGGGGGGGGGGAATGAGGTCCTAGGCAGGGTCATGAGACAAACAAATAACCCCAGATCTTTAGATACTGTTGGTATAAAGCAAGACCAGGAAAACGGTTCTGAAGTGGGGAGGTGCCATGCATGGGACCACTGAATAAATAATTATCATAGTATCAGTCAGGGTTGGAAGGGACCACAAGGAGCAGCTAGTTCCCACCCCCTGCCATGGCCAGGGACACCCCACACTAGATCAGGCTGGCCAGAGCCTCAGCCAGCCTGGGCTTAAACACCTCCAGGGACACGGCCTCAACCACCTCCCTGGATAACCCATTCCAGGGCTTCACCACACTCATGCTGAAGAACTTCCGCCTCACATCCAGCCTGAATCTCCCCACCTCCAGCTTCATTCCATTCCCCCTAGTCCTATCACTACCTGAGATCCTGAGAAGTCCCTCCCCAGCCTTCCTGTAGGCCCCTTCAGATCCTGGAAGGCCACAATGAGGTCACTTGGGAGCCTTCTCTTCTCCAGACTGAACAGCCCCAACTCCTTCAGTCGGTCCTCATAGGAGAGGTGCTCCAGCCCTCTGCTTATCCTTGTGGCCCTTCTCTGGACACCTTCCAGCACCTCCAGATCCCTCTTATAACAGGGGCTACAGAACTGGAGGCAGTACTCCAGGTGGGGTCTCACCAGAGCTGAGCAGAGGGGGAGAATCCCCTCCCTTGACCTGCTGGCCACACTTCTCTTGCTGCAGCCCAGGATCTGATTGGCTTTCCGGGCTGCAAGTGCACACTGAGAGCTCCTGTTGAGCTTCTTGTCCACCAGCACCCCCAAGTCTCTCTCCTCAGGGCTGCTCTCCAGCCAGTCACTGCCCAGCCTGGATTTGTGCCTGGGATTGCCTCGACCCAGATGCAGGACCCTGCCCTTGGTCCTGTTGAAGCTCATGAGGTTGGCTTGTGCCCACCTCTCCAGCCTGTCCAGGTCCCTCTGGCTGGCATCCCTTCCCTCCAGCGTGTCTGCTGCACCACACAGCTTGGTGTCATCAGCAAACTTGCTGAGGGTGCACTCAATGCCACTGTCCATGGCACCCACAAAGATGTTGAACAAGCCTGGTCCCAGGACTGATCCCTGAGGGACTCTGCTTGTCACTGGCCTCCACTGGGACATGGACCCATTGACAGCCACTCTTTGGGTGCGGCCATCAAGCCAGTTCTGTATCCATCTAGTGGTCCACCCATCAAACCCATGTGTCACCAGCTTGGAGACCAGGAGGTGGTGGTCTTTTTTGTTTTCTGAATGCATCCAGTAACACCAACTAGCTGCTGGTATCCAAGTGAAGATGATCCAGACTGAAACAGGTTCTGATTCTTGGACTTTTTGTGTATTGCTGTCGTGCATCAAAGAATTTCTAACACATCAGTGACCTCTCCTGATGCCACGCTGGGCACATGAGCCTCTCACAGCAGATGGGTAAAGCAAGCTTTAAAGAAGCTGAACAGAAGGGGCCTCCCTGGAAATACAAATCAGCAGCTTCCTTCAGCAGCCTCAGCCTCCTTCTCCACCCTCCCTTCTGCAGCTGCAATGCATCTGGTGGATAGGAGCAGGCCTAGAGCATCGGGCATGGGATCTGCTGTCGTTGCCCCCTGCCACGCTGGGGAGCATGGTGTCCAGGCTTGCTCCCAGCTATGGGAATCAATCCCTGTGCAAAGTCCATTGGAAACAAACCTAGCCAGAATTAACATCCTGCAAGAAGTGTGAGAGAAGCCCACTGAACTATGAGTTGTGCTGCAAATACATCACTATCTCATGCCTTAGATGTTGGGGTATCCTCAGTCCCACTGAATGCATTCAAGGTCAAAGTCAAAGATCACTGGAAAAGAGAAGACTGAGAGGGATTTCATAAATGTTTATAAAGGGATGGGGATCAAGAAGGAGGGGACAGGCTTTGCTCAGTTGCACCACGGGATAGGACAAGGGGCAATGGAGGGAAACTCCAGCACAGGAGATTCCACCTCAACATGAGGAGGAACTTCTTCACTGGAAGGGTCACAGAGCCCTGGAACAGGCTGCCCAGGGAGGTTGTGGAGTCTCCTTTTCTGGAGACTTTCCAGCCCTGTCTGGATGCCTTCCTGTGAGACCTGCACTAGATTCCATGGTCCTACTCTGGCAGGGGGTTGGACTCGATGATCTCTGGAGGTCCCTTCCAACCCATCCTGTGATTGCTTCAGATACCAAAGCCACTGCTGTTCTTAGGGACAGAAAGCCCAGAAAGGAAAAGCAACACAGGTATCTGAGGCTAAAGTGTAATACAAACACAAGCCCCATCTGGATGTGTTCCTGTATGAACTGTGCTGGATTCTCTGGTCCTGCTCTGGCAGGGGTTGGACTCGATGATCTCCAGAGGTCCCTACCAACCCCTAACACCCTGTGATCCTGTGGGATCCTGTGAGCTCCTTCAGACAGCTTTACAGCTTTCCATGTGGCAGTCATCCAGAGAGTGAGGACTGGCAGAGGGGCAGTTTCACCACCACATCACCTCAGGATGCTGCAGAATTTACCAAGGCAGTCAGTCCTTAGGGTCTCACAGCAGCCCTTTGAAAAATGGCAGCAGGAAGCAATTCTCACTTGGAGAAATCCTCCAGGGCACTTGAAATGAGAATGTCAAAATGGTTGTCACCAAAAGTCCTCCTGCTGAAAGATGTTGGTTTGCTTTAATGTGCTCCAGAAAGAGGCCAATTTCATTGTCAGTAATGTGCATTATTTCTCTCTCTCTCTCTGTCTTACTTGAACACCAGACTCCTCACTTCGAGAAGCAATTTCAGTCCTTTGACTGAACGTATTTCCCTCTGTACCTGAACTGGAGGCAGGGCCAGAATCTTTCTCCTGTAAGCTGCAGAAA
Source organism: Picus viridis (assembly GCA_033816785.1). NCBI lineage: Eukaryota > Metazoa > Chordata > Aves > Piciformes > Picidae > Picus > Picus viridis. Next base: position 11,830,084 of record CM066567.1, read on the forward strand.
CTGCTGGAGTTACTCCAGAGATGCATTTAGTTCCTTCTGTCCAAAATTTAAGACCTGCTGTTTTTCTGACAGGGCAGGTGATTGCTCCAGCTGGAGCAAGGCTGCACCACCCCGGCTCCGGCCTCAGCCTTTCCTGCTGTTCTTTCTCCCCTGCAGCAGAGATGCAGTGAATGCCTCAGAGCAGGCCAAGGCGTGGATCTGATCATAGTATCATAGAATCAGTCAGGGTTGGAAGGGACCACAAGGATCAGCTAGTTCCAAACCCCCTGCCATGGGCAGGGACACCCCACACTACATCAGGCTGGCCAGAGCCTCATTCAGCCTGGGCTTAAACACCTGCAGGGCTGGGGCCCCAACCACCTCCCTATACAACCCATTCCAGGGCTTCACCACTCTCATGCTGAAGAACTTCCTCCTCACATCCAACCTGAATCTCCCCACCTCCAGCTTCATTCCATTCCCCCTAGTCCTATCACTACCTGAGATCCTGAGAAGTCCCTCCTCAGCCTTCTTGTAGGCCCCCTTCAGATCCTGGAAGGCCACAATTAAGTCACCTCAGAGCCTTCTCTTCTCCAGACTGAACAGCCCCAACTCCTTCAGTCTGTCCTCATAGGAGAGGTGCTCCAGCCCTCTGCTCATCCTCGTGGCCCTTCTCTGGACACCTTCCAGCACCTCCAGATCCCTCTTGGAATAGGGGCTCCAGAACTGGAGGCAGTATTCCAGGTGGGGGTCTCACCAGGGCTGAGTAGAGGGGGAGAATCCCCTCCCTTGACCTGCTGGCCACACTTCTCTTGCTGCAGCCCAGGATCTGATTGGCTTTCCGGGCTGCAAGTGCACATTGAGAGCTCCTGTTGAGCTTCTCGTCCACCAGCACCCCCAAGTCTCTCTCCTCAGGGCTGCTCTCCAGCCAGTCACTGCCCTGTTCAAAATTTCAGTCCCTTCTGTTCAAAGTTTAAGACCTGCTGGTTTTCTGACAGGGCAGGTGATTGCTCCAGCTGGAGCCAGGCTGTACCACCCCGGCTCCGGCCTCAGCCTTTCCTGCTGTTCTTTCTCCCCTGCAGCAGAGATGCAGTGAATGCCTCAGAGCAGGCCAAGGCGTGGATCTGATGCTAGATTCTGTCCTGATGGGAGCTAGTGGGGGAGGCCTCTGCACCCTGCAGCATGTGCCACCCTGGCCTCCCTGCAGGAAAGAAAGGGCAAGACCTCACCCATGGGGGCAGCTTGAGGAAATCCTCCAGATTTTGAGTACCTGTGGAGACTTCCTCCACCCCACCAGCCACAAGGACAAACTCTTCCCCAATGGAGGCAGCATGGGAGCTTTCCCTGGCTCTCAGACAGGTGTAGCTGTTGTTTCCCTACCTGAGTTTGTTGATTTGGCCACTGGGTGAAAAGCAGCTAAAAGCAGCATCACCTTTCAAATCCACCTGGAGAGCTATGGAAGAGGCAGAAAAGGGGCACTGAGATCAGCTCAGAGCTGAGATCCCCACAGTGGTGATTTCATTAGATTAATCACACAACCAGAGAATTTCAGGGGCTGGAAGGGACCTCAAGAGATCATCCAGTCCAACCCCCCTGTCAGAGCAGAATCACCTAGAGCAGGTCACACAGGAACACATCCAGGCAGGGCTTGAATATCTCCAGAGAAGGAGAGTCCACAACTCCCCTGGGCAGCCTCTTCCAGTGTTCTGTCACCCTCACAGGGAAGAAATTCTTCCTCCTGTTTCCCTGGCACTTCCTAAGCCTCAGCTTCCACCACTGCCCGTGCACCAGGGGGCCAAGAAGGCCAATGGCATCCGGGCCTGGATCAAGAACAGTGTGGCCAGCAGAGGCAGGGAAGTCATTCTGCCCTGTGCTCAGCACTGGTTAGGCTGCACCTTGAGACCTGTCTCCAGTTCTGGGCTCCTCAGCTTAAGAAGGACATTGAGACACTTGAATGTGTCCAAGGAAGGGCAACAAAGCTGGGGAGGGGTCTGGAGCACAACCCTGAGGAGAGACTGAGGGAGCTGGGGTTGTTTAGCCTGGAGAAGAGGAGGCTCAGGGGAGACCTTCTTGCTCTCTACAGCTACCCTGAAGGGAGGTTGTAGCCAGGTGGGGGTTGGTTTCTTCTGCCAGGCACCCAGCACCAGAACAAGAGGACACAGTCTCAAGCTGTGCCAGGGGAGGTTTAGGCTGGAGGTGAGGAGAAAGTTCTTCCCAGCAAGAGAGATTGGCCATTGGAATGTGATGCCCAGAGAGGTGGTGGAGTCACCATCCCTGGAGGTGTTCAAAAAGGGATTGGATGTGGCACTTGGAGCTATGGTTTAGTTGTCATGAGGTGTTGGGTGATAGGTTGGACTTGATGATCTCTGAGGTCTTTCCCAGCCTTCTTGTTTCTATGATTCTATGAAAACAGTGCAAACTCAGGAGATACAAAGCAGCAGCTTTCCAACACCTCCCTGGCTGCATATCTGCATCCCCACCAATTTTCAGACTTACTCTTACAAATCATTTCAAATGAAGCCATTCCCTTAAACTGGGTTTAGCCAGATTAATCTTGTTTGTTGTTATTGGACACATCTTTCATGCAGAGTGTAAACCAATAATCCACTTGTAATGCTCCCTGGCACCGGCTCTCACCAAGGAGGTGGGAGCAGAACTGAAGCCAATGGCGATACTGGAGAGAGGCTGCGTGGTGAGAGGCAGCACCTCTGAGGGTTTTCTACCTGCCTGCTGTGGAAATGAAAGCCAGGTGAATTGCAGAGCTGCTTATGTCTTTAGAGTCATTATGGAAGTACCTCTCAGCTAGTAACAATAGCCACTGCAACTTTTAATGAAGAAAAATCACACAATCACAGCCTGTTAGGGGCTGGAAGGGACCTCAAAAGCTCAGCCAGTCCAATCCCACTGCCAGAGCAGGAGCACCCAGAGCAGATCACACAGGAACACAGCCAGGCAGGGCTTGAATATCTCCAGAGGGGGAGACTCCACAACCCCCCTGGGCAGCCTCTTCCAGTGTTCTGTCACCCTCACAAGGAAAAATTCTTCCTCCTGTTTCCACGGAACTTCCTCTGCCTCAGCTTCCACCACTGCCCCTTGTGCTGGCATTGGGCATCACCCAGCAGAGCCTGGCTCCAGCCCCTGGGCACTCACCCTGCACATCTTTATCAACAGCAATGAGGTCACCTCTCAGGCTGCTCCTCTCCAAGTTACAGAGCCCTCAGCTCCCTCAGGCTCCCCTCCTAAGGAAGATCTTCCACTCCTTTAATCAACTTTCTGGCTGTGAAATGGATTTTTTCAAGCATTTCTCTGTCCCACTTGAACTGAGGGGCCCAGAGCTGGACACAATACTCCAGATGCAGCCTCAGCAGGGCAGAACAGAGTGGGAGGAGAACCCCTCTCGACCACAGCCCTTCTGATCCACCCCAGGATGCCATTAGCCTTCTTGGCCACAAGAGCATATTGCTGGCTCATGTTCAGCCTCCCATCCACTAGGACCCCCAGGTCCTTTTCCCCTTCACTGCTCTCCAACAGCTCAGTCCCCAACCTGTACTGCTCCATGGGGTTGTTCTTTCCCAGGTGCAAGACTCTCCCCTTGCCCTTGTTGAACATCATTACATTTGTTTCCTGTCCAGTTCTCCGGCCTGGCTAAGCCTGGCTGAGATGTCAGCACCATTTGGAATTCCTGGAGTGACAAAAACCTGTGGAGTTGCCTTCTGCAGCATGGCAATCCCTGCCCTTAGAACCAACAGAAGAGCAGGCTGCTACCTTAGCATTTTCACTGCCATCCATTAAACCTGTTTGCTCACTTGGATGTGTTGCAATAAGTGGAGTTTGATGTTGGAAAAAAGAGATTTTATTCAGTTGCTCCACCTCTTCGTGGCTGGCAGAGCAGCAGTGGTCCCTAACAGCACACTTGGAAGCAATATTGCTCACTTTGCTCTGTCTTATGGCTCTCTGTAACTCCCTGAAGGGAGGTTGTAGACAGGTGGGGGATGGTCTCTTCTCCCAGGCAACCAGCACCAGAACAAGAGGACACAGTCTCGAGTTGTGTCAGGGGAGGTTTAGGCTGGAGGTGAGGAGAAAGTTCTTCCCAAAAAGAGTAATTGGCTATTGGAATGTGCTGCCCAGGGAGGTGGTGGAGTCACTATCCCTGGAAGTGTTCAAAAAAGGATTGGATGTGGCACTTGAAGCCATGGTTTAGTTGTCAGGAGGTATAGGGTGACAAGTTGGAGTTGATGATCTCTGAGGTCTTTTCCAACCTTATTGATTCTTTGATTCTATGATTCAAATAAATATTTTCCTCTTTTTAAACCCCCTTCTTTATTTCCCAGAGCTCCAGTGACCTAACTGAATTATAAGCAGCCTTTTAATTAATTTCTTTACTTATATTTATTTTCATTACTGCCCATTTTAATGACTCCTCAAGCTCACAGCCAGCTGTCTAATTGACAGCCAAGAGGGCCAATGGCATCCTGGGCTGTATCAGGAACAGTGTGGCCAGCAGGAGCAGGGAGGTCATTGTGGCCCTGTACACTGCACTGGTTAGGCCACACCTCGAGTCCTGTGTCCAGTTCTGGGCCCCTCAGTTTAGGAAGGATGTTGACTTGCTGGAAGGTGTCCAGAGAAGGGCAACGAAGTTGATGAGGGGTTTGGAACACAAGCCCTATGAGGAGAGGCTGAGGGAGCTGGGGTTGCTTAGTCTGCAGAAGACGAGACTCAGGGGAGACCTTCTTGCTCTCTACAACTCCCTGAAGGGAGGTTGTAGCCAGGGAGAGGTTGGTCTCTTCTCCCAGGCACCCAGCACCAGAACAAGAGGACACAGTCTCAAGCTGTGCCAGGGGAGGTTTAGGCTGGATGGTAGGAAGAAGTTCTACACAGAGAGAGTGATTGCCCATTGGAATGGGCTGCCCAGGGAGGTGGTGGAGTCACCATCACTGGAGGTGTTCAGGAGGAGACTTGATGGGGTGCTTGGTGCCATGGTTTAATTGATTAGGTGGTATTGGATGATAGGTTGGACGCGATGATCTTGCAGGTCTCTTCCAACCTGGTCTATTCTCTTCTCTTTTCTCTTCTCTTCTCTTCTCTTCTCTTCTCTTCTCTTCTCTTCTCTTCTCTTCTCTTCTCTTCTCTTCTCTTCTCTTCTTTCTCTTCTCTTCTCTTCTCTTCTCTTCTCTTCTCTTCTCTTCCCATTCTATTCTATTCTATTCTATTCTATTCTATTCTATTCTATTCTATTCTATTCTATTCTATTCTCATTCCTGAATGCCCATATTTACCAAAGCCCAGCACTACACTGTGACAATCACAGAATCAGGGAATTCAACCAGGTTGGAAAATGCAATTCAATATTGATGAGTAGCATATATTTTTTTTGGTAAAGAGCAACACTGAGCCCAGCACAGTAACTCCTCCCAGAATTTACACTCATTTCAGAGGACAATGCAGAAGCTACTCACCCCTTCACCTTGGGGTGCCTTCAGACCTGGCACGTGGTAGCGGTGAGTAAGAACTCTGATTTCTTCCTCCTGAAGAAATCACTGCTGAAGTGCTGGGGCTGAGGGGCATTTTTAAGGTGCAGTGATTGATTTGCAGGTGATATGGAGCCTGACAGGGTGAGCATGGGGAGGGAACACACCGACTGTCACACAATAGCTCAGTGATTGAGACACTGCGAGAAGGGGGAGGAGGTGTGGGCAGGTTATCAGAGTCTCTTTGCCTCTCAAAAGCCTCCTCCTCTTGCTCTCAATCTCTGCAGTCTCAGCCCAGGAAATTGCTCAGAAGCAGAGGCACTAACTGATTTTAGGTCCTGTGAGATGAAGCAGTTGAGAGCAAAGTAATTCTCCAAGACTTAGGTGACTGAAATACACTTACAGGCACTTCCCAGGCAACCAGCACCAGAGCAAGAGGACACAGTCTCAAACTGCACCAAGGGAGGTTTAGGCTGGAGGTTAGGAAGGAGTTCTCCATAGAAAGAGTGATTGCCCATTGGAATGGGCTGCCCAGGGAGGTGGTGGAGTCACCATCACTGGAGGTGTTTAGGAAGAGACTGGATGGGGTGCTTGGTGCCATGGTTTAGTTGATTAGATGCTCTGTAGAACTACCTGAAGGGTGGTTGTAGCCAGGAAGGGATTGGTCTCTTCTCTCTGGCACCCAGCACCAGAACAAGAGGACACAGTCTCAAGCTGCACCAGGAGAAGTTGAGGCTCGAGGTGAGGAGAAAGTTCTTCACTGAGAGAGTCATTCATCATTGGAATCCATTGCAGGTCACACAGGAACATATCTAGAGAGGGATGGAGGGACTCCAGAGAAGGAGGTTCCACAACCTCTCTGGGCAGGCTGCTCCAGTGCTCTGTGACCCTCCCAGTGAAGAAGTTCCTCCTCATGTTGAGGTGGAACCTCCTGTGCTGGGGTTTCTATCCATTGCCCCTTGTCCTATCCCAGGGTGCAAGTGAGCAGAGCCTGTCCCCTCCCTCCTGACCCCCAGCCCTCAGATACTGATAGGCACTGATCAGATTCCCTCTCAGTCTTCTCCAGAATAAACTGCCCCAGAGCTCTCAGCCTGGATGTGTTCCTGTGTGATCTGCTCTAGATGATCCTGCTCTGGCAGGGGGTTGGACTGAACGAGCTTTGGAGGCTGGAAGGTCCAGCCCCTAACACTCTGTGGTTCTGTGATCGAAGAGGCATCTCCTTCTCTTCTTTCCTTTCATTTATTTGATTTTTTTTAACTTACAGTTGGCTTCTGGCAGCACTGAGATGTTACCTAGCCTGCAGGTCATAATTTCAGCACAAAGAGAAGTAAAACTTGTGGTCTAAACAGACTACTCAGACAACCTCTCTTCAGCAAGTTTGCTGATGACACCAAGCTGTGTGGTGCAGCAGACACGCTGGAGGGAAGGGATGCCAGCCAGAGGGACCTGGACAGGCTGGAGAGGTGGGCACAAGCCAACCTCATGAGCTTCAACAGGACCAAGGGCAGGGTCCTGCATCTGGGTGGAGGCAATCCCAGGCACAAATCCAGGCTGGGCAGGGACTGGCGGGAGAGCAGCCCTGAGGAGAGAGACTTGGGGGTGCTGGTGGAGGAGAAGCTCAACAGGAGCTCTCAATGTGCACTTGCAGCCCGGAAAGCCAATCAGATCCTGGGCTGCAGCAAGAGAAGTGTGGCCAGCAGGTCAAGGGAGGGGATTCTCCCCCTCTACTCAGCTCTGGTGAGACCCCACCTGGAGTACTGCCTCCAGTTCTGGAGCCCCTATTACAGGAGGGATGTGGACGTGCTGGAGCGTGTCCAGAGAAGGGCCACGAGGATGAGCAGAGGGCTGGAGCACCTCTCCTATGAGGACAGACTGAAGGAGTTGGGGCTGTTCAGTCTGGAGAAGAGAAGGCTCCCAGGTGACCTCATTGTGGCCTTCCAGGATCTGAAGGGGCCTACAAGAAGGCTGGGGAGGGACTTCTCAGGATCTCAGGGAGTGATAGGACTGGGGGGAATGGAATGAAGCTGGAGGTGGGGAGATTCAGGCTGGATGTGAGGAAGAAGTTCTTCAGCATGAGAGTGGTGAAGCCCTGGAATGGGTTGTCCAGGGAGGTGGTTGAGGCCCTGTCCCTGGAGGTGTTTAAGCCCAGGCTGGATGAGGCTCTGGCCAGCCTGATCTAGTGTGGGGTGTCCCTGCCCATGGCAGGGGGGTTGGAACTAGATGATCCTTGTGGTCCCTTCCAACCCTGTCTGATTCTATGATTCTATGCACCTGGTTCTCCTTATTTCCAGCCACTGCCATTTCTACCTAAGTCTCATCTGGTAAATATTTCATTGTGTAGCTACACTTTCTGGGCATTGCAGAGGGAAAACCAGTGCAAGTCTTGCCACTGCCTGGGCTATGGCTGCATGAGCAAGGTGCAAAGCCAGCGAGACAGCAGTATGATTACACTCAGAAGGCTTCACTAATGGGTTCCTGACACAGTAATAAAGCTGCATTAGATATTCACTGCTGACATGACAAGATACTCTCCCAACAGGGACCATGGACTGAAAGAAAAGAACCACTGTCAGCCTGAAAGCTCAGCCCCAGTGTGTGCCTGCCATCAAGCTTTCTGCAAGGTTTTCTGAAGCTAGCTACCACTCTCATTTGTAATAAGCCTTTAAACAAATGCAGTGCATGGAATGAACTGAAAGGAGATGCCAAGGCATTGTGACCTCTTCAGCCTTGGCTGTGGCCATTTGGCAGCCACTCTTCTCCATCAGGCACGTTGTTGTCTAAGACAAGGATGGCACTATCATAGTATCAGTCAGGGTTGGAAGGGACCACAAGGGTCAGCTAGTTCCAACCCCCTGCCATGGGCAAGGACACCCCACACTAGAATCATAGAATCATAGAATCAGTCAGGGTTGGAAGGGACCACAAGGATCAGCTAGTTCCAAGCCCCCTGCCATGGCCAGGGACACCCCACACTAGAGCAGGCTGCCCAGAGCCTCAGCCAGCCTGGGCTTAAACACCTCCAGGGATGGGGCCTCAACCAGCTCCCTGGACAACCCATTCCAGGGCTTCACCACTCTCATGCTGAAGAACTTCCTCCTCACATCCAGCCTGAATCTCCCCACCTCCAGCTTCATTCCATTCCCCCTAGTCCTATCACTCCCTGAGATCCTGAGAAGTCCCTCCCCAGCCTTCTTGGAGGCCCCTTCAGATCCTGGAAGGCCAGTACTACCATCCCAGCCCTCTGCCCAGCTGTCTTTTGTTTCAAAGGGACCCCATGTAAGCCAAATGATGGAGTGAAGCTTGGTTTCACAGGCCACATTCAGGAATAAATCCAGTAGCAAAGCACCTGCTCTCTCTACCTCTGTATCCAGCTCCCTTCCTGGGGAAAGGATGCATATTTTAAGGAACTCACTTGGAACTGGCATGGATTTAGCCCTTCAAGAGGGTAATCCCATACCCCACAGGATGGGAGGGTGATCAGCTGAAGCACCTCTGAAACTCTTTTCATTATTCATTGGCTGTCCAGGCAAACATTTTGACTGGTGAAATCCTATATACCCAACAGGCTGGTGCCAGAAATTCCATTAAATGGATTCAATGACTACGTGAGATGCCTGCATGGGGACAGGCACAGGCCTGGATTAACCCTTATTGATCTATACACAAGAGAGAGAAGATAAAACAATGCATAGCCTTGCAGTGTTGCTCTATCTGCCCAGGGTAGGCAAAAACTTGCATTTGTGCTATCTGCAGCTGAAGGCACTTTGGAAACAAAGCCAAATATGTCGATCTGAGGAGAGGGAGTCTGCTGTGGTAGCATAAAGAGTGTGAAATTGGGCAACTTAGATGGAATAAATGCTTGCTTTGCTCTATATGTAACTCTTTCCCACTTGAAGCAGTTTCTTCCTCAGCTTCAATGCTGACTCTGGCCAGGTTCCCTGGTCCCACCCTGCTGCAGCACTCTCATTGAATGGTCCAGGCTGGAAGGGATCTCCAAAGCTCATCCAGTCCAACCTCCCTGCAGTCAGCAAGGACATCCCCAACTAGATCAGGCTGCCCAGGGCCTCCTCCAGCCTCACCTTGAAGATCTCCAGGGAAGGAGCCTCAACCACAGGAGACAGGAGACCAAGCCCTACCTGGCTAACACTTCCATTCAGGTAGCTGTAGAGAGCAAGAAGGTCTCCCCTGAGCCTCCTCTTCTCCAGGCTAAGCAAGCCCAGCTCCCTCAGCCTCTCCTCACAGGGCTGTGCTCCAGACCCCTCCCCAGCCTCACTGCCCTTCTCTGGACACCTTCAAGTGTCTCAATGTCCTTCGTAAACTGAAGAGTAATGGAGTGGATGACCTAAATGATTTCCAGCTCCTTCTGGTTGTTTTGTGTACTAAATATGCCAATGATTAGTGGGGAAAAGAACAACTCTTCTGATGTAAAAACATCCATGTCATGTGTTAGAGCAATAAAAGCAATCTGATGAAACTCATGCCTCAAAATGCAATAATGACACGGTACAAAAGCTGCGCATCAGCCAGGCTTGGCACACAGCTCTTGCTGTGGGAAGCTGTGTGCTGCAGTGTGCCCTGGCCTCAGCACACTGCATTGCTCAGGGCATTTGCTCTATGATTTCCTGAAATGTTAAACTAAACACTTTTTTTTTCCCCTTTCTTGATTACTGAACACGAATTAAATCCACAGGAAGTGAAGTGCAGCTTCTCTTTCACAGCATTGCAGCTTCCCTCCTTCCCCTCTTCCAGTCTGGGGTTTGTTTGGTTGTAAATTAAGAAAAATATAATAAAATCTTCCTGGGCAACCATCCTGACAGTAGAAAGAGAGAGAGAAAGAAGCAAGGCAGGCAGGGATTTGGCTCTTCTGAAAGAAAACCACAGGGTGACACGTTACATTTTACCCCTGGATGTGGTAGTAACCCACACGAGTGTGAAAGGAACCACATCAGCTTTAGCACTACCTCTCTCTTGGGGTCCCAGCAGGAGGGTCTAGGCAACCATTCCTGTCTCACATATTTAATGCAGACACATACATTGCTCTGGAGAAAGCAGGAACAGTTCAAGCAATAGTAACAGAGTAGTTATCAAGAGCTGCCAAACAGAGAGGGAGCTGGGGACACTGGGTGACAGCCGCCTAAACATGAGCCAGCAGTGTGCCCAGGTGGCCAAGAAGGCCAATGGCATCCTGGCCTGCATTAGGAATAGTGTGGCCAGCAGGAGCAGGGAGGTCATTGTGCCCCTGTACTCTGCACTGGTTAGGCCACACTTTGAGTCCTGTGTCCAGTTCTGGGCCCCTCAGTTTAGGAAGGACATTGAGACACTTGAACGTGTCCAGAGAAGGGCAACGAGGCTGGGGAGAGGCCTTGAGCACAGCCCTGTAAGGAGAGGCTGAGGGAGCTGGGATTGTTTAGCCTGGAGAAGAGGAGGCTCAGGGTGACCTCATTGCTCTCTACAACTACCTGGAGGGACATTGTAGCCAGGAAAGGGTTGGTCTCTTCTCTCAAGCAACCAGCACCAGAACAAGAGGACACAGTCTCAAGCTGTACCAGGGGAAGTTTAGGCTGGAGGTGAGGAGAAAGTTCTTCACTGAGAGCGTTGTTCACCATTGGAATGTGCTGCCCAGGGAGGTGGTGGAGTCACCATCCCTGGAGGTGTTCAAGAGGGGACTGGATGTGGCACTTGGTGCCATGGTCTAGTCATGAGGTCTGTGGTGACAGGTTGGACTCGATGATCTTTGAGGTCTCTTCCAACCTTGGCGATACTGTGATACTGTGATAGGTGCCCTGGCTTCATGCCTGAGATGAAAGATGTGGAAACAAGCCTGCTGCACCCTGTGCTGCTGCTGGGTTGGTGCATGAACTGCTTTTGCAGAGCTCCCTCAGGATTTTGGTTTCCAAATCAGGACTTCTGTCTGGACACACTTTGAGTTTTTAGCTTCTTCCACTTTAATCCTTTGTAACTCAGGAGTATAAGAGTTTGTAGGAGGTTGATTAGAGAGTGGCACATTAAGCTTAGCCTTGTCAGCTTTCCAGGGTGGAGCTATGATGAGAGCAGGATTTCCTCCTTCCCATCAGCAATGCTGTGTAGGCAAGGCAATGGTTTAACATTAAAGCATCAAGTTTGTTCAGATATCATAGAATTGTCAGGGTTGGAAGGGACCTCAAGGATCAGCCGGTTCCAATCCCGCTGCCATGGCCAGGGACACCTCACACTACAGCAGGCTGCTCACAGCCACATCCAGCCTGGCTGCAAAAACCTTCAGGCATGAGGCTTCCACCACCTCCCTGGGCAACCTGTGCCAGTCTCTCACCACCCTCATGGGGAGCAACTTCTTCCTCACATCCAATCTCAATCTACCCATTGCTAGTTTTGCTCCATCCCCCAGTCCTATCACTCCCTGACACCCTCACAAGTCCCTCCCCAGCTTTCTTGAAGCCCCCTTCAGATCCTGGCAGGCCACAAGAAGGTCTCCTGGGAGCCTTCTCCTCTCCAGACTACACAACCCCAACTCCCTCAGTCTGTCTCCATAGCAGAGCAGCTCCAGCCCTCTGCTCCTCCTCGTGGCCCTTCTCTGGACACCTTCCAGCACCTCCAGATCCTTCCTGGAACAGAGGCTCCAGGACTGGTTGCAGTGCTCCAGGTGTGGTCTCAGCAGAGTGGAGCAGAGGGGGAGAATCCTGCTTCTCTTGCTGCAACCCGGGGAGTGATTAAAATACTGATGTCTCTGAAAGAATTTAAACCTAAATGTAAAGTAAATAAACAAATGGAGTTGGTGGTGGTGCAGGTCAGGGAAATGAATAGAATAGAATAGAATAGAATAGAATAGAATAGAATAGAATAGAATAGAATAGAATAGACCAGGTTGGAAGAGACCTTCATGATCATGGTGTCCAACCTATCATCCAACACCACCTAATCAACTAAACCATGGCACCAAGCACCCTATCAAGTCTCCTCCTGAACACCTCCAATGATGGTGACTCCACCACCTCCCTGGACAGCCCATTCCAATGGGCAATCACTCTCTCTGTATAGAACTTCTTCCTAACCTCCAGCCTAAACCTCCCCTGGCACAGTTTGAGACTGTGTCCTCTTGTTCTGGTGCTGGTTGCCTGGGAGAAGAGACCAACCTCTGCCTGTCTACAGCCTCCCTTCAGGTAGTTGTAGAGAGCAATAAGGTCACCCCTGAGTCTCCTCTTCTCCAGGCTAAGCAAAGGAGACTCAGGACTTTGTGGCTCATCTAGCTATACATACAACCACCATCACTGCTGCTGCTCCCCTGCAAGCTGTAACATGGACCCATGCTGGGATACAAACCTGGAACCTCCAATATGAGTTGCCAGGGTGCCAGGATTTGGCCTGCCCAGGGACAACCCTGCTGCACGTTCCTCTGCAGTACCCACCTCTCCTAGTTAGTATTTTTAAGGGTGTGGGAGTTCTGCAAGGAGGATGTCTGAGAGCAGATTTTGGTCCCTGGGCTACTTGTTTTTCAAGCTAAAAAGACTCAAGTGGTTGCAGCAGTACAATATACACATCACTTGTCACATTGAGATCAAAAGCAGCTTTAGTTACATGGGAACAGAAAATGCCTGCACTTGGCAAACTCCTATTTTTCCACCACATCCATCATAGAGCAACTTCACAAGACACACTTCCAGCTACCACCCACTCCTACAAATACTGCAGCCTCCTTCCTCTCCTCCTAAAAAAGATAGAACCTTTTTTTAGCCCCAGCCATCCTGCCCCCTGCACAGAGCAGGAGAAAGCGCTGTGCCGTACCAGTGCTTCAGCCTGGGGACAGGTTGAGTTGCTACCAGGGACTCTGCAGGGTTCTGCACTTGGGCTGGAACAATCCTCACTGTCAATACAGACTGGGGGAGGAGGAGAGAGGAAGCAGCCCTGAGGAAAAGGGCTTGGGGGTGCTGGTGGATGAGAAGCTGGACAGGAGCAGGCAGTGTGAGCTTGTAGCCCAGAAGGTAAATCACAGCCTGGGCTGCACCCAAAGCAGCATTGCCAGCAGAGCCAGAGAGGTGATTCTGCCACTTGGCTCTGGTGAGACCTCACCTGGAGTACTGCATCCAGCTGTGGCAACCCTCAACCCACCACACCAGCTCTGGAGCCCTCAGTACAGGAAGGACATGGAGCTGATGGAGAGGGTCCAGAGGAGGCCATGAGAATGATCAGGGGGGTGGAGCAGCTCTGCTACAAGGACAGGCTGAGGGAGCTGGGGGTGTTCAGCCTGGAGAAGAGGAGGCTCCAGGGAGACCTAAGAGCAGCCTGCCAGGACCTGAAGGGGGCTACAGGAAGGTTGGAGAGAGACTGTTTGCAAAGGCCTGCAGGGACAGGACCGGGGGCAATGGCTTCAAACTAGAGCAGAGCAGATTGAGATTGGATGTGAGGAACAAGTTCTTTCAAATGAGGGTGGTGGAACAGTGGCACAGGTTTCCCAGGGAGGTGGTTGAGGCTCCTTCCCTGGAGATCTTCAAGGTGAGGCTGGAGGAGGCCCTGGGCAGCCTGATCCAGTTGGGGATGTCCCTGCTGACTGTGGGGAGGCTGGACTGGATGAGCTTTAGGAGGTTTCTTCCAGCCTGCACCATTCTGTGATTCTATGATTCTATGACTCTGTATCCCATCACAGTTCACATCATTTCTATATGAAGTGCAGTTTTTTCTTTAGGATACTTCAGGGGACCATTATGAGGAGTATGCAAACTGGGGCTGTGAGCTGTGAGCTGTGTCCAGGATGCAGCCCTACTGGAAGATCAAGAGCTCTAACTCTCCTGGCCAGTAACAAGCAAATTTTGTAAGCCTGCATTTAAAAAAACTTGAGCTGGGTGGTGTTGACTCTAAATGGCTTTTGAAGATGGTGACAAAAGCACTTTAGGTGTCTTACCCTAAGATCATACCATTCTTTAACACCATAAGCATGACAAATGTTGCCAGACCTGCAGAGACAGAGCCTGAGAGCATGGTGGTTGAGGCCCTGTTCCTGGAGGTGTTTAAGACCAGGCTGGATGAGGCTCTGGCCAGCCTGATCTAGTGGGGGTGTCCCTGCCCATGGCAGGGGGGTTGGAACTAGCTGATCCTTGTGGTCCCTTCCAACCCTGACTGATACTATGATACCATGTCCATTTTCCCTCAGTGTCTCTGTTGCCCTCATGCACACCCTGGATGCACACTTTGTGAGACAGGCACACAGAACCAGCACTAACAACAGAAGTATAGCTCAGAGCTACAACACTTCCTGCCCGAGGAAAGCAGCTGGTGAAACAGTAAGTGTGCCATGTAGACATGCATGGGGGAAATGGCTCAGACCTGGAACTGCTTTGGAGTGGCAACAGTTCCAGTCATTTTTCACACGTTCTGATCAGCATGGGAAACAGTAGGAGTCCTATTCTGCAGAGCTGATTTGCCCCACGTGTTTGCCACAGCAATGCTAGGAGCCCTGGGAGCACACTGCTGCTTACCACCAGTGTTCAGGGAGCTGCTGCCCTAGCCCTGGCTTAGAAGACCTTGAAGGGCAAAAAGGGAGAGCAAACAAGTGTGCTGTAGCAGGGCTGTCTCGGGCAATTAAAGAGCCCCCTGCTGGCCCTGATTGCCAGAATACAAGGGGAAGACGACAGCCTGTGCTGACATTCAAATCTCATGTCACTGCTGCAGGTTGCCAGCGCAACCCTGCTGAGTACACCCTGCTCCATTGAACTCTGCATGCTGAAAGCAATGTTAGGCAAACAAAAAGATGCTGCTTAAACACAGCCTTTTACTTTGGGCAGTAGCTAATTAATATTGGGGACTGAGAGCTTTGGGTTTGAAGTAATTATTACAGCCTGTTTCTGCCTGGGCAAGAGGAGATGAGAAGTCTTGAGCACTTGAAGCTAAGAGCAGAGTTTTTCCACACTGGTGCTGTACTCACAGAATCACCAAGGTTGGAAGAGACCTCAAAGATCACCAAGTCCAACCTGTCACCACAGACCTCATGACTAAACCATGGCACCAAGTGCCACGTCCAATCCCCTCTTGAACACCTCCAGGGACGGTGACTCCACCACCTCCCTGGGCAGCACATTCCAATGGTGAACGACTCTCTCAGTGAAGAACTTTCTCCTCACCTCCAGCCTAAACCTCCCTGGCACAGCTTGAGACTGTGTCCTCTTGTTCTGGTGCTGCTTGCCTGGGAGGAGAGACCAACCCCCACCTGGCTACAACCTCCCTTCAGGGAGTTGTAGAGAGCAAGAAGGTCTCCCCTGAGCCTCCTCTTCTCCAGGCTAAACAACCCCAGCTCCCTCAGGGAGCTCACAGGGCTGTGCTCCAGACCCCTCCCCAGCTTTGTTGCCCTTCTCTGGACACGTTCAAGTGTCTCAATGTCCTTCTTAAATTGAGGAGAGACCAGAGCTGGAGACAGGAGTCAAGGTGGCCTAACCAGTGCTGAGCACAGGGCAGAATGACTTCCCTGCTCCTGCTGGCCACACTATTGCTGATCCTGGCCTGCATCAATTCTATGATTCTATGGAAGAAAAAGTCCTGGTACATCCTGCTCTGCTTTCAACGTCCTCAGGAATGTCCTATTGACATCTAGGTGTTACAGCCTACAGAGAGACTGATGAAGGTTCAGCAAAATGAAAAGTCCTAAGTCTAGACTGCCAACTCTTGGATCTGGAAATCAAATGTGTGGATGGATGATTCATTCTCATTTTCCTGAAAGAAAACTGTGCACTTCCCTTTAACTGAGTTGAATGAGTAAAACCCTTCTCACTGTGTGTTCCACACAGAGCTCCAAATGTGTCATCTCTTGGCAGTGTATCCTGAGCAATAAAATATGCTCAAATTCATGAGCACCATCCCCTCAAACTGCTTCTGGACAAATCTCTCCCAAAAATGAATGAAAAGCTTGACAAGGCAAGGAAAATACTGTTGCAGCCACTGCCCTGCTGGGATGTGTGCAGAGTGCATGGATCACAGGACCGCAGGGGTTGGAAGGGACCTCTGGAGGACATTGAGTCAAAGCCCTCTGCCAGAGCAGCACCAGAGAATCCAGCAGAGGTCACACAGGAACACATCCAGATAGGGCTGGAAAGGCTCCAAAAAAGGAGACTCCACAACCTCTCTGGGCAGCCTGTTCCAGGGCTCTGTGACCCTCCCAGTGAAGAAGTTCCTCCTCATGCTGAGGTGGAACCTCCTGTGCTGGAGTTTCCCTCCATTGCCCCTTGTCCCATGCCAGGGTGCAAGTGAGCAGAGCCTGTGCCCTCCCTCCTGACCCCCAGCCCTCAGATATTTATAAACATTTATTAGATCCCCTCTCAGTCTTCTCTTCTCCAGACTAAACAGCCTCTCAGCCTCTCCTCATCAGGCAGAGCTCCAGTCCCTTCAGCATCCTGGTAGCCCTCGTTTGGACTCTCTCCAGCAGATCCCTGTCCCTCTTGTGAAATACTGGGATTGTGAAATACTCTCTAGCTGAGCATTTGCATGCTGCAAAGAGCAAAACAACAGCATTCCATGTGCACCAAGAGCAACACCCTCACGTGGTGGCACCTTTGACTGGAACATGCTGCAGGAGCCACCTCCTTGACGCGCTGGCACCTCTGATTGGGAAAAGATTTTACCTTGGAGATGTGGTTGGGTTTTACTGGTTGAGGGATTGGCAAGGCAGAGAATTTAAGCAGCTACTCAGAGTAACACTTGGGGGCGGGGGGGAATAGGGCAGCTAGGGACTTTGTTAAGGGCTTCTAGGACTTACCATAGAATCAATAAGGTTGGAAAAGACCTCAGAGATCATCAAGTCCAACCTATCACCCAACACCTCCTGACAACTAAACCATGGCTCCAAGTGCCACATCCAATCCCTTCTTGAACACCTCCAGGGATGGTGACTCCATCACCTCTCTGGGCAGCGCATTCCAATGGTGAATGACTCTCTCAGTGAAGAACTTTCCCCTCACCTCCAGCCTAAACCTCCCCGGCACAGCTTGAGACTGTGTCCTCTTGTTCTGGTGCTGGGTGCCTGGGAGAAGAGACCAACCCCCACCTGGCTACAACCTCCCTTCAGGGAGTTGTAGAGAGCAAGAAGGTCTCCCTGAGCCTCCTCTTCTCCAGGCTAAGCAACCCCAGCTCCCTCAGCCTCTCCTCACAGGGCTGTGCTCTAGACCCCTCCCTGTCCCTGGAAGTGCTTAAACAAAGCCTGGATGAGGCACTTAGTGCCATGGCCTGGTTGATTAGTTAGGGTTGGATGACTGGTTGGTCTTGGTGATCTTGGAGGTCTCTTCCAACCTGGCTGATTCTGTGATTCTGATTCTGTGATATGTACAACCTCTCACACCTCAAATCAACAACCCAAACAACTTCAGGATTCATGGAAGGACCTCAGGATAATGTTTCAGACACACAAGACTCCTCTTCTTTTTCTTTCCCCCAGTCATACTGCCCTGTATTTTATGTGTTTTACATTTTGGGCATCAAGAAGAACATTTCACTGTGTCCCTTTTCAAGAGCTATCAATTGCATAGCCTGTCAGCGAAAGGTAAGATGCAAGAAGTGTGAATTCATTGTCTGCTTTCTGGCTCTGTCTCTCCTCAGTCCTGTGAGCCTGGGTAAGTCCCTTCATCTCTTTTTATGATCAGGTGACTGCCTGGTGGATGTGGGGAGGCCTGTGGATGTGGTCTACCTGGATCTCAGCAAGGCCTTTGACACTGTCCCCCACAGCAAACTCCTGACCAAGCTGGCAGCCCATTGGACAGGAGCACACTGTGCTGGGTTAGGAACTAGCTGGAGGGCCGAGCCCAGAGAGTGGTGGTGAATGGTGCCACATCCAGCTGGCAGCCAGGCACTAGTGGTGTGCCCCAGGGATCAGTGCTGGGCCCCATGCCCTTCAACATCTTTATTGATGATCTGGATGAGGGCATTGAGTCCCTCATCAGGAAATTTGCAGACGACACCAAGCTGGGGGCAGGAATTGATCTGCTGGAGGGAAGAGAGGCTTTGCAGAGGGACCTCGACAGGCTGGACAGATGGGCAGAGTCCAAGGGCATCAAACTGAACACATCCAAGTGCCGGGTTCTGCACATTGGCCACAACAACCCCAGGCAGCGCTACAGGCTGGGGTCAGAGTGGCTGGAGAGCGGCCAGGCAGAGACGGACCTGGGGGTGCTGGTTGATGGGAGGCTGAACATGAGCCTGCAGTGTGCCCAGGCAGCCAAGAAGGCCAATGGCATCCTGGCCTGCATCAGGAACAGTGTGGCCAGCAGGAGCAGGGAGGTCATTGTGCCCCTGGACACTGCACTGGTTAGGCCGCACTTTGAGTCCCCAATCTCTACTGGTGTCTACTGTTATTTCTCCCCAGGTGCAGGAATTTACACTTGTCCTTACTGAACTTGAGGAGGTTCACCTTCACACAGCTTTCCAGCCTGTCCAGATCTCACTGGATAGCAGCACAACCTTCTGGTGTGTCAGTCACAACCCCCCACACCCCAGGTGCTGTGCACATTGAAATAGAAGAGTTTGGGAATAGCTGATACAGACAAGGGATGGCAAAATGGCAGCAGTTTGGATCAATGGTCAGTGTAATGGAGCTGAGATGCAGATCATGCATCTACAACTACCTGAAGGGAGGCTGTAGCCAGGTGGGGATTGGTTTCTTCTCCCAGGCAAGCAGCACCACAACAAGAGGACACAGTCTGGAGCTGTGCCAGGGGAAGTTTAGGCTGGATGTGAGGAAGAAATTCTTCCCAGAAAGAAAGAGTGGCCATTGGAATGTGCTGCCCAGGGAGGTGGTGGAGTCCCCATCACCAGAAGTGTTTGAAATAAGACTGGATGAGGCACTTGGTGCCATGGTTTAGTTGAATACATGGTGTTGGGTGATAGGTTGGACTTGATCTCAAAGGGCTTTTCTAACCTGGTTAATTCTGTATTCTGACTGGGGGGGGAATGGAGCAAAACTAGAAATGGGTAGATTGAGATTGGATGTGAGGAAGAAGTTGTTCCCCATGAGGGTGGTGAGAGCCTGGCACAGGTTGCCCAGGGAGGTGGTGGAAGCCTCATCCCTGGAGGTTTCGAAGGGCAGGCTGGCTGTGCCTGTGAGCAACCTGCTGTAGTGTGAGGTGTCCCTGCCCATGGCAGGGGGGTTGGAACTGGCTGATCCTTGAGGTCCCTTCCAACCTTGACAATTCTGTCATCACAAGCATTTGCTCCATGACATTACAGCAGTGCATGCTTGCTGCCTGCTCCTCCGTTCTGTTCAGTGCTTTGAGACAAACCAGACCTTTGGGCTGCTGTTGCCAGATGAAAGATTTGGGAAGCTACTAAAGCATTTCTGGCCTCTGCAACTCCACACTCATTGAGATGATGTTTATCTTAGGGCAGGTGTAGAATCTGAAAGCCCACCTGGAGATGGAACACCTTCCCCAGGACATTTCTACCATTTAATCTCAAGGAAGAACTTGAGCCATGTCAGAGCATTTCTGTTGGGTTCTACGGGGATTTGGGAGGAGAGTAATGCTTGTAATAAACACCACCAACAGGCATTTTCCCTCCTCTGGAAGGAGGAAAAGAGCAACTGTTATGTCTACACTATGCCCTAGGTGGTGGTACCCACACTGTAGCCCTTCAAAGGCATAATGAAAAGCTTCTGACTTATCTCACAGAGGGAAAAAAATTATGTTGTAACTCCAGTAATGCTGTTATAAGTAGATTGGGTCCTAAGATGTTATTGTTCCAGACCTCCCTTCTTTGATGAGGCTCTGGCCAGCCTGATCTAGTGTGAGGTGTCCCTGCCCATGGCAGGGAGGTTGGAACTACATGATCCTTGTGGTCCCTTCCAACCCTGACTGATACTAGGATTCTATGAGAGAAGGCTCTGGGAAGACCTAATAATGACCTCCCAGTACCTGTAAGACCCTACAAGTGGGATGGAGAGAAACTGTTTACAAAGGCCTGCAGGGACAGGACGAGGGACAATGGCTTCAAACTGGAGAAGGGCAGATTTAGACTGGATGATGGGAACAAGTTCTGCACCATGAACTTAGTGGAATACTGGAACAGGTGCCCAGGGAGGTGGTTGAGGCCCCATCCCTGGAGATATTCAAGGTGAGGCTCAGTGACACCCTGTGCAACCTGATCTAGTTGGGGATGTCCCGGCTGACTGCACAGGAGTCTGGATTAGATGACCTCTGGAGGTCCCTTCCAGCCCAGCTCATTCTATGATTCTATGATGTGGGCATTCTTTGGGTTGATGCCAGCATCTCCCTCCAAGATGGGCAGTTCATTACCATTTTTCTCTCCTTTTGACTGGGCCATCAGTTTGAGGCAACGACTGCAAATGAATAACCATTTCCCTGCTTGGCATTACCACTGCATCCTCAGCTTTAAGAGGATTCTCTCCCTTTCATGTTTAGATCTGGTATTACATTTTCTGCTTTATTCATCCTTAAAAGACCAGAAGTCTTTTCCCCCTGCTTTTAATTTGCTTAGAAGAAAGCACATTAATTAAACAGCTACACTGGGTTGGTTGAAGGTTATGCATGCTAGTTATTTAGCTGGAGGTTTATCTGGCTGTCAGAGCAGCTCACTGGAGAGATCACAGTTTGATAACAACACCGGTCAACCAATGTGACCTTCCACAGGGACACCTGTGGTGTACCTCATGAGCCAGCCTGTGGCTCTTATCCCTGCCTTTTCTGGCATGATTTTATATGCTGCTGTGCCTGAGGTTCACTAGCTTCTGCCCAGCCTTCAAGAGACCAGTGGTGTGATACAAAAAGTGCTGATGAGCAGAGAAGATATGACTCGGAGACATCCATGCTACCTCCTCGGCTAAGGGCTGTAAACAAGGGTGGACTGGAACATCCAGACAATCAATTTATGCACCACTGAAAAGGTCAAGCTATTGTCATGTGCTCTGCTCTTCTGAAGAGATGGGATATGAAAATTCAGCTTCATTCCTAGAGAAATCATTTCAGTGGCACAAATAAAGAGAAGGACAAACTTGACTCTGGTTCCAGTTACACAAACACATGGATTTGCTCCAGTTACACCCTGAGAGATGCATGCTGGTGTGATTCTCTTTGGAGGGTGTGGTAAGGTTTGGTGGTTCTGCTTCAGCAGAAGAGCTTAACCACGTAATAGTTGGGGATGGAAACCTTCTTTCCTTCCTTCCTCCTCATAAATGAAATTATGAGGAAATATCAACAGACAGATCCACCTCTGCTAACCTTTTAACTCCACAGGCTGATGTAACAAAGCAGCCTCTGACAGGTTTCTTTCTGCATTTTATTTTCTTTCCCTCATTTCTGACCCTTAGTTTGCACTTCACAGTTCACTTGTTTTACTGGCATAGTGAATTCTGCCACTGGCTCTTTGCTTGATTTTGACAAGTCTCTGTTAATTTGCAATACAGATCCCCAGAAATTTTCTCCTGGCAGCCAATTTGAGAGAAAGGAAAGATGAGGTTTCTGCTCCTTATGCTCCTGTCTCCCTTACAGGCTTTTGAGGAAAGCACCCCTGCCTCCCAGGCTGTGATTTAATACAATACAATACAATACACCAGGTTGAAAGAGACCTTCAAGATCATCGCGTCCAACCCACCTAAACAACTAAACCATGGCACCAAG
The DNA here is from genome assembly GCA_033816785.1 of Picus viridis. Classification (NCBI taxonomy): domain Eukaryota; kingdom Metazoa; phylum Chordata; class Aves; order Piciformes; family Picidae; genus Picus; species Picus viridis. Next base: position 11,852,129 of record CM066567.1, read on the forward strand.
CACCCCATCAAGCCTCTTCCTGAACACCTCCAATGATGGTGACTCCACCACCTCCCCAGGCAGCCCATTCCAATGGGCAATCACTCTCTCTGTATAGAACTTCTTCCTCACCTCCAGTCTAAACCTTCCCTGGCACAGCCTGAGACTGTGTCCTCTTGTTCTGGGACTGGCTGCCTGGGAGAAGAGACCAACCTCTGCCTGGCTACAACCTCCCTTCAGGTAGTTATAGAGAGCAAGAAGGTCACCCCTGAGTCTCCTCTTCTCCAGGCTAAGCAACCCCAGCTCCCTCAGCCTCTCCTCACAGGGCTTGTGTTCCAAACCCCTCACCAACTTTGTTGCCCTTCTCTGGACACGTTCCAGCAAGTCAACATCCTTCCTAAACTGAGGGGCCCAGAACTGGACACAGGACACAAGGTGTGGCCTAACCAGCGCAGTGTCCAGGGGCAGAATGACCTCCCTGCTCCTGCTGGCCACACTGTTTGTGATGCAGGCCAGGATGCCATTGGCCTTCTTGGCTGCCTGGGCACACTGCAGGCTCATGTTCAGCCTACAATCAACCAGTAACCTCTGGTCATTGCTGGATCTCTAAGTGACTCCAAGTGATGTGCACAGCTTTTGAAATCTCTCCCTGAGTCCGGCCCCAGAGCTACAGCTGAGGCTTCAGCAAGAAGCTGCAAAGCAGCAAGGCTGTTTACAAGCAGCACACATCCTCTTACAATGCCCTGCATGACCCCCTCAATATCTGCTCCTACGAGGCACTAAAGACCACAATCCCCTACACACAGCATAATTCAAGCATTCAGAAGGGATACACAGTAGAGAGTTATTCTAGGGAGAGAATCTAGACATAGAGCCTCCACAGGAAAAATGAGGAAGGCCATGTCTGCAATTTGTCTTCAGTTAACAGGAAGAAATAAGCCCTGGCCCCAAGTTAAGGCAGGCACTGCAGTCCTCTGTAGTTGTAACTATGAAAAACAGAAGTGAGTAAAGTGTGAAGAAGGTTTGATCCCAAATAAACAAAGAAGGCTGAAACAGCAAGGACTGAAAGAAAAGCTGGGTCACACTGCAAACAAATTATCCACTTTCCAAATGTAATTATGCTACCTTAATGACTGAAGATAAAGCCATCAAAGGGGGAGTCATAGAATCACAGCATTGTCAGGGTTGGAAGGGACCTCAAGGAGCAGCCAGTTCCAACCCCCCTGCCATGGGCAGGGACACCTCACACTACAGCAGGTTGCTCACAGCCACATCCAGCCTGGCTGCAAAAACCTCCAGGGATGAGGCTTCCACCACCTCCCTGGGCAGCCTGTGCCAGTCTCTCACCACCTTCACGGGGAACGACGTCTTCATGAAATCTTCCCAAGATGTCTTCTGGTATCTATAGCAGACTGGGGAATTTGACAGCAGTATCTATTCTGGCCTGCATTAGGAATATCGTGGCCAGCAGGAGCAGGGAGGTCACTCTGCCCCTGTACTCTGCACTGGTTAGGCCACACCTTGAGTCCTGTGTCCAGTTCTGGGCTCCTCAGCTTAAGAAGGACATTGAGACACTTGAACGTGTCCAGAGAAGGGCAACAAGGCTGGGGAGAGGCCTTGAGCACAAGCCCTATGAGGAGAGGCTGAGGGAGCTGGGATTGTTCAGCCTGGAGAAGAGGAGGCTCAGGGGAGACCTCACTGCTCTCTACAACTACCTGAAAAGTGGTTGTAGCCAGGTGGGGGTTGGTCTCTTCTCTCAAGCAACCAGCACCAGAACAAGAGGATACAGTCTCAAGCTGCGCCAGGGGAGGTTTAGGCTGGAGGTGAGGAAGAAATTCTTCCCAGGAAGAGTAATTGGCCATTGGAATGTGCTGCCCAGGGAGGTGGTGGAGTCACCATCCCTGGAGGTGTTCAAAAAAGGCTTGGATGTGGCACTTGGAGCCATGGTTTAGTTGTCAGGAGGTGTTGGGTGTTAGGTAACAGGTTGGACTTGACAACCTCTGAGGTCTTTTCCAACCTGCTTGATTCTACGATTCTGTGATTCAGCAACCAATTTGTACCCCCAGCCGGGTATCCCTTTAGCTGAACGCAGCTAGCACGAAACACAGAGGCTCTGGAGTCAGCAGAAAGAGCAGAGATCATGAAAGTGGATTTTCCAGAAATGCTTGAACTGTTAGAAGAGCTGAGCATGCTGTGGTAGGTGCAGGCTTCGCCTGGAAAATTATCCACAGGTCTTGAACAGAAAGTAGTAGAATGTAAATGAATTACTGTTGGGTGTGAAAAAGGCAAACCAGTGATAATTTCTAAACAGCTCCATTGGACACACTATCAACAGACTACCTTTTTCTCTTTTCAGTTTCCTGACTCTGGGAGACACTACCTTGCTGCTTCTGCTTGGCTCTGCTGTCCTTGGCTGTGTTCTTTGTTTTGGCTGAGTATCCTAACAAAATAACTCTCTGCTCGTTTCTCTTGTCCCTTTGTGTCGAGGAGGGTAGAGGGAAGAAGGCAGGGAGTGGGAAGCTATTAGCAGCTCCCCTGGTTTTGTCCAGGGGGTCCTTGTGCTGTTTATCAATTGTGAATACCTGTAAATAAGGTATATTTTGCACATATGCCTTGCATTCCACTGTAGGGTGTAGTTTTGCTTGTAAATACAGCTTCCTTTGCTTCCAGCTGGGCTGGCAATTCAGTGTTGGGGGGGGAATTTTCAACCCACCACACATGCAGTTGAAGAAGCTGTGAGTTTAGCTCAGAGGAGTGGAGAGCTTTTCCCTACTTCAGTCAGATTGCAGTTGCTGATGTGAGAGGAACTGGATGTTCAACCCACAACAAGAACGCAGCCAAGGTCAGCAACAGCCAAGCACAAGCCACCAGCTAGGGTCAGCTGCAGCCAAAACAGGAGACAGAAATAGCTTATACAACAAACTTTCTGTTAGTTATCAGCCCAATGGGATCATTTAGGCCCTATCATTATTTTTCTTTTGCATCCAAGGGTAATTTATTTACATTCTGCCACTTCCTACTCAATCTGTGGCAAAATTCCCTCGGCATCAGCCTAGAACTGCCACACCAGCGTGAAAGTTGTGCTCACTCTTTGGAAGAGCTCAGCATCTGGAGCAGGTATTTGAGAATTAGCAATGAATTAATCAGAGATCTGTCCCTCACCTCTCCACTCTGGATGGTTTTACGAGTCTCAGATGCTCAGGAGACCACTTTCCCAGTTTACACTTCAGAGTGAGGGTGCTGAGAACCAGCGTTGCCAAGAGAAGCTGTTTCTAAATTTGCTTAAGCTATTAGGTATTGAACACTCACATTTGCACAGATGCTGCAGGGATGATTGGCATCTCAGCAGCTCTGTTTTCTGAGGACTGTCCTTGCTGCATGCTCCTGAGCACCCCACAACTGTGCAGGCTGGCAGCAAGCTTATGCCTTCTCCAGTATGGAAGGGGGGCACAAGGAGGTCAAGTACACAGAGCTCCTAGGGCAAGGTCAGCTTTTCACTGGGGCTCTGCTTCAAGGTGGTGTCTGTGCTGGAAATTAAGGAGGGAAGCTTCCTCTTCTGTGTTCTAGGTAACTCCATAATACAATACAATAGACCAGGTTGGAAGAGACCTTCAAGATCATCACGTCCAACCTATCCAACCCACCTAAACAACTAGATCATGGCACCAAGCACCCCATCAAGTCTCCTCCTGAACACCTCCAATGATGGTGACTCCACCACCTACCCAGGCAGCTCATTCCAATGGGCAATCACTCTCTCTGTGTAGAACTTCCTCTTAACCTCCAGCCTAAACCTCCCTGGCACAGCCTGAGACTGTGTCCTCTTGTTCTGGTGCTGGTTGCCTGGGAGAAGAGACCAACCTCTGCCTGGCTACAACCTCCCTTCAGGTAGTTGTAGAGAGCAATAAGGTCTCCCCTGAGTCTCCTCTTCTCCAGGCTAAGCAACCCCAGCTCCCTCAGCCTCTCCTCATAGGGCTTGTGTTCCAAACCCCTCACCAACCTTGTTGCCCTTCTCTGGACACCTTCCAGCAAGTCAACATCCTTCCTAAACTGAGGGGCCCAGAACTGGACACAGGACTCAAGGTGTGGCCTAGCCAGTGCAGTGGACAGGGACAGAATGACCTCCCTGCTCCTGCTGGCCACACTGTTCCTGATGCAGGCCAAGATGCCATTGGCCCCCTTGGCTGCCTGGGCACACTGCAGGCTCATGTTCAGCCTAGCATCAACCAGCACCCCCAGGTCCCTCTCTGCCTGGCCGCTCTGCAGCCACTCTGCCCCCAGCCTGTAGCACTGCCTGGGGTTGCTGTGGCCAATGTGCAGAACCCGGCACTTGGATGTGTTCGATCTCATGCCCTTGGACTCTGCCCATCTGTCCAGCCTGTCGAGGTCCCTCTGCAAAGCCTCTCTCTCTGCCCTCCAGCAGATCAACTCATGCTGCTTAGTGGTGAAGGTTTACTGCCTACACCAATAAAAAGCACAGAAGTAGGGGGAAAAATTGCCTATAGGGCATGATATGCACAGACTAAGACCAAATCATAATAATGAGAATAAAACATATCATTGAGGAGATGCTCATTAAGGAAGGGCAGGGTCCTGCCTCACCAACTTTCAAGATCATCAAGTCCAACCTATCACCCAACACTATCTAATCAACTAAACAGTGGTAGAGGTAGAGGCACCATTCACCATCACTCTCTGAGCTCAGCCTCCAGACAATTCCTTGATAGAGGACTAGAGGACTGGTTACTGTGGTACGATCAGACACTGGCTCCTACAACTGCTCGAGGCATGAGGTGGAGTGGCTGAGCTTAAGAAACACTAGAATGTGCTCTTCATTTGCAAAACATTCCTGTAAAACACAGCACTCAAAGGTTGGTCACTGGCAAAACAGGAGGTGGGACACTCGTGGCTGCTGCTGGCTGTTCTGGAATGGGGAGCACCAGCTCCTTGCACTGACAGAATGGCTGAGCATGTGTGGCTGGGCCACCAGCTCTGATCTGGGAACTGGCAGAATGGAATTGACTCCTGGCTGGGCCACCAGCTCTGATCTGGGAACTGGCAGAATGGAATTGACTCCTGGCTGGGCCACCAGCTCTGATCTTTGGAACTGGCAGAATGGAATTGACTCCTGGCTGGGCCACCAGCTCTGATCCCTGAACTGGCAGAATGGAATTGACTCCTGGCTGGGCCACCAGCTCTGATCCCTGAACTGGCAGAATGGAATTGACTCCTGGCTGGGCCACCAGCTCTGATCCCTGAACTGGCAGAATGGAATTGACTCCTGGCTGGGCCACCAGCTCTGATCTCTGAACTGGCAGAATGGAATTGACTCCTGGCTGGGCCACCAGCTCTGATCTCTGAACTGGCAGAATGGAATTGACTCCTGGCTGGGCCACCAGCTCTGATCTTTGGAACTGGCAGAATGGAATTGACTCCTGGCTGGGCCACCAGCTCTGATCTCTGAACTGGCAGAATGGAATTGACTCCTGGCTGGGCCACCAGCTCTGATCCCTGAACTGGCAGAATGGAATTGACTCCTGGCTGGGCCACCAGCTCTGATCCCTGAACTGGCAGAATGGAATTGACTCCTGGCTGGGCCACCAGCTCTGATCTGGGAACTGGCAGAATGGAATTGACTCCTGGCTGGGCCACCAGCTCTGATCTTTGGAACTGGCAGAATGGAATTGACTCCTGGCTGGGCCACCAGCTCTGATCCCTGAACTGGCAGAATGGAATTGACTCCTGGCTGGGCCACCAGCTCTGATCCCTGAACTGGCAGAATGGAATTGACTCCTGGCTGGGCCACCAGCTCTGATCCCTGAACTGGCAGAATGGAATTGACTCCTGGCTGGGCCACCAGCTCTGGTCCCTGAACTGGCAGAATGGAATTGACTCCTGGCTGGGCCACCAGCTCTGATCCCTGAACTGGCAGAATGGAATTGACTCCTGGCTGGGCCACCAGCTCTGATCCCTGAACTGGCAGAATGGAATTGACTCCTGGCTGGGCCACCAGCTCTGATCTCTGAACTGGCAGAATGGAATTGACTCCTGGCTGGGCCACCAGCTCTGATCCCTGAACTGGCAGAATGGAATTGACTCCTGGCTGGGCCACCAGCTCTGATCTTTGGAACTGGCAGAATGGAATTGACTCCTGGCTGGGCCACCAGCTCTGATCTCTGAACTGGCAGAATGGAATTGACTCCTGGCTGGGCCACCAGCTCTGATCTTTGGAACTGGCAGAATGGAATTGACTCCTGGCTGGGCCACCAGCTCTGATCTCTGAACTGGCAGAATGGAATTGACTCCTGGCTGGGCCACCAGCTCTGATCCCTGAACTGGCAGAATGGAATTGACTCCTGGCTGGGCCACCAGCTCTGGTCTTGGAACTGGCAGAATGGAATTGACTCCTGGCTGGGCCACCAGCTCTGATCTTTGGAACTGGCAGAATGGAACTGATTCCTGGCTGGGCCACCAGCTCTGATCTCTGAACTGGCAGAATGGAATTGACTCCTGGCTGGGCCACCAGCTCTGATCTCTGAACTGGCAGAATGGAATTGACTCCTGGCTGGGCCACCAGCTCTGATCTTTGGAACTGGCAGAATGGAATTGACTCCTGGCTGGGCCACCAGCTCTGATCTCTGAACTGGCAGAATGGAATTGACTCCTGGCTGGGCCACCAGCTCTGATCCCTGAACTGGCAGAATGGAATTGACTCCTGGCTGGGCCACCAGCTCTGGTCTTGGAACTGGCAGAATGGAATTGACTCCTGGCTGGGCCACCAGCTCTGATCTTTGTAACTGGCAGAATGGAATTGACTCCTGGCTGGGCCACCAGCTCTGATCCCTGAACTGGCAGAATGGAATTGACTCCTGGCTGGGCCACCAGCTCTGATCCCTGAACTGGCAGAATGGAATTGACTCCTGGCTGGGCCACCAGCTCTGATCTTTGAAACTGGCAGAATGGAATTGACTCCTGGCTGGGCCACTAGCTCTGATCTCTGAACTGGCAGAATGGAATTGACTCCTGGCTGGGCCACCAGCTCTGATCTTTGGAACTGGCAGAATGGAATTGACTCCTGGCTGGGCCACCAGCTCTGATCCCTGAACTGGCAGAATGGAATTGACTCCTGGCTGGGCCACCAGCTCTGATCTTTGAAACTGGCAGAATGGAATTGACTCCTGGCTGGGCCACCAGCTCTGATCTCTGAACTGGCAGAATGGAATTGACTCCTGGCTGGGCCACCAGCTCTGATCTTTGGAACTGGCAGAATGGAATTGACTCCTGGCTGGGCCACCAGCTCTGATCCCTGAACTGGCAGAATGGAATTGACTCCTGGCTGGGCCACCAGCTCTGATCTTTGAAACTGGCAGAATGAAATTGACTCCTGGCTGAGCCACCAAGTCTGGTTTTGGAACTGTCAGAATGAAACTGACTGCACACCACACTGAAAATGTTAAGCTGGGAGAACCATAGTCCTGACAACATGAACTGCATCTGCATTAGAGGCTTCTGCTGGCACATCTCTGGTGGGTGACAATTGCACCTCTAACCCAATTACCCTTTCAGGAAGAAGTCTTGCAGCACAGAAGAAGTCCATCTCTCTGTGCCTTCCCCATGCTGAAAGAAACAACCTCCAAGCTGCCCACTCCAGGGATTATCTTGTCTGAAAGATGTCGGCCACCTGGGATCTTTTCTCCTGGATCTACTGCTTTGTCATTCTAATTTTAAGATATTCAGCTTCTGCCTCATCCCAAGCCCCTAGGAAAAGGCAGCCTCAGATGTTCCATTATGTTTTATTGAGCTTTGCAAACTATGCACAAAATCCCCCTGCTTTATTCTGCAGGAACACTGCAGGTTATGATGGCCTTTGAAAAACTGGACTCCTAGACAGTGTGGCTCTTGATTCCTGCCTTCTGGTCAGCCCTGTCAAATGGCCTTTCATATTTCTTTGAACCAAGCTCTCTCTAGGCTGCTGGCTGCTATATTTTTTTATGCCTCTTGCTTTCTTAAACAGAAATGGTTAGCTGAAATGCCAGGAATGATTTGGAAGAGGAAAATACCACACAGCTCAGCAGGAGAGGGGGTTTGGTTCTTTTTTTCTCGTTGTTTTGTTTTCTTGTTTCAGGCTTTTTTTCCTCCTGCCTTCACTACCTAATTCCTTCACCTCAAACCCCAGAAGCAATTTAGGATCTGCTGTAAAACACAGGTTCAGCTGCGCTATGCCAGCCAGCAGTGCCGAATGTTTGTGCAAAACAAAGAGCTGTGAGGCCCAACTGCCCGATAGCCTGGGAGAAGAAGGCTTCTCAGAGACCCACAGGTGTCATTGGGGGCCACTAACCACAAACCATCTTCCTTAGACCAATCACTTGCAAAGTGTTCTTCCCCCTCTAGCCCTTACAGGAATGGAAAGAAAACCTCAGTTTTACTCCCAAGGAGGTATCCAGAAGCTTTGGGACGTGGCTGTTAGTCACTGGTCTTTCTCTTCTTTCCCTCCATCTCTTGCCTTCCTTTCTTCTGCAACAGCACATGGCCTGTTTTCTTCACAGCTGTTTAAGGCAATAATCTGAAGACCTTTTCTTCTCCAAGTTCCCCCTTCTGGGAGCTGGGGCACATAGGGTGTTGTCTGCGAGAGCCAAGATGAGGTTCCCCTGTGCCCTGTTTTTCAGAGCTGGAATAACTTGGAAGCTTCATTCCCCCATCAGCAGAAACCTGTGGAATATATTCTGCATGTGTGAAAACTGGCCCTTTGGGTGGTAGGTCCTGAATCATCCACAGACCTGACACTGCTGGAGCAGTGGGGGACTCGTGATGGGAGGTGGCTCACACACGACCGGAACAGAGCAGAGCAGCAGCAGAGGGAGACTGGGTGGGATAGAGCCAAGTGGTAGCAGTGACTACCATACTCTGTCTGCCCACTCATGACAAAGCCCACTTGTGTCTGTCAGCAGCAGCTGTTGGCACACCTCTGTCCACGGCTGGGCTGCAAACGGGTCCAGCCACTGGCCTGCCGGGAAATGCTGCAGGCCAAGCTTGCTCATGACCAGTGGGCTTGAGGAGCCCTTCTGATTGTCAATAAGGCACACGGGGAAGATGCCCTGCTCCAGAACTGTCAGTTGTCTTTTTTGAGTCTTTTAAATGAAGCCTAGAATTATAGGTATTGGGCTGGGGGGAGGATAGGAAGTTTCACCCCTATCCCCCCATCCCTGCATTTTATACCCCTTCTTCCCTTTTGTCTCTCCTCTCACCGCTTACACTGCAAGCTCTGGGAGGCCGGGGCTGCCTCCCCTCATCCATGTCTGGGTGCAGAGCGCATTGCAGCCGAGCCCTGCCGAGGCCTTCGGATCCTGCTGTTACGCACATCTCAATTCGTAACGCCTGGGGCTACGCACGGCGCACAGCGCGCTCCTTTCCCCGGCTGCCCGCCGGTGCCCGTCTTGCGGCGCACCCGCGGCTGGCCCCCGCGGGAAACTTTTGGTTAAAAGGCACACCCAGCCGGGCCTCGGCGGCGGGGGCAGCGGCGCCCGCCGAGCACGGCCCCTTTAAATTCCAGCTGTGCGGCGGGCGGGCAGCACCGCTGGCGGCGCGGGGCTGGGGCCGGGGCCGGCTGCCGGTGCGCGGCGGCGGCGGCGGCGGCGGGGAGCAGCCGGCGGCCGGCAGCGCGCAGCCTGCGCCCGGGGGAGGCAGCGGCTCACAGCGCCCTGGACCCCCACGGGGGCGAAGAGGATGAGGGTGGCTTGTGGCTTTTTTTTTGCTTCCTCGCGATGATTTCCATAGTAACCTGATCTATCGGTGCAATTTCGGAGTCTGGGGGAGCTTGGTTATTTTTCTGTCTCTCTTTTTTGGTTCCCCCCCCTCTCTTCTCCCCCCATCGGCTCCCCGAGGAGTGCCAGCCGGCAGGTAAGGTGCTCCGACCCCGCGGGGTATTTTCGCGGCGCGGAACTTCCCTGGGCGAGAGCGGCGAGGCGCGGGGTCCTGCCCGCGGGGCTCCGCCGTGCACGGCCGGGGGCGGCAGTCCGGGGCTGGGGCCGGGGCCGGAGCCCCGCCGGCTGCCCAGGGCCGGTACGTCGGGGCGGGGTGCCGTGATGCCGCGGAGCCCGGCAGCGGGTTATCCCCCGGGGAGAACGCCGGGCTCTTCTTACCCTCTTTGTTTGCTTCTTCCCGGAGAAGGTTTTATTCTTCCCTTTGTTTCTCCCTCCTTTTCTTCCTCCCCCAGCGTCCCCCCACCCCCCCGCCATCCCTCCCCTGCCTGGTTTGTTTCCTTGATGACCTCTCCTTCCTCCTCCCTTTTGTGAGAGTGAGAAATTGCACACACTTTACCTTAAAATCTGCGGCGAGCGAGGACGCAGCCACTCGGCTGTCGGCTCTTGGCGCAGCTGGCACCCGCCGCATCTCCCTGCTACCCCTGCCCTCGGCCGTACCCCCGCCCGGAGTGCCCCGCTGGGACGGGTAGGGGACAGCCCTCGCCGTCGCTCCGGAGAGAGGGGCAGCGTAGCCCAAAGCATCCCCCAGCTGTGTGCCGCGGTGCCGGCCCCCTCCCTGGGGGAAGCACATCGTGGAAACCTGTGAGCAGGTTAGTCTGGAAGCTTCTGCCTCCGTGACCCGCTCCTTGCCCACCTGTCCGGGCCTGTCCGGAGAAGTTGAGGATGAGGGATGTGCCTTCTTGCCACTGCCTTGGGTTGGCAGCAGCGCCGATGGCCTCATGGGTTCCGAGCTGACCCCCACCCCTGCCTCACAGCCTCCTCATGCCGCCATACACTGTCTCTGACAGCCGGGAGGGCTGTGCAGGGAAGGCCTCAGTAGGTTTGGGTTGGGTGATGAGGACTTCTACCAGTTGCTGTCGTACTGGGCTGGTAACGCCATTGCTGTTGCCAGATGGTAGCTGCTCACCAGGCAGGTGTCTGCTAAAACTTAACTGTTGCTTGCTGCTTTCCCTATCCCTCTGGGCTTCCTCCCTAGATGGTGGTTTCGACGGTGACTCAGACTGGGGTTTGAGGAGGTTGTCATTTCTTTCCTGTCTGTTTACGATGAGTGCAATGAATAGATAAGTCTGACCAAGGCTTTGTTTGTTAGTTTCTGTCAGAAGTGATCAATAATAATTTGGTGGTAAGATGATCTTATTACAGAAAAAGCCAAAGTGCACACTGAGAGCAGCTGAAATGCAAGGTCAATAATTCTTGGGTTATCAACACTAAACCTGCTTTGCATGCTTGAAGATGTCATGCTCCCTTCAGAGTGAAGGCAACTTCAAGCTTTTGATGAGCTTCATTTTCAGCATGAATGATAAGCATCCAGCTAACATAGGAAACCAGCCTTGCTTTGAAGGAGGGCACCCACCTTAAATCATCCCTGCACCTCTTAATATATCTCCCTCTAGTCAAAGTGGTTGAGAATCACAGAACTGCAGTCCTCTTAGGTGAGCAGAGTTTTCGTAGCTCCCAGTGAAAAGGTCGGTTTGTTCCTAGTGCCCAGCGACTGCTACAGTAGAGGCTTTCCAGACACAAAAGAAAGGCGTAGTCTGTGGCCTGAAGATCGTGCATGCTAAAAAGGCAGTCAGCTGGAGGGGAGCGCAGATCAACCACCAGCTCTGCTGCCACCTAATAACTGGCTTCGTTGTGGGAAATGTAACAGTTCGGTGAGACAAGTAATCTGTGCCGAGGTGCTGGTGGCTGAAACCCCTCAGGTCGAGCCTTCAGTGGCGACGGTATGAGGAGCCAAGGCTGCGAGCGAGAGAGCCTGGGCAGCAGGAGGCACCGGGGGCAGGTGAGGCAACCTTTCTGGGAGAAAGGCAGCACGGGAGCTGGGGAATGCAGCGTGAAAAGGGAGCAGGGCAGATAATGAGCAGGGGAAGAGGTTATGCGGGGACTCGGCGCCGAACATAAAAAGCTGGAAGTAATGAGTTTAATCTGCGAAATCTAGTTCTTAAATAGTATGTGCTTGCCAATTAGCTAACCATTCTGCAAATCAGAATGGAATTCAGATGGTATCTTGCTGAATGTATTGACTCTGAAGTGCTGCAAGGGAAAGAAATTCTTTCCTCTTTCCCCCTCCTGCGGGCTTTAAATGCGAACAAAAAATTAGATCTGAGAATTGAGGAACCTTTTAATAGACCGACTTTCCAGAGTTCACATTCTGCCTAGCCTGGACTCCCACAGTTACAATCCAAAACCCCTGGGGTATTGTGATTTCGGGGCGGGGGTGTGTGTGTGTGTGTGTGAATTCAGAGCAGGCACAAGCTTATAGATTCTACGATTGCCTGATTTTCAGCAGCGAGCGTTGCGGTGCCTTACGAGGAGGGGTCACCCTCAGTCACAGTATGGATTAAAGTGCAGCAGATGTGTAGCTGTTCCTTGCAGAGAGCATGCATCCCATGCACAACACTCAAAAGAGTACAGGAGGGGGACCTATAGCCCTCTCGGTCTCCCCTAACGAACACTGTGATGCTGCATGCATATAAAGAAGAGCTGCACCTCCTACATTAAAGAGTGTGCTCACGCATGGATGTATTCATTTATGTGTGCCATAAGGGGTTTCAAAATGGCTGAATGCTATTGATCCAACTTAAAAATGCCACCGGAGAATAGCTGAAATCAGTTTGAATTTTGTCTTTAAGGGATTTGTTGAAAAACAACATAAAAAAATAATAATGTCAGGTCCATGTTGCTCAAGCAGCTGGCTGAAACAATTCATGGAACCTGACAGGATCCTTCATAAAGCTGGTGGGTTTTTCCCCAGATTTGATCAGTATGGACTTAGGAAAGGCTGCCCAGGGGGCTTGTGGAGTCTCCCTCTCTGGAGATATTCAAGCCCTGCCTGGATGTGTGATCTGCTCAAGGTGCTCCTGCTCTGGCATTGGGATTGGTCTGGATGTCTCTCAAGGTCCCTTCCAGCCCCTAACATTCTGTGACTCTGTGGAAAGCAGAGACAAATCGATGCCAGAAATTACCACCACCAGCAGCACCCTGGGCCAGAATATTTACAGCTGTGTTTTGGAGTCTGGGAATGTTTGCTTTTAGATGGCTACTACTAATGTGGTTTATACTACCGAGGATCAATAATTCCTTCCGTTTGATTGGTAGTGCAGGGAGGTAATAATACAGAATCTCTCATTTTCTCAGCAAAGTGTCACCTAATTTGTGCTAAACTTTGCAGTTAAGCTCCATGTTGAGATGGATCAGAGGTGTGCAGCTGGGAGGTGTGCAGCTGTTTGGCTTTTTGATAGGGAGCCTGACTTGCACTGGTGCCTGTGCCTTGTTTTTTGTGTGCTAGCTGCCTGTGGTGTCGCCTGCACGTGCTGGTGAAGCAGTCTGCCTGAGAGCTGCTACAATTGGCATGGAGAGAGAACTGGTGTTTGTTTGGATGAAGATCAGTTACTGGTGCAAAGCTTGAAGCCATGGTTTAGTTAGTCATGAGGTGTTGGGTGACAGGTTGGACTTGATGATCTCTGAGGTCTTCTCCAACCTTGTTGATTCTATGATTGTATGAAAGATGAGTGTGTGCATGGAAAGTGGTTGCTACAGATGGATGCTGGCTGCTGAGAACATGGTCCCATCTCTTCGAGATAATGTCAGGGAAACAAGCAAGTTAGGGGCAAATCTGCTGCTGTGTTCTGCATCCCTCTGATGCTGGTCAGCGTAATACCCACTGGAAGGACCCAACAGTAGACTGTCCATGAAAATGCTTGTGGGGTTTTTTTTTGGTCAGTGTGAAATCAGAGCCTTGCCCAGATGCTCAGCATTAGCCCTGACAATGATTGCAAGGATACTGTGGTATAAGTTCTTTGCAGAAACATTTTGTAGGAAGATGTAGTATTTAATGGCAGTTACTCTATGTTTTGGTTTTAATCTTCTTTATTGTTTCAGCTCCTGAAAATTACTGTGTACAAAGAGCATCTCTGTACTCTGTTGCTTTTTCTCACTTTCCCTTCTGTATTTACACTTGTATCTATTTAATTGAGTGACAAATGTGATCCCTTTCTTCTGTTAACCCAGTCAAGACAAACAGTATAATGGGAGTGTGATCTGGCTTCCCAGCTGAGCACTAGCCAACCAGGATTTGGCTTTGGATGTCATCTCTGAGCATCCTTCAAGGTCCTGGCACCCTGTGCATCCTGTTGAGCTGGACTACACTGAGGCTTCACAGAGACCTGTCCAGGGTAGAAGCATTTAGAGAGCCAGTCTTTCTTCTTGGTCCTCACTGATTACCTGCAGCACTGATTCACACAGTTGCCTGTACACAAATGAGGTGTCCTCTGAGGAGCTCAGCATTGGATGGTGCAAGCACTAACACTCATAGGGTCATAGGATGTTAGGGGTTGGAAGGGACCTTCAAAGATGATCAAGTCCAACCCCCTGCCAGAGCAGGACCACAGAGTCTAGTGCAGGTCACACAGGAACACATCCAGACAGGACCTGAAAGTCTCCAGAGAAGGAAACTCCACAACCTCCCTGAGCAGCACTCCTTTCTCTGTAACTATCACAGAATTGTTGGGGTTGGAAGGGACCTCAAGGATCATCCAGTTCCAACCCCCCTGCCATGGGCAGGGACACCTCACACTAGAATTGATTGGACTTGATCATCTTTGAGGTCTCTTCCAACCTTGGTGATACTGTGATACTATGATACTGTGATAATTGGTTGCTCAGAGCCATCACATCCAGCCTGGCCTATGCACAAGCAAGTCAGGAAAGTGTATGTGACAGTGGCTTCTGCTGGGGAATTGTGTGCAACGGAGCCACCTGATCCCAACACCTGGTGAGATTTAACTATGTTGATATCACTGGGAGGAGATGTTCAGGAGCAGGGCAGTAAATGTCACTTACTGCAGTGCCTGCATCTCAGCACTAAGCGGAGCCTGGAGAAGTGAGTCAGGCTCTGTAGAGCCAATAGATTCACCGTCCAGATGCTGAAGTCAGTAAGGAGATGAGGCAGCAATGTCCCTTTCAGTACATTTGGAGAGACAGAAGAGGAATGCAAGAAAAAGAAGGTTGTGCTGCTGTGTCTACTGATAGGTTGATGACTTCGGTGGTGGCTTCAGGCTGTGCCCAGAAAATTTTCCACAGGCCTGGAACAGAAAGTAGTAGAATGTAAATAAATTACTGTTGGATGTAAAAAGGAAAATCATGGTAAGTTCTAAATAATCCCATTGGACAGGTGTCTAATAAAGTTAGCTTGCTTAAGGTAAGTTTCTCTCTTTTTTGGCTTCCTCACTCAGGCAGAGACTAACTACTGCTCCTGCTGGCTCTTTCTTGTTGGGGCTGAGTGACTAACAGCAACCCTCTGCTCTACCTCTTGTCTCGTGTACAGGGGTGTGGGCAAGCTCTTAGTAGCCTCCTGGTTTGTCCAGAGGGGGTTCTTGTGTTGTTTATAAATTGTAAATACCTGTAAATATTGTGTGTTTTGTACTTATTCATTGCCTTTCATTCCTAGACTGAAGTTTTGCTTGTGAATACAGCTTCATTTGCTTCCAGCTGAGCTGGTCTGGCAAGTTTTAAGTTGAGGGGGCATTTTTTTCAACCCGCCACAACCTCACATCTCTGAACTTCCTTTCAAAATGAGATTTGTGCTCTGCTGTGCCACAGTACAGTAATCATTGGCTGCTGTAGGTGTACACATCCACAGCATACTGCAAAGCCAGGGGTGCTAAGCTGGAATGGGAAAGAGAGGTGGTTCCAGTTGGTGCTGTTGAGTGGCCCACTGATGCTGTCTTTTATATGGAGCCACTGAGAATAACTGGATAGCGACTAAAAGCTGCTGTGGTAACAGTGTTAGTAAAGGAAGTGGAGATTTATACTGAACCAGGAAAAAAATGCATAAAGTTAAAAAACCAGGCTGAGATCTTAGGAAAGAATGCTTGGTTGAGGGCTAAGGAGGCCTACAGGAAAGCTGGGGAGGGACTTTTGAGGGTGTCAGGGAGTGAGAGGACTGGAGGGAAAGGAGCAAAACTAGAAATGGGTAGATGCAGATTGGATATTAGGAAGAAGTTGTTCCCCATGTGGGTGGTGAGAGACTGGCACAGGTTGCCCAGGGAGGTGGTGGAAGCCTCCTGCCTGGAGGTTTTTGCAGCCGGGCTGGCTGTGGCTGTGAGCAACCTGCTGTAGTGTGAGGTGTCCCTGGCCATGGCAGGGGGTTGGAACTGGCTGATCCTTGTGGTCCCTTCCAACCCTGACAATTCTGTGATCACAGCCATTTGCTCCATGACATTACAGCAGTGCAGGTTACTGCCTGCTCCCTCTGTTCTGTTCAGTGCTTTGAGACAAACAAGTTTTTGCAGGCCAGGCTGGATGTGGCTGTGAGCAACCTGCTGTAGTGTGAGGTGTCCCTGCCCATGGCAGGGGGTTGGAACTGGCTGATCCTTGAGGCGCCTTCCAGCCCTGACAGTTCTATGATTCTGTGATTCTGAGAGAAGGAATGCTAACAGCAGCAGCAGCAGTTGTTGTTTAACCAAATTTTTATGAGTCTTCTGTCAGTGACAAAAGGGGAGTTGTCATTTTTTGGTGATTCAGAACCGTGCTGATAGAGCAAGCAAAGCATTGTCCTGGAGGCCTTGCACGTGGGCTCTCTGCAGCGGCCCAAATAATTTGATTTGGAGGGAAAATACATCAAATGTGTTTACAAGTCATAAAAGCCAGCATGAGATATTTTCCAGATTAGATTTATTACCTGTATCCCCTCTTCTATGTGCAAAAATTAGATAAATGCCCCTCTCCTCCCTCTGCCATTGACATTTGTGTTGGCAGGATGATGGATGCTGTTGGAAATGACATTATTTGCTGAAGAGGAGGAAAATCACTGGTGGAGGTTTGGGAAGAAGTAACTTCTGCAAGGAAGATGGTACAGCCTGGAAGTGAAGCATTAATCCAGTACACACTTAGGTATACCTGAAATTGTGGTGCAATTACCTTTTTCAGGAGTGGCTACTGTATCGAGGGGCCTCTTTCGCTGCTAATTGGCTGTTTCCCACAATGATGCCAATTAGCTCTCACACTCTGAATGTTTTTTCAAATGTACATGGCCTAGAAGGCAAATCACAGCCTGGGCTGCATCCAAAGCAGCGTTGCCAGCAGAGCCAGAGAGGTGATTCTGCACTGCTGAGACCTCACCTGGAGTGCTGTGTGCAGGTCTGGAGCCCTCAGTACAGGAAGGACATGGAGCTGATGGAGAGGATCCAGAGAAAGCCCTGAAAATGATCAGGGAGTTGGAGCAGCTCTGCTACAAGGACAGGTTGAGGGAGCTGGGGGTGTTCAGCCTGGAGAAGAGGAGGCTCCAGGGAGACCTAAGAGCAGCCTGCCAGGACCTGAAGGAGGCTACAGGAAGGCTGGAGAGAGACTGTTTGCAAAGGCCTGCAGGGACAGGACCAGGGGCAATGGCTTCAAAGTGGAGCAGAGCAGATTGAGATTGGATGCGAGGAACAAGTTCTTTCCTGTGAGGGTGGTGGAAGATTGGCACAGGTTTCCCAGGGAGGTGGTTGAGGCTCCTTCCCTGGAGATCTTCCAGGTGAGGCTGGAGGAGGCCCTGGGCAGCCTGATCCAGTTGGGGATGACCCTGCTGTGTGCAGGGTGGTTGGACTGGATGAGCTTTGGAGGTCCTTTTCAGCCCAGACCACTCTATGTTTCTATGACTCTATGTAATACCTAGCTGGTTTTGACCAGTAGGCTCAGTTCTGTTTGGCTTTTAAACAGAGGTCCATCTCTGTTTTGTGTAATGTTAAGTCATTTGGAAAACTGATCTCAAGCACCGTGGAAATTCATACTAAGAATGAAATTGTCTAAGAGTTCATTATGAAATGAACTGGAGTGTATTTACTGCAGATGGGCAGATTTTATGGTAGAAGTCCATCTGGATTATAACAACTTTCCTCTCAGGTCTTTGGACTATGTCCTAATGCATCATTATTAAGCCATAAAAATTAGAAAAGTCAGGGGAAATGCATTAAACTGGCAATATTTAAAATAACCCTGACAAACCAGCAGTTAAAAATCGTTGAAGGAGCAGCTTATGAATTTGCAGAAGCACCTAAGAAGATAAGGGTTGCCGTGATCCATTTCAGGGCACTGCAGATTCATGCAGCGTTGCATCCTTAGGAAGGATGTTGACTTGCTGGAACGTGTCCAGAGAAGGGCAACAAAGTTGGTGAGGGGTTTGGAACACAAGCCCTATGAGGAGAGGCTGAGGGAGCTGGGGTTGCTTAGTCTGGAGAGGAGGAGACTCAGGGGTGACCTTCTTGCTCTCTACAACTCCCTGAAGGGAGGTTGTGGACAGGCAGAGGTTGGTCTCTTTTCCCGGGCGGCCAGTACTGGAACAAGAGGACACAGTCTCAGACTGCACCAGGGAAGGTTTAGGCTGGAGGTTAGGAAGAAGTTCTACACAGAGAGAGTGATTGCATCCAGTTCTGGAGCCCCTTTTACAAAGGGATATGGATGTACTGGAAGGTGTCCAGAGAAGGGCCACGAGGATGAGCAGAGGGCTGGAGCACCTCTCCTATGAGGACAGACTGAAGGAGTTGGGGCTGTTCAGTCTGGAGAAGAGAAGGCTCCAAGGTGACCTCATTGTGGCCTTCCAGGATCTGAAGGGGGCCTACAAGAAGGCTGGGGAGGGACTTCTCAGGCTATCAGGTAGTGACAGGACTAGGGGGAATGGGATGAAGCTGGAGGTGGGGAGATTCAGGCTGGAGGTGAGGAGGAAGTTCTTCAGCATGAGAGTGGTGAAAGCCCTGGAATGGGTTGTCCAGGGAGGTGGTTGGGGCCCCGTCCCCGGAAGTGTTTAAGAGCAGGCTGGATGAGGCTCTGGCCAGCCTGATCTAGTGTGGCGTGTCCCTGCCCATGGCAGTGGGGTTGGAACTAGATGATCCTTGTGGTCCCTTCCAAGCCTGACTGGTACTATGATACTATGATTGCCCATTGGAATGGGCTGCCCATGGAGGTGGTGGAGTCACCTTCATTGGAGGTGTTCAGGAGGAGACTTGATGGGGTGCTTGGTGCCATGGTTTAGTTGTTTAGGTGGGTTGGACTGGTTGATGGGTTGGACGCGATGATCTTGAAGGTCTCTTCCAACCTGGTTTATTCTATTGTATTCTATTCTATTGTATTCTATTTCTGGAAGCAGCAAATCCAAGTACCCTTCCAGAAAGTCTTAACTTGCGAGAGACCAAGCTGATCAGTCATACAAACCAGCAGCACAGTTGCAGCAAGAGTCGGGGTGCCTTGGAATATATGCTGGAGAGTTGCTTTTGCTGTTTAAAAGCATTTCAATATGCATAAGGCACGGAGTTACACTCCAAACTCACAGGCAATGCAAGACTCCAGCAAAATCTCTACTACTTAATTTTGGAGCTTTTTCTGCATGTCACAGAGCCAAACTCCTGTAGAGCTCATGTGTTTTGGGGCATTACTTCTTTAAGATATCTCTGAGGAAGCTGTAAAAACACAACTGTGAGGGATGTAAGAAGGGGGGTAACTTGGCAGATAGGAATTGCCTCAGCAAAAGAAAGAAGAGCAGTGAGCCACACCAGCACTGATGCACAGTGCATTTTCAAAGCTCTTTGCAGGCTGCTTATGAAGGGGGAAGTAGGGGGGACCTTCAATTGTATTGAAAAAAAACAACCCAAACCCTGATAGTAATTAAATCTGGAGCTGTAATAAGCAAACTAGGCCATCACTTTGGAGGGCCTGGGGGAATTTGTTTTACTGCAGGAAAAAACCCTCTTTGTGGAACCTGCTGTCCTTTCTCCTGAGTATCAAAGCAGACCAGTCAGTGTGATGCAGGGGTAATGCAGGCAAACCTTCAAAGGCTGTCACAACATCATCATCATTTTGGCAGGACAGTGAAAGCCGTTCTGGCAATGAGGCAAAGAAACTCTGCATTGATAAGGAGGCTTTGAGCTGGACAGCTGGGTGAAAATAAGCAGTCCCAAGGGAGGTTGAACACCAGTTTAAAACCACCTTGCTGGGAGTTTCACTGTTTGCAGAATGAAGTGCTGGGGTAGGCCCCTCAATTTAGGAAGGAGGTTGACTTGCTGGAACGTGTCCAGAGAAGGGCAACAAGGTTGGTGAGGGGTTTGGAACACAAGCCCTATGAGGAGAGGCTGAGGGAGCTGGGGTTGCTTAGCCTGGAGAAGAGGAGGCTCCGGGGTGACCTTATTGCTGTCTACAGCTACTTGAAGGGAGGTTGTAGCCAGGCAGAGGTTGGTCTCTTCTCCCAGGCAGCCAGCACCAGAACAAGAGGACACAGTCTCAGGCTGCGCCGGGGCAGGTTTAGACTGGGTGTTAGGAGGAAGTTCTATACAGAGAGAGTGATTGCCCAGAGAGAATGGTCTGCCCAGGGAGGTGGTGGAGTCACCATCATTGGAGGTGTTCAGGAGGAGACTTGATGGGGTGCTTGGTGCCATGATCTAGTTGTTTGGTTGGGTTGGATTGGTTGATGGGTTGGACGCGATGATCTTGAAGGTCTCTTC
Source organism: Picus viridis (assembly GCA_033816785.1). Taxonomy (NCBI): domain Eukaryota; kingdom Metazoa; phylum Chordata; class Aves; order Piciformes; family Picidae; genus Picus; species Picus viridis. The sequence continues at coordinate 11,872,557 of CM066567.1, forward strand.
CAACCTGGTTTATTGTATTGTATTGTATTCTAAATAAAAGCAGTCTCCAGTTACCTTGTTTCCCTTTTCTCCCTCTGCCTAGCACTAATCTTCCTAGAAGCTATGCTAAGGCACGTGAAGGACAGGAAGGAGATTTCAGCCAGCCAGCATGGCTTCCAAGGCCAGCTTGAAATTTCCCCCAACATTAACTTTGCCCGGCCAGCTCAGCTGGAAGCAAATGGGAGCTGTATTTGCAAGCAGAACGACAGTCTACAATGGAATGCAATGAGCATGTCCAAAATATCCAGGATTTGCAGGTATTTACAATTAATAAACAGCACAAGAACCAGGCCAAGGACTAGGGGAAGCTACCCTCTGGATGGATCCCTTCCCAATGACCTACCTCTATCTTACTCTAACAGGGAGGCAAGGAGAGCTCCACACTGCTACACAAGTGCTCCTTTTTGGCATATGCTGAACTGAAAAGATCTTTTTGTTGTTTGTTTTTGTTTTTTTTTTTAATAAGTAACTAATGGAGTGGAGTGAAAGGACTTCTGCAGTTTGACTTCTTGTGGGTGCAGTGTGAGAAGTGATGCTGCTCTTTGATTCAGGGAGTTCTTGATCACGGTTTAGTAATGCTAAATAGATGAAGGCAACTGTGAGTCTGCATCACTCGCGTTTGGACTGGAGTTAGCTGGACATGGCAAGGTTAGGGATGTCTTGAGTGTAATAGTGGCTCTGAAATAGGTGCAAGTGATAGTTTGAGCTTAACATAGGTGCAGTGTTAGTCTGAATGTCTGAGTACTAAAGACGTCTAAGTGCAGTAGGGATGATGCCTGTGTCCTTGTGGTCACTCTTGTGTCTCTCTAGCTGCTGGGGGAGCTGGGGTTGTTTAGCCTGGAGAAGAGAAGGCTCAGGGGAGACCTCATTGCTCTCTACAACTACCTGAAAGGTGGTTGTAGCCAGGAAGGGGTTGGCCTCTTCTCCCTAGCAACCAGCACCAGAACAAGGGGACACAGTCTCAAGCTGCAACAGGGGAAGTTTAGGCTGGAGGTGAGGAGTAAGTTCTTCACCGAGAGAGAGAGTGGCCATTGGAATGTGCTGCCCGGGGAGGTGGTGGAGTCGCCATCCCTGAAGGTGTTCAAGAGGGGACTGGATGTGGCACTTGGTGCCATGGTCTAGTCGTGAGGTCTGTGGTGACAGGTTGGACTCGCTGATCTTTGAGGTCTCTTCCAACCTTAGTGATACTGTGCTACTGTGCTACTGTTTTCAGCAGGCCTCAGTTTGTAAGCTCTGACTTTACCAATGAGTCAGTTCTGACTACAGCTCTGTAATCTGTTTTGAAAATGCATACTACATTAGGAACCAAACCTAAATGTCTCTCATTTGCAGCAGGATGGCTGTGGGATAATTTTCTGTGATCTCATCCATAAAAGAATCAATTAAGAATCCTTGTGCCTTACTAACACACTGCCTCGCTGTTCAGTTTGTGCTCTCTGACTGAAGATTAAGCTTGAATAAATTTCATTTGCATTTTCATTTGGGGGGGTGGGGGAGGATTTGTAAATATTTCTTTTGTGAGAGGTTTTTGTGGATCCCTACCATTGCACATCTTCTTCTTGCATAGTCTACTGCAAATGGTGGGGAGAAATCACAGCTCACCAAGTTACCTTATGGATGCCGAGTAACTAATCTGGGGACTTCTGGATGGCTAAGTGGGAAATCCTGGAAAATGTTTTGGGACATTCCTTTGCTTTTTAATTTTTCCTTTACTCTTTGTAATCTGTCATAGAAAGGCAGGCAGCCAAACTGCATGCAGCATCCTGGCCTGCTTCCAAAGCAGCGTTGCCAGCAGAGCCAGAGAGGTGATTCTGCCACTTTGCTTTGCTGAGACCTCACCTGGAGTGCTGTGTGCAGCTCTGGAGCCCTCAGTACAGGAAGGACATGGAGCTGATGGAGGGGGTGCAGAGGAGGCCCTGAAAATGATCAGGGAGTTGGAGCAGCTCTGCTACAAGGACAGGTTGAAGGAGCTGGGGGTGTTCAGCCTGGAAAGAGGAGGCTCCAGGGAGACCTAAGAGCAGCCTGCCAGTACCTGAAGGAGCTACAGGAAGGCTGGAGAGAGACTGTTTGCAAAGGCCTGCAGGGACAGGACCAGGGGCAATGGCTTCAAAGTAGAGCAGAGCAGATTGAGATTGGATGTGAGGAACAAGTTCTTTCAAATGAGAGTGGTGGAACAGTGGCACAGGTTGCCCAGGGAGGTGGTTGAGGCTCCTTCCCTGGAGATCTTCCAGGTGAGGCTGGAGGAGGCCCTGGGCAGCCTGATCCAGTTGGGGATGTCCCTGCTGAGTGTGGGGAGGTTGGACTGGATGAGCTTTGGAGGTCCCTTCCAGCCTGGACCAGTCTGTGATTCTGTGAAAAGAGCTGAGCACAGGCTCAGCATGGGCTTCACAGTATCACAGTATCACCAAGGGCGGAAGAGACCTCAAAGATCATCGAGTCCAACCTGTCACCAGGACCTCATGACTAGACCATGGCACCAAGTGCCATGTCAAATCCCCTCTTGAACACCTCCAGGGGCAGTGACTCCTCCACCTCCCTGGGCAGCATGTTCCAATGACAAATGACTCCCTCAGTGAAGGCTTCGTTGAGTTAGAATGACTCTACTCCTCCCGTGTATTTTCTCATCCTTATTGTGTAACTTGATGCTTCTTCTCCTCAAATTATGTACTGGTGTTGTGTACTGGTGACTGGAGACCAAGTGCAGTGACAGCACCAGGACAGCTTTTCTCACACAGTCCTTGGTCACTTTATTCCTGCGTGGCTGGAGCCCTTCTGGCATTGTTTGCTCTGTGAAGGAGCAGAATTCATTCACATATTTGTGGTAGTATCAACATAATGAGTTCCATGTTTTCCTGCATTCTTTGAACTCTGTTGTAGCTCATAATGCTAGAGCCAATTGAGTAAATATGTGGTGGGAAAAAGAAATATTTGGCCCCAGATGCCACGTTCTGAAATACTTTCTCTGTGTCCTAGCAGGACTGTGTAGAGCCTTTCAATAGGAGCCTTCTGAAGAGTGAAGTCCCTAGTTATTAAGGCCTAGTTATTAAGGGTCTTTGCAAGCATCAGTGACATGAGGGGACTGGATGTGGCACTTGGTGCCATGGTCTAGTTGTGAGGTTTGTGGTTACAGGTTGGACTCGATGATCTTCAAGGTCTCTTCCAACCTTTGTAATACTGTACTGTACTAATACTGTACTGTACATCAGCTTCCTCTTAACTGTTTATGTATGACTAAAGGCCAGATTTAGACCAGGTGTGGGCCCATGAAAATCCCAAGTGTACAAACTTAGGAGCACTTCAGAAAACAGCACTTAATAGGTAGCTGCAAGCTCTTGTTGGCACAGCTGCTCCTCCCTACCTTAACCAGCCTCTGCTTGTGCTGGTGAAAACTTCAGTGCAGTAACTTCATGGCACGTAATTCAATGATGTTTAAATTGGATAATTCACTTCCTTCCCTCTCACATTTTATTTCTTTCTATTAAATACATTTCAGGCTCAGAAGGAACAAGAGAGTTGGGTTCGTGACCTGAATATAGCTGAGGTTTACCTGCTGGTTACTTCCAGTCCCATCACAAGTTGCTTCCATTTGCAAACTGCAGCTCTCTCTAGTAATCTCAAGTTAGTTTTACATGCAGAGGTTTTTGAGGCAATGAGTTCCAGCCATTTCCATGTCATGATAATGAGCCAATGCATGCAAGTCAAATCCTGATTTATTCCAGCCAGTAAGTGGCAAAGATTTGGGCTGCAAATGACAACTTATGCTGAAAGCAGACAACCTTACAGAATTAAGCAGGTTGGAAAAGCCCTTTGAGATCATAAAGTCCAACCTATCACCCCACACCATCTAATCAACTAAACCATGGCTCCAAGTGCCACATCCAAGCCTTTTTTGAACACCTCCAGGGAAGGTGACTCCACCACCTCCCTGGGCAGCACATTCCAGTGGCCAATTACTCTTGCTGGGAAGAACTTTCTCCTCACCTCAAGCCTAAACCTCCCCTGGCACAGCTTGAGATTGTGTCCTCTTGTTCTGGTGCTGGTTGCCTGGGAGAAGAGACCACCACCTGGCTACAACCTCCCTTCAGGGAGTTGTAGAGAGCAAGAAGGTCTCCCCTGAGCCTCCTCTTCTCCAGGCTAAGCAACCCCAGCTCCCTCAGCCTCTCCTCACAGGGCTGTGCTCCAAACCCCTCACCAGCTCCTCCAATCTGAATCTACCCATTTTTAGGTTTTTGCCCTTCCCCCAGTCCTATCACTCCCTGACACCCTAAAAAAGTCCCTTCCCAGCTTTCTTGGAGCCCCCTTCAGATCCTGGAAGGCCACAAAAAGGTCTCCTGGGAGTCTTCTCTTCTCAGACTGAACAGCCCCAAGTCTCTCAGTCTGTCTCCATAGCAGAGCAGCTCCAGCCCTCTGCTCATCCTCGTGGCTCTTCTCTGGACACCTTCCAGCACCTCCAGATTCCTTTCTTGTCCAGAACTGGACACAGTGCTCCAGGTGGGGTCTCACCAGAGTGGTCTAGAGGGGGAGAATCATATAAATCCATGTTGGGCTAATTCCATTACTTCTGAAACAAAAATCTGCTCCTTAGAGCTTCATTGTCCTCTTGCTTGTAGTGTTTTTATTGTGATGTCAGTGTCTTCAAGGTACTAGTGAGACTGGGCTTTTCATCCTCTAGAACCCCAACCAAACCATGGTCAAACCCTTTAGAGTAGAAATGAAGTGGTCATTCCCTTCAGACTTCAAAACAGAAGGCAAAGCCTGCCCCGTGGTGCAGTGGTCTGAAGATGAAGTAAGAAATAATGACTGCTTTTCAACTGTGCAAATCAGTAGGACACAAGGCCAGAATAGCTGGGTGAGAGACCAGGAGGAGGTGATGGTGTTAACAGCAAAGAAGTGGGTGGTAATCACACATTAAAGGAGCTGGGATGTTAACCTTTGGCTTGCCCATGTTGCTTATTTCATGTTTGATTAATGGGTTTTAAAATGTAGAGGGAAAGGCTCCCTTTGGCCTCTCAGACAGTGCAGTGAAACCCTGCTCTTTGTTTTGGCTCCTTGTTGGAAAGGGGAAGGATCAAATGATGCTGTTCAGGTGCCCACACATTTGACTGCATTTAGAGCAGCAGTTGATGGCCTCTTTGGTGCCTGAGCAGCTCATGGGGAGTGCAAGACGTGCTGCCTTCATCCAGAGGATTCACCCAGTTCTCTGAATTCAGAGGGTGACCTTGCCAAGCACAATGGTTTGGGGCTACCTCAGGTGTTGGTTCTCCTTGCTTTCTGGAGCAGTTTGGCTTTGTTGATGTTTGTTGTTGTGTGGATTTTATGCTATTTATTTAATATCCTTGAAGCTTCTCCAGGTTCCCTTCCCCATTGATAGTATTTTTGATGTGACATGATGCCATTGTCCTCCAGGTACTAGGCTTGCCAATCTTTTATCCTTAAAAGGATCAAACAATGAGTGTTGGATAAAATTCTGCCTCTGCTACAAGCGTGGAATCCTGTTTACTCCCAGGAGGAAACTGTGCTTGCAAGAGCCTTGCTGGGCTTATAAACCTCTGGTGATGCACTGGGACATGCTAGCTCTAGGATGAATCAATGGGGTTGAGTACTGCCCTGCTGACAGTGTTACTATATTGACACCTAAGACCCCCAAAGCAGATTCACTGTGATCAGTGCAATATGTATTTTACATAAGACCCTTAAAAACTCAGATTCCCACTCCTCAGTTTGAGACATTATGGATTAAAAATTTTTTTTAAGGCTGTCTAAGGTTTTTGGGTGCCAAGTTCCCACTGAATTGTCTCCTCTGTAGCTGTGACATTCTTACCATGAAGTTTTTGGGGGGATGAATGGGGGTGGGGGAAGCAATATCCATTTGCTTCATTACTTTATATTTCTTTGAACGGTGTAACATGGTCGTGCATGCAGTGCTTTTTCTAGAGATGCTTTCCCTGGCATTACAGGAGTGAAATGCCTTGTACATCACAGAAACACAGAGGCATTCAGATTGGGAAAGACCCCTGGGGTCACCAAGGCCAACCCAGAACCCTGCTCTACAAAGTTCACCACTAAACCGTAGCCCCATGCACCACATCCAAACCACCTTCAAACACAGCCAGGCTTGGGGACTCCACCACCTCCCTGGGCAGCACATTCCAGTCCCTGAGCACTCTTGCCCTGAACAAATGTTTCTTAATGTCCAGTCTAAAGCTACCCAGTGGCAGCTTGAGGCCATTGCCTCTTGTTCTGTCACTAATGACCAGTGAGAAGAGACCAGCAGCAGCCTCTCCACAAGGTCCTTTCAGGTAGTTGTAGACAGCCATGAGGTCTCCCCTCAGCCTCCTCTGTTTCACACTAACCATCCCCAGCTCCTTCAGTCTCTCTGCATCAGATTTATTCTTCAGGCCCTTCCCAGCTTCCTTGCCCTCCTCTGCCCTGGCTCCAGCACCTCCACATCTCTCTTGGATTGAAGAGCCCAAAACTGGACACAACACTCCAGGTGTGTCCTCCCCAGAGCTGAGTCCCAGGGGACAATCCCCTCCCTGCTCCTGCTGGACACAGCATTGCTGATCCCAGCCAGGATGCCTTTGGCTTTCTTGGCCACCTGGGCACACTGCTGGCTCATGTGCAGCTACCAGTTGATTAGAACCCCCAGGTCCCTTTCTGCTAGACAGCTTTGGAGCCACACTACACATTCACCTACAAGGGGACAGTGGGTTGGAAAAGTCAGAATAACGAAAGCTTGTTTAGTCTCGTAGACTTTTGTCTGTTTGGATAGCATACAGCTTTATTTCCATAAACATCAGATATTCATGTCTGTTATTTATGTTAATTTCCCTGTCTGCTTCAGATTTGCAATCCTTGCATATTCTTTATTGAACTTTGATTATGCTGTTTGTAGAACACAGGCAGGAGTTTAGTGCCCGTTCCGGGTGATGACGAAGAGTTTTCCTGCTTCTCAGAAGTACACTTAAAGGTTCTCATTTTATCAGAGGTGGGCTTTAAGTAGGTGCATTTGGAAAGCTCAGCCAGGGAGTTGTGTTTTTGTTTGTTGGGGAGCTTTCACTAAGTGGTCCGTGGCTGAGGAGAGATGTGCTGTGCGTGGGAGGGATGGTGTGTGAACTGCTGATTGCTGCCAAAGGTTACGGGAGTGAAGACAAATGAGTCTTTCAAGGCAATTACAAGTAATGCAGTTGATGAAACATAGGCTGCTGTCCTCTTCCAGTTTCACCTAAGTCTAGATTCAGGTCAGCATGCCAGAGACATAAACTTTGCAGAAGGTGAAAGCCGCTGCTAAATTGTGCGTACAGCGGGTGTGCCGCAGAAGTGGCTTTTGGGGAGGAAGCAGTACCAGGAGCATAGCACACTAATGCTCTACACACTCCTGTGGCTCCTCACTCCATTCTGAATACACTTCAAGGTCCTGATCCTGCTGTTCAATACCATACAATACAATACAATACAATAAACCAGGTTGGAAGAGACCTTCAAGATCACGGCGTCCAACCCATCAACCAATCCAACCCACCTAAAAAACTGAACCATGGCACCAAGCACCCCATCAAGTCTCCTCCTGAACACCCTGTACACTGCACTGGTTAGGCCACACCTTGAGTCCTGTGTCCAGTTCTGGGCCCCTCAGTTTAGGAAGGATGTTGATTTGCTGGAAGGTGTCCAGAGAAGGGCAAGAAAGTTGGTGAGGGGTTTGGAACACAAGCCCTATGAGGAGAGGCTGAGGGAGCTGGGGTTGCTTAGCCTGGAGAAGAGGAGACTCAGGGGTGACCTTCTTGCTCTCTACAACTACCTGAAGGGAGGTTGTAGCCAGGTGGAGGTTGGTCTCTTCTCCCAGGCACCCAGCACCAGAACAAGAGGACACAGTCTCAAGCTGTGCCAGGGGAAGTTTAGGCTGGATGTTAGGAGGAAGTTCTATACAGAGAGAGTGATTGCCCATTGGAATGGGCTGCCTGGGGAGGTGGTGGAGTCACCATCATTGGAGGTGTTCAGGAAGAGACTTGATGGGGCGCTTGGTGCCATGATCTAGTTGTTTGGGTGGGTTGGATTGGTTGATGGGTTGGACGCGATGATCTTGAAGGTCTCTTCCAACCTGGTGTATTGTATTGTATTGTATTGTATTGTATTGTATTGTATTGTACCTCCAATGATGGTGACTCCACCACCTCCCCAGGTAGCACATTCCAATGGGACTAGGCCTTGTCTTGGAGGCTGCCTTTCCATTTTCAGCCAGGCTGCACAGGTTTAACAGGGACGCTGCACTTACTATAGCCCTGTGTGAAACTGGGAGCGGGAGGCAGAGTGCTTTGAGCAGGCACTGAGCAACCAGCAAAGGTCAGCGTGAGCCTGGACCCGCTTAGGACATGCTGTGAAGAGCAGAATTTTCCCTACACATCTTCCCTGGGCAGAGAGAGATGAAGTAATTTAATTCTCATAGCAGGAAAGAAGTGGGAAGAGGAAAAGGGTGGAGGAGTAGGTTAGAAAAGAACACAAGAATCAAAAAGAAAGCAGAGGGAATGCAATAAGCATATGTTGTTCTGGGAAGAAAGCTGATTTTAAACCCATCAAAATTCCTGCTATTAACTAAAATGATAGAAATACAAACCAAGCTTAGAAGAGACCAAGCTTAGAATACAAGCCCTATGAGGAGAGGCTGAGGGAGCTGGGCTTGCTTAGACTGGAGAAGAGGAGACTCAGGGGTGAGCTTCTTGCTCTCTACAACTACCTGAAGGGAGGTACCTGCCCAGGGAGGTGGTGGAGTCACCATCATTGGAGGTGTTCAGGAAGAGACTTGATGGGGTGCTTGGTGCCATGGTTGAGTTGATTAGGTGGGTTGGATTGGTTGATGGGTTGGACGCAATGATCTTGAAGGTCTCTTCCAACCTGGTGTATTGTATTGTATTACTGTATTATTTTTCTATCCTTCTGCTAACAGGGGGGAAAAAAGCAATGAAACCACCTCTGATTGCTGTGCTCTCACTAAGGTGCATGAAAGCCACTGGGTAGCTGAAGGCTCATCACTCAAGTGCTGCTAAGAGCAGAGTGGCATCTGTGTTGCAAAGGAAGATTAAAGAGAACAAACCAGCTGAACCCAGAGGTCAGTGTGTCCTGTGTCCTGTTGCTCTCAGCAGGCCAGCTCAGCAAAACTTCTCATCTACAGAAGATTTTACTTGCTGTGCCACAGCCAGAACTTGGCTTTGTGACATTTCATGCCAGGCTTCTGCTGCATATTTGCACATAACCCAAAAAGGATTGGGCTAGGTGAGCCCCATGCGATGGGTGAATGTCAGAGAATTGTCAGGGTTGGAAGGGACCTCAAGGAGCAGCCAGTTCCAACCCCCCTGCCATGGGCAGGGACACCTCACACTGCAGCAGGTTGCTCACAGCCACAGCCAGCCTGGCCTGAAAAACCTCCAGGCATGAGGCTTCCACCACCTCGCTGGGTAACCTGTGCCAGTCTCTCACCACCCTCATGGGGCACAACTTCTTCCTCACATCCAATCTCAATCTCCCCATTTCTAGTTTTGCTCCATTCCCCCCAGTCCTCTCACTCCCTGACACCCTCAAAAGTCCCTCCCCAGCTTTCTTGTAGGCCCCCTTCAGATCCTGGAAGGGCACAATGAGGTCTCCTGGGAGCCTTCTCTTCTCCAGACTGAACAGCCCCAACGCCCCTCAGTCTGTCTCCATAGCAGAGGAGCTCCAGCCCCCTCCTGGCAAAAGCAGGGGGCAAAGGACTGGAATAGTATGAGGAAAATACTTAAGGCATGCTGAACTAAACACTGGAAGCTGTTGTGTGCAGTAGTATCTGGAGGAAAGGGCTCACATGAGGTGCCCTAGACACCGTCTTTCTGTGTCCCAGGGAACCAACCCACCATCCAAACTCTATCAGAGACACCAAAATAACAATAATCAAATAAATAGATGGAGAAGGTGCTGGTGGGGAGGGGGATTGAGCTGAGGAGGAGAAGGGAACACTCCTCTGCTGGCAGGGCCTGGACTGGATCACTGTTCATTGTTCCAGGCAAAGAGACAAGAGACCTGATGGAATGAAGGGTTTGTTTTAGTAGAAAGAAAATGCCTTCTGCATCTTTTGCCTAAGAGGAATGCTACTCATCTTTATTTCTGTTTAAGATGAGGGATTCAGTGCAGCTCTGCAGTTCATCCAACGTGCCCACACGTGTCATGAGTGTCTTCAGACACAGGACCACAGAATTGTCAGGCTTGGAAGGGACCTCAAGGATCACCCAGTTCCAACCCCCCTGCCACGGGCAGGGACGCCTCACACTACAGCAGGTTTGCTCAGATCCACATCCAGCCTGGGATGCCCCTGTCCTTTCTACCAGCCTTGTCAATCCCCAGGCAGCTACAGCATGTTCTTCTGCAAGCTTATAGGAGTTTAGAGGGCATGAGAAACCCAGGGGAGGGTGGCAATACCCTCCCCATGCCACGTGAGGCCCAGGCTTTGCTTATGGGCAGTGACAGCTGGATCCCATCCACAGCAATGGTGTGTGTGTGGGGGGGCAGGGCTGAGTGCAGATCCTGGGCTATGTTGGATTTCTGTCCCAGAGGTGATAGCTAGGGTTGATCATGTGCACCAAAGTTGTCATCTGGTTGCCATAACAACAGGGCACATCCTTTGTAGTTTGGGCACTTTGTGCCTGGCTCTGTGAGCTGCTCAGCAGTTGCTCTAACAAGCTAAAATTGGCTTTTATTTTATTCTTGTAACATCTATTGTCTGGGATGGAGAAGGAACAGGAGCTCACAGCCATTGTGCTCTGTGGTGGGGTTTTGCCAGCTTGTCCTGAAGCTTGGGGGCACAGGGGAAAGGGAGGTCCAAAGAGCACCGTTTTGCATCCTTGTTTTGAAGGTTTCAGAAAGAACTGCCTAGCATGTAAATGAGGTAGCATAGCTGGGAGCTGAATGTCACACTGAGGAGGAGCTGTTGAGAGGCTTTGTGTTGGGTTTTTTCCTTCATTGTTGGCAATAGAAAATATTGCTGGGATTTCCAGTGTGTCTTGTTCTCACAGTATGAAGTGTCTGGAAGTTCATTTTGCTCCATCAATCACAGAATCACAGAATTTATCTGATTGGAAGAGACCTCCAAGATCATCCAGACCAACCTTCAGGCCAGCACTGAGGGGTCAACACTGAGCCATGTCCCTAAGTGCCAGGTCCACAGGCTGCTTGAACACCCCCAGGGATGGTGGCTCCAGCACTGCCCTGGGCAGAACATTCCAGCATTTCATAACCCCTTCAGTGAAGAAATATTTCCTGATGTGCAGCCTGAACCTCCCCTGGTGCAGTTTGTAACCATTTCCTCTGGTCCTGCCACTTGTCACCAAGGAGAAGAGGCTGTACCCCTCCTCGCTCCAGCATCCCTTCAGGTAGTTGTAGGGAGCAATGAGGCCTCCCCTCAGCCTCCTCTTCTCCAAACTGAACAGCCCCAGCTCCCTCAAATGCTCCTCATAGGTCTTGTGCTCCCAGGCCCTTCATGAGCCTCACTGCCCTGCTGAACAGTCTATGTGAGATGATAATGTGACATTAACTGTTGGTGCAGAGAATTCTTCACTATACAGTTAAAAAAACCCCAAAGCAACAATTGTATGTTAGAGACTGAGGGTCAGGATTAATATGTTCACAGTTTGCCTTTTTTCCCTCCGTGCTCAGTCTGCACATTGGCCACAGCAACCCCATGCAGTGCTACAGACTGGGGCCAGAGTGGCTGGAGAGCAGCCAGGCAGTAAGGGACCTGGGGGTACTGGTTGATTGTAGGCTGAACATGAGCCAGCAGTGTGCCCAGGTAGCCTAGAGGGCCAATGGCATCCTGGCCTGCATCAGGAACAGTGTGGCCAGCAGGAGCAGGGAGGTCATTCTGCCCCTGGACACTGCACTGGTTAGGCCACCCCTTGAGTCCTGTGTCCAGTTCTGGGCCCCTCAGTTTAGGAAGGATGTTGAGTTGCTGGAAGGTGTCCAGAGAAGGGCAACAAAGTTGGTGAGGGGTTTGGAACACAAGCCCTATGAGGAGAGGCTGAGGGAGCTGGGGTAGCTTAGCCTGGAGAAAAGGAGGCTCAGGGGTGACCTTCTTGCTCTCTTCAACTACCTGAAAGGAGGTTGTAGGCAGGTGGGGGTTGATCTCTTCTCCCAAGCAACCAGCACCAGAACAAGAGGACACAGTCTCAAGCTGTGCCAGGGGAGGTTTAGGCTGGAGGTTAGGAAGAAGTTCTACACAGAGAGAGTGATTGCCCATTGGAATGGGCTGCCCCGCGAGGTGGTGGAGTCACCATCATTGGAGGTGTTCAGGAGGAGACTTGATGGGGTGCTTGGTGCCATGGTTTAGTTGTTTAGGTGGTGTTGGATGATAGGTTGGACGTGATGATCATGAAGGTCTCTTCCAACCTGGTCTATTCTATTCTATTCTATTCTATTCTATTCTATTCTATTCTATTCTATTCTATTCTATTCTCAGCCCTCCAGCCAGTTCCTAACAATAATTTGAATGAACATTTCTGTATTTGAATATATGTTTATATAATGATATCTACATACTTATGTTTCTATTTTTAGATGTATTTTAATAGATTTTAAAAGATATTTTATATTTATTTTTATATTTTTGTGGTTTGATACATACTTAAATATTTATATATACATATTTTATATATGTGTGTGTATATATATATATATATATATATATATATATAAAAATAATATCTCAGGGGCCTGGTCTCTGTCCCAGCTCTCAAGAAGACCCAAACCCCTTTGAAGGTGATTCAGATCCTCTTTCAGCACCTTGTTACAACATGCTCTGAGGGTTATTGCAAAGCCAGGCTAATAAAAGGTTTCTTTTAAGAAGAATGAGCTGTACTTCCTCTTACTTTATTACACTTTTATCAAGTGGCTGGGTAAAATGTTTTCGCGCTGACATTTCCGAAGGAGGAGAGGCAGTCCTTGTGCACCAGTGAGTTCCTATGCAGGGGGAAGCCGGAGTGGCAACAGCAGTCCCTGCAAATCCTGATGAAAGCCACTATCCCCTGGGATAAGTCTGATTTGGAATCCTAAATCATTATAATTGCCACCTACTCTTTTAAACCCACAGACCAGCAGCCCTGTCTGCCTGTTTGGATAGACTGCAATCAAGACATTTTTCTCTCTGTCTCTATATACCTAACTCTATCTCTATCATCTCTATCTCCATCTCTCTCTCTCTCTGTCATCTCTAACTCTATCTCCATCTATTTCTCACACACACTCTCTCTCTCTGTCTCTATCATCTCTAACTCTCTCTCTCTGTCTCTATCTCTCCATCTCTCTTTCTAATTCTATCTCTATCTCTATCCCTCTCTCTTTCCATCTTTCTGTCTCTATCTCTCTAATTCTCTTCTCTCTCTCTCTCTATCTCTCTCTCTATCTCTATCTCTATCTCTATATCTCTCTAATTCTATCTCTCTATCTCTATCTCTATCTCTATCTCTATCTCTATCTCTCTCTCTCTCTCTCTCTCTCTTTATATCTCTCTAATTCTATCTCTCTATCTCTATCTCTATCTCTATCTCTATCACTCTCTCTAATTCTATCTCTACCTCTACCTCTACCTCTACCTCTACCTCTACCTCTACCTCTACCTCTACCTCTACCTCTACCTCTACCTCTACCTCTACCTCTACCTCTACCTCTACCTCTATCTCTATCTCTATCTCTGTCTCTATCTATCTCTATGTCTATCTCTATCTCTATCTCTATCTCTATCTCTATCTCTATCTCTATCTCTATCTCTATCTCTATCTCTATCTCTATCTCTATCTCTATCTCTATCCCTCTCTCTCTCTAATTCTATCTCTCTATCTAATTCTCTATCTCTATCTTTCTATATCTCTATCACTCTCTCTAATTCTGTATCTCTCTATCTCTATCTCTATCTCTATCTCTATCTCTATCTCTATCTCTATCTCTATCTCTATCCCTCTCTCTCTGTAATTCTCTCTATCTAATTCTCTATCTCTATCTTTCTATATCTCTATCACTCTCTCTAATTCTGTATCTCTCTATCTCTATCTCTATCTCTATCTCTATCTCTATCTCTATCTCTATCTCTATCACTCTCTCTAATTCGATCTCTATCTCTATCTCTATCTCTATCTCTATCTCTATCTCTATCTCTATCTCTATCTCTATCTCTATCTCTATCTCTCTCTCTAATTCTCTATCTCTATCTCTCTATCACTCTATATCTCTCTATCTCTTTCTCTCTAATTCTCTGTCTCTATCTCTCTCTCTATCTCTATCTCTATCTCTATATCTCTCTAATTCTATCTCTCTATCTCTATCTCTATCTCTATCTCTATCTCTATCTCTATCTCTATCTCTATCTCTATCTCTATCACTATCTCTCTCTCTCTCTCTCTCTCTCTTTATATCTCTCTAATTCTATCTCTCTATCTCTATCTCTATCTCTATCTCTATCACTCTCTCTAATTCTATCTCTACCTCTACCTCTACCTCTACCTCTACCTCTACCTCTACCTCTACCTCTACCTCTACCTCTACCTCTATCTCTATCTCTATCTCTGTCTCTATCTATCTCTATGTCTATCTCTATCTCTATCTCTATCTCTATCTCTATCTCTATCTCTATCTCTATCTCTATCTCTATCTCTATCTCTATCTCTATCTCTATCTCTATCTCTATCTCTATCTCTATCTCTATCTCTATCTCTATCCCTCTCTCTCTCTAATTCTATCTCTCTATCTAATTCTCTATCTCTATCTTTCTATATCTCTATCACTCTCTCTAATTCTGTATCTCTCTATCTCTATCTCTATCTCTATCTCTATCTCTATCTCTATCTCTATCTCTATCTCTATCTCTATCTCTATCTCTATCTCTATCCCTCTCTCTCTGTAATTCTCTCTATCTAATTCTCTATCTCTATCTTTCTATATCTCTATCACTCTCTCTAATTCTGTATCTCTCTATCTCTATCTCTATCTCTATCTCTATCTCTATCTCTATCTCTATCTCTATCTCTATCACTCTCTCTAATTCGATCTCTATCTCTATCTCTATCTCTATCTCTATCTCTATCTCTATCTCTATCTCTATCTCTATCTCTATCTCTATCTCTATCTCTATCTCTCTCTCTCTCTAATTCTCTATCTCTCTATCACTCTATATCTCTCTATCTCTTTCTCTCTAATTCTCTGTCTCTATCTCTATCTCTATCTCTATCTCTATCTCTATCTCTATCTCTATCTCTATCTCTATCTCTATCTCTATCCCTCTCTCTCTCCATCTTTCTGTCTCTATCTCTATCTCTCTAATTCTCTCTCTCTCTCTCTCTATCTATCTATCTCTATCTCTATCTCTATCTCTATCTCTATCTCTATCTCTATCTCTATCTCTATCTCTCTCTATCTCTATCCCTCTTTCTCTCTCTCTCTAATTCTATCTCTCTCTCTCTAATTCTCTATCTCTATCACTATCTTTCTATATCTCTATCACTCTCTCTAATTCTATATCTCTCTATCTCTGTCTATCTCTATATCACTCTCTCTAATTCTCTCTATCTCTATCTCTATCTCTATCTCTATCTCTATCTCTATCTCTATCTCTATCTCTATCTCTCTCTCTATCTCTATCTCTATCTCTATCTCTATCTCTATCTCTATCTCTATCTCTATCTCCATCTCTCTCACTCTCTCTAATTCTATCTGTCTCTCTCCTCTCTCCCTCTCATTCCTCTCACAGAATCATACAACATTAGGGGTTGGAAGTGACCTTGAAAGGCCATCCAGTCCAACCCCACCACCCTAATGGGGAAGAACTTCTTCCTAACATCCAATCTGAATCTACTAATTTCTGGGCTTTTTTTTTCCATCCCCCCCCCCCGTCCTATCACTCCCTGACACCCTAAAAAGTCCCTCCCCAGCTTTCTTGTTACTCCATACCACTATTGGAAGGAAAAGGTATACTAGATAAAAAAAAATATGACCAGGAAGGAGGGAAAAAAACCCAAGCAGATCTTTAATCTATTTGCATGAGAGACTGGTGGTAAGTGCAGATTCTGAGCACAAAGGAAGTGTTAGCACTGCTTTAGGCTGCTCTCTCGCTGCAGCTAAGAAGCTGTGAAAAAAAAACCCCACCCTTTCAGGGCTTAAATGTGAATGACTTGAACTCTCCTGTTACTAGGAAATCTTTTCAGAATCAGACAGAGCTGAGCAGGTTTTCAGTTAGTGATATCCCATTCATTCCTTCACCTCTTATCCTTCCCATGCTGATTCAGCTTGTAACAGCACGGGTTGAGGCTTTTGAAGTCTGATCAAAGATCCCACACTGGCTGAAGAGAGATGGAAATGGAGGCACCTTGCCTTTTGTGCTTCTCCTGCCTGTGAAAGCCATTGCTCCCTTGCAGCTATTGCCATCACCTAAAGCAGAATGCAGAATGCAGATTCCTCTGGAATTTGGCTGGCATCTGAGTTGCTGAATTATGACTAATCGCAGAGGCTGGCTACTGCTGAATGATTTGTTGCCCTCTGCTCATATGCTAATTGCTTCTCAGTCACACAAGCACAGAATCAACAAGGTTGGCAAATACCTCAGAGATCATCCAGTCCAACCTATCACTCAAATCCATCTAATCAACTAAACCATGGCACCAAGTGCCTCATCCAGGCTCTTCTTAAATACTTTCAGGGATGGTGACTCCACCACCTCCCTGGGCAGCACATTCCAGTGGGCAATCACTCTCTCTGTGTAGAACTTCTTCCTAACCTCCAGCCTAAACCTCCCCTGGCACAGTTTGAGACTGTGTCCTCTTGTTCTGGTGCTGCTTGCCTGGGAGAAGAGACCAAACCCCGCCTGGCTACAACCTCCCTTCAGGGAGTTGTAGAGAGCAATGAGGTCTCCTCTGAGCCTCCTCTCCAGGCTAAACAACCCCAGCTCCCTCAGCCTCTCCTCACAGGGCTGTGCTCCAGACCCCTCACCAACTTTGTTGCCCTTCTCTGGACACCTTCCAGCATCTCAACATTTTTCCTAAACTGAGGAGCCCAGAACTGGACACAGGACTCAAGGTGTGGCCTAACCAGGATCATCCAATTCTAACCCTCATGCCAACAGCCCCAGCTCTCTCAGTCTCTCTCCATAGCACAGCAGCTCCAGCCCTCTGCTCATCCTTGTGGCCCTTCTCTGGACACCTTCCAGCACCTCCAGATCCCTCCTGGAACAGAGGCTCCAGAACTGGACATGAAGCTCCAGCTGTGGTCTCAGCAGAGTGGAGCAGAGGAGGAGAATCCCCTCCTTGGCCCTGCTGGCCACACTTCTCTTGCTGCAGCCCAGGCTCTGCTTGGCTCTCTGGGCTGCAAGTGCTCACTGCTGGCTCCTGTTGAGCTTCTCATCCCCCAGCACCTCCCCCCTAGGTCCTTTTCTTGAGGGCTGCTCTCAAGCCACTCCCTACCCAGCCTATAACATGGACCAGGCTAACCAAAATACTTTGACTAGTCAGTAGCACTGTATCCACGAGCTAGCATTTTGCACCTATCTCAGCACTTTTTTCCTGCAGAGGAAAGATTTTATGGTTTCTCTGTAGTTCCTGGTGCAGGGCAAAGGCTGTGTTCTGCTGTCAGTTCATTTCAATTCACGTTGCATCTCATGATTGCCTGTTCATTGCTAAACAAATCATTGTTTGTGTTGTATGCAGCGTGGTAAACAATGCTTCAATATGACCCTAGCAAGGACCTAGCACCAGGTTTCCCCAGGTCCGTGAGGGTTGGGCAATGTTATCTGCAGAGGCTGGGGCCTGCTGAGTTCTGTTTTCCCTCACAGCCTGGTTATTGAAAGGACTGCTGGTAAATAAGGCACAGAAAACGGCATTAAAATGATTCCTGATGTCAGCAGTCACTGCTGCCTGGAACTGTCACATTGCTGTCATTGCACAGAGAGAGCAGGCCTCAGTGCCAGCTGGGTTGTGCAGTTCCTGAGGAGTATTTGTCCCTGCTCCCACATCCTGTGATCCTGGAATCGAATCGAATCGAATCGAATCGAATCGAATCGAATCGAATAGAATAGAATAGAATAGAATAGAATAGAATAGGAGTAGAATAGGATAGAATAGACCAGGTTGGAAGAGACCCTCAAGATCATCACATCCAACCTATCAACCAATCCAACCCACCTAAACAACTAAACCATGGCACCAAGCAGCCCATCAAGTCTCCTCCTGAACACCTCCAATGATGGTGACTCCACCACCTCCCTGGGCAGCCCATTCCAATGGGCAATCTCTCTCTCTGTTAGTGCCAGCCCTCAGTACTGGTACTGCCTGATTCAGTGTTTCTCAGTCAGCTGCTGACAAGTGAATTTTCTGGGGCTCCTTCCTAAGGAAGAAATGATGTGGGATTGAAACAGTCTTGCCTGAGGAGCATTAACCAGACTTTGGTGTTGAGGGAACAGTTTTAGATCCCTCCATACAACACACCTTATAAAGAACATAGAACCATAGAATTGTCAGGGTTGGAAGGGACCTCAAGGAGCAGCCAGTTCCATCCCCTGCTATGGGCAGGGACACCTCACACTACAGCAGGTTGCTCACAGCCACATCCAGCCTGGCCTGAAAAACCTCCAGGCATGAGGCTGCCACCACCTCCCTAGGCTAATAACATGCAATAGAAAAAACATATTCTGAGAGCTTGTAGCTTCATGCTTTGCTGCACTGAAATGTGGAGGGAAAAATTAGAAGCACTGAGAGATGCTGTGGTTCTGCCTGGGTGTTTGTGGTGCCAGGTAAGAGCAGGCACAAGGACCCCACTCCCTTTGTATGGCAATGAATGGATGAACACACAACAAACCAGCATCTGTGATAATGTATTGTAGCTTTGTAGATGCAGTGCCCCTTGAGTCTGTGTGTCTCCCAGGCAACCAGCACCAGAACAAGAGGACACAGTCTCAAGCTGTGCCAGGGGAGGTTTAGGCTGGAGCTTAGGAGGAAGTTCTACACAGAGAGAGTGATTGCCCATTGGAATGGGCTGCCTGGGGAGGTGGTGGAGTCACCATCATTGGAGGTGTTGAGGAGGAGACTTGATGGGGTGCTTGGTGCCATGGTTTAGTTGATTAGGTGGGTTGGATTGGTTGATAGGTTGGATGCAATGATCCTGAAGGTCTCTTCCAACCTGGTCTATTCTATTCTATTCTATTCTATTCTATTCTATTCTATTCTATTCTATTCTATTCTATTCTATAGAATAAACGGTGTCTGCCCATAGGCAGCCATCTCTTTTGGGGAACCCAAAGTAAGGATGTCTTAACGTTGCTGCAATGCACCAAGCCAGCCAAACCCCTCTTTTATTTTGCTTACAAGCAAGAGGTGACTCTTGGTGATGCCTTTTGAAATTTGCCTGCAGAAGCGAACGCTTGAAGGGAGATTCTGTTCCTGCAGCATGAAGCTCCCAAGATTTAGGCTTTATGGGTGCCAGCAGTACACTGTGAAACTTCTGCTGTCTGCCTGTGGAAAAGCATCTATTGCAATGCCAATAGAGAATGCATTCCACTGATCAGACAAGCCCTGTTGCCCTTTGCAGGAGCCAGCCATCTCACAGCAGGTGTGCATCTCCCTGTGCCTTTTGAAAGCAAACTTGCAGCCACTGTTCTGAGGGCAGAGGATTCCTTAGCTGACCAATTCCTTAGCAGGCTGCCTAGAGCAAAGCAATCACATTCCATGGGTGCCAAGAGCAACATCCTCACGTTGGCACCCTGGGATTGGAACGTGCTGCAGAGGCCACCTCCTGGACACGCTGGCACCTCTCATTGGGAAAAGATTGTAGCTTATAGATGTGGTTGGGTTTCACTGGTTAAGGGTTTGGTAGCAAAGAGTATAGAAACAGCCACTCTGAGAAACAGAATCATAGCAATCATAGGATGGTCTGGGTTGGAAGGGACCTCCAAAGGGCATCTAGTTCAACCCTCCTGCAGTCAGCAGGGACGTCCTCAACTAGATCAGGTTGCTCAGAGTCCTGTCAAGCATCACCTTGAGTATCTCCAGGGATGGGGCCTCAACCACCTCCCTGGGCAACCTGTGCCAGTGTTCCACTACCCTCCTCAGGGTAAAGAACTTGTTCCTAACATCCAAATAGTTACCCTTTGGTTAGGGACTGAGGTTAGGAGCACCTTGGGGAGTTTAGGGTTTCTAGGGACTTCTGCTTCTGTTAGTTAGCTTCTCTTATTTCTGGCCAGGGCTTGGGTGCCGGGATGCTGTTAGGGATCTGCCCAGGGCTTCGGTTAGCTGCTTCATCTGTTAAAGGCTTCCAGGACTTCTGCTGTAAGTGGGACTCCGAGGCTCTGTAATGCTGGGGATCCTACAAGGCAGCAATCAAGGACTTTTGGGAGGACTTCTGAGATCCTCTGCTCTCTGCACGTCCGGAATCTCGTTGCTGCACGGCAGCAGGGTTCCTGCCTTCATTCATCACCCAGTGGCTCCCGAGGAAGAGGAAGAACCACAAAGCGACGTTAGCCCTAATGGCTTCATCCACGGGCGTATTGCAGAGTCGTTGTGGTGCAGCACATGCTCCTTTTCATTTACTGTGCTGCAGCACAGGGTTATATTGTTTTGACAATGCACATCGGTGAGAGGCTTTTCTCAAGCTGAAAGCACACGACCAGTGCTTCAAAAAAACAACCACCGACAACGGCACAGCGCTCGAGGAGATCATTTTATTAATCCCCCACACAATATCCTTCCTGTGCAACAGAGCAGTTGGGATGGCAGAATCAATACCACAGTGCCCACCTGGGGATTGCTAAACACACAAATTAGCGCAGGGTGCTTCTGCACTGGCTAAGGAGGAGGAGTCTGCGTTCCCTCCGCCTTCTATTGCTGCGCCACGGAGGAGAGTTATGGCCACAAACAATCCGGAGGAACACAGGGGAGTGTGCCATGAATTGCCATGTTTAATAACAAGGCTGGAGGCTGCTCTTTGCAAGGCACAGCCGAAGAGAATGGCAAGCAGTGTGTAGGGTGGTAATGAATTAGTGCAAATCACAGAATCACTAAGGCTGGAAAATGCCTCAGAGATCATCAAGTCCAACCTATCGCCCAACACTTCCTGACGACCATGGCTCCAAGTGCCACATCCAATCCTCTTTTGAACACCTCCAGGGATGGTGGCTCCACCACCTCCCTGGGCAGCACATTCCAATGGTGAATGACTCTCTCTGGAAGAACCTTCTCCTCACCTCCAGCCTAAACTTCCCCTGGTGCAGCTTGAGACTGTGTCCTCTTGTTCTGGTGCTGGTTGCCTGGGAGAAGAGACCAACCCCCACCTGGCTACAACCTCCCTTCAGGTAGCTGTAGAGAGCAAGAAGGTCTCCCCTGAGCCTCCTCTTCTCCAGGCTAAGCAACCCCAGCTCCCTCAGCCTCTCCACATGGGGCTGTGCTCCAGACCCCTCCCCAGCCCTGTTGCCCTTCTCTGGACATGTTCAAGTGTCTCAATATCTTTAAACTGAGGGGCCCAGAACTGGGCACAGGACTCAAGGTGTGGCCTAACCAGTGCTGAGCACAGGGCACAATGACTTCCCTGCTCCTGCTGGCCACACTATTCCTGATACAGGCCAGGATGCCATTGGCCTTCTTGGCCGCCTGGGCACACTGCTGGCTCGTGTTCAGCCTACTATTGACCAGTACCCCCAGGTCCCTCCCTGCCTGGCTGCTCTCCAGCCACTCTGTCCCCAGCCTGTAGCACTGCATGGATTTTCTTGGGGGGGCTGCTTGGGCTCTCTATTGAATTTGGGGAGGGGGCTCAGGGGTCTTGGTGCCCCTCAGTGCTTTCCTTTAAAGCCCATCAATGGAGGGAAGCTAAACTGTAGTCTGGTCTGGCGATGCTCAGTCTTTATGGTGTAACAGACCAGTGCTGGAATGCTCAGAGCTGCTTCATGTTTATTCCACACCAGCAACATTCTTTTGTGTTGCTGGAGATCTAAAGAGATGCAGATTAGATATAATGAAATAATTTGATTTCTGGTGATGACAGAATGATCTAAATATACTTAGCAGGACCTGGTGACTGCCTGATCCAGTAATTGCTCAGCTGTGTACTTCTCCTCATAATCAATGCATTACTCAGACTATCTTCAGTGGAATTTATGACTTCATTTTCAGGTTTGTGCTGCTTAATCATTCAGTAGCTGGTCCCACAGAAAGCAGTGATCTGTACAGCAAAGAATCATGGTGTCAGGGGTCAGAGGTCTTTGTTTTCATTCCTTTGAAATCACTCTTTAATATTCTAGAAAGGGCAAAAAGCATGCAATTTGCATTTAAAGTACCACTTTCCTGCATTACATCCCTTTGAATATATCTTTGGGACAGTGGACATTTATCACAGCATTCCTCTTGACTCTGGGAACAGTGCAGAAGGTAGCTGGAGAGCCTTTGCGACTGAGCAAGGCGAGGCAATAAATCCAGCGCTGCCACAGGATTGCTATGGTAACCATCAAGCCTGCCAGGCTTCCAGCCCTACTGAAAGGTAGGTTCAATTCTCAGCTCATCAGCTCTCCCTGATGATTTACTTGTTGACACTGCACACTTGATGTAGCGGTGCTGATGCCCTCTTGCATCTCCAGGGCCTAACAGTGACACCCCATTTCAGAGGGCCGTACCCCGGAGCCGCCTCGGGACACTTGAAATTGTAGGATTGTCTTCCTGCAAGCAGATGCAGGAAGTGGCATCAATTACCAGAGTTCAAATCCTGTTTTAAGCTGCTGCAACTTTGTATGGAAGAAGAGACTCCCTTCACCCAGCAGTGTGCAGTGTGAGGTGGGAAATGAGACAAAAATTCCTTTTATTTACTTGAACCTTTATAGGAGGGAATAGGAGCAGCTCAGCCTGGTCTGCAGCTCCCTGTGCTGCAATTCAGCTCCACTTCCTCACTGCAGAGACAGAGAGTTTGGGCATGCAGGAGGGAGTTGTCTCTATCTGTCCTGCGAGCTAGCAATGTGCTCTGGTGGCCAAGAAGGTCAGTGCCAGCCTGGGGTGGATCGGAGGGGCTGTGGTCAGTAGGTCAAGAGAGGTTCTCCTCCCCCTCTACTCTGCCCTGCTGAGGCTGCATCTGGAGTATTGTGTCCAGTTCTGGGCCCCTCAGTTCAGGAAGGACCTCAGGGAACTGCTTGAGAGAGTCCAGCACAGAGCCACAAAGATGATTAGGGGAGTGGAAGATCTTCCTTATGAGGAGAGCCTGAGAGAGCTGAGGGCTCTGTAGCTTGGAGAGGAGGAGCCTGAGAGGTGACCTCATTGCTGTTGCTAAAGATGTGCAGGGTGAGTGCCCAGAGGCTGGAGCCAGGCTCTGCTGGGTGATGCCCAATGCCAGCACAAAGGGCAGTGGTGGAAGCTGAGGCAGAGGAAGTTCCATGGAAACAGGAGGAAGAATTTTTGACCTGTGAGGGTGACAGAACCCTGGAAGAGGCTGCCCAGGGGGTTGTGGAGTCTCCCTCTCTGGAGATATTCAAGCCCTGCCTGGATGTGTTCCTGTATGACCTGCTCTAGGTGATGCTGCTCTGGCAGGGGGGTTGGACTGGATGAGCTTTCCATGTCCTTTCCAGCCCCTAACACTCTGTGACTGTATCCTCCATGGAAATGATCTGTGGCTTTGAATAAGAGTGGCAGATGCTGTTCCACCTCAAACAGATGACTTGCAATGTTATGTTTTGCATTTGCCTTCCAGGATCTGAAGGGGGCCTGCAAGAAGGCTGGGGAGGGACTTCTCAGGCTATCAGGGAGTGATAGGACTAGGGGGAATGGAATGAAGCTGGAGGTGGGGAGATTCAGGCTGGTGGTGAGGAGGAAGTTCTTCAGCATGAGAGTGGTGAAGGCCTGGAATGGGTTGTCCAGGGAGGTGGTTGAGGCCCCGTCCCTGGAGGTGTTTAAGCCCAGGCTGGATGAGGCTCTGGCCAGCCTGATCTAGTGTGGGGTGTCCCTGCTCATGGCAGTGGGGTTGGAACTAGATGATCCTTGTGGTCCCTTCCAACCCTGACTGATACTGTGATACTATGATACGTGCCTTCTCCTCAGGGCAGGCTGGAGCTGCGTCAGCTGGGCCAAACAATCTGGGGATTGCTGACTGATGCCTGGGTATTCTTATTCTGGGAGCTGTTCCCCAGCTGCCTGAGGTCAACCCAAATGCCAGTGCTGTGTAAGTGAGCTGAAAGTGCTATTGTTGCTGAAAAAAAAAAAAGGGAGAAGAAGAAGAGCCTCTCCATATTAGTTTTTAGCATGCAAGTAGGCTCAGGAAGAGTGAAACTTCTGAAGACTGCTGCAGAAGAGGATGTGTGAGCATGGCTGTGTGTGTCTCTTGAGTGTGGTTCAATCCTCTGGCATCTAATCAGGTGTGAAATCTGATTGCCTGAGTGGTAGGCAGAGGCAATTCTTTTTTTTTACAGTTACAATATCTCTGTTATTAGTGGATTCCTCTCTGTGTGTGAGAGCCAAACTCAGCATTTGGCTTTTCTCTCAGTGGGGGCACTGATCAAATTTAACATCTCTGCTCTGATTCCTGTCTTCAAAAACACCCCAGGAACTTAATAGCTTTTTGCCTTCCACTTTCTGATGGAAGCTGACTGTTGCTATAAGGAGCAGATATGGGAGGGAATGTGTCCCCTCTCACCTGTGCCACCCTGTAATGGTCTTTCCCTAGGGAAAAACCCAACAAAAACAATAGGGAAACCCCCCTGCATGCTGTATCCTGTGTGCTGTTAGTCCAGCACCCTTTGAAATGGAACTACTGGCCAGAAAAAGCATGACTCAGTTTGAAATTACTTTCCCAGCTCAAAGATTCTGATGCCTGATGGCATCACTCATCCCATCTTCCGCTGCAAGGAGCATTTAAATACCTACAGCTTGAAGGATCTTTAGATAGAATAGAATAGAATAGAATAGAATAGAATAGAATAGAATAGAATAGAATAGAATAGAATAGAATAGAATAGACCAGGTTGGAAGAGACCTTCAAGATCATTGTGTCCAACACCACCTAATCAACTAAACCATGGCACCAAGCACCCTATCAAGTCTCCTATGTCCATCTCTTGCTTTCCTTAAAACAGTCTGTAAGGTTCCCCTCAAAACACTATATCCATATTGAAGAGCCACAGCACTGCTGGTAGTGCTGGTGGTGTGCGACAGTATCTCTTCCCCAGCATCTCTTCCCCAGCATCACTTCCCCAACATCTCTTCCCCAACATCTCTTCCCCAGCATCTCTTCCCCAACATCTCTTCCCCAGCATCTCTTCCCCAACATCTCTTCCCCAGCATCTCTTCCCCAGCATCTCTTCCCCAGCATCACTTCCCCAACATCTCTTCCCCAGCATCTCTTCCCCAGCATCTCTTCCCCAGCATCTCTTCCCCAGCATCACTTCCCCAGCATCATCTCTTCCCCATCTCTTCCCCAGCATCTCTTCCCCAGCATCTCTTCCCCAGCATCTCTTCCCCAGCATCTCTTCCCCAGCATCTCTTCCCCAGCATCTCTTCCCCAGCATCTCTTCCCCAGCATCTCTTCCCCAATCTCTTTCCCATCTCTTCCCCATCATCTCTTCCCCAGCATCTCTTCCCCAACATCTCTTCCCCAGCATCTCTTCCCCAGCATCTCCCCAACATCTCTTCCCCAACATGTCAGCATCTCTTCCCAGCATCTCTTCCCCAGCATCTCTTCCCCCAGCATCTCTTCCCCAGCATCTCTTCCCCAACATCTCTTCCCCAACATCCTTCCAACATCTCTCTCTTCCCCAGCATCTCTTCCCCAACATCTCTTCCCCAGCATCTCTTCCCCAGCATCTCTTCCCCAGCATCTCTTCCCCAGCATCTCTTCCCCAGCATCACTTCCCCAACATCTCTTCCCCAGCATCTCTTCCCCAGCATCTCTTCCCCAGCATCTCTTCCCCAGCATCTCTTCCCCAGCATCTCTTCCCCAACATCTCTTCCCCAACATCTCTTCCCCAGCATCTCTTCCCCAGCATCTCTTCCCCAGCATCTCTTTCCCAACATCTCTTCCCCAGCATCTCTTCCCCAGCATCTCTTCCCCAACATCTCTTCCCCAGCATCTCTTCCCCAACATCTCTTCCCCAGCATCTCTTCCCCAGCATCTCTTCCCCAACATCTCTTCCCCAACATGTCTTCCCCAGCATCTCTTCCCCAGCATCTCTTCCCCAGCATCACTTCCACAACATCTCTTCCCCAGCATCTCTTCCCCAGCATCTCTTCCCCAACATCTCTTCCCCAACATCTCTTCCCCAGCATCTCTTCCCCAACATCTCTTCCCCAGCATCTCTTCCCCAGCATCTCTTCCCCAACATCTCTTCCCCAACATGTCTTCCCCAGCATCTCTTCCCCAGCATCTCTTCCCCAGCATCACTTCCACAACATCTCTTCCCCAGCATCACTTCCCCAACATGCCACCCTTTGCCAGCTGGGAAGTATTCCACCTACTGGAAAATGCTAATGTTTGCCTGGGGAGTTCTTTGCTGCTCTGTGGGACATAACTGCTATTCATTTGTTGGTAGTAATCACTTCCATTAGTGTGAACCTCACATGAAGAGAACGTGGTGTTAATGTCGTGTCCAGCAGGAGCAGGGAGGGGATTGTCCCCTGGGACTCAGCTCTGGGGAGGACACACCTGAAGTATTGTGTCCAGTTTGGGGCACCTCAGTCCAAGAGAGATGTGGAGGTGCTGGAGCCAGGGCAGAGGAGGGCAAGGAAGCTGTGAAGGCCCCTCACACTCTTCCCCTGCTGCAGCTTGGGGTCCCACCCACAGGATGCAGTCATTCACAGACATCAGGAGAAATGTATTCCCTGTGAGTGTAACAGAACACTGCAACAGGCTGCCCAGGGGGGTTGTGGACTCTTCCTCTTTGGATGTGTTCCTGTATGACCTGCTCTAGGTGCACCTGCTCTGGCAGGGGCTGGACTGGATGAGCTTTGGAGGTCCCTTCCAGCCCCTAACATGCTGTGATTCTGTGAAATGGGAGAGCTTGGCTTGTGAGGGTATTGACCCTGACACATAGTGCTTTGATTATCTGAAGGCTTACTGAACTACTTTAGTGCTGTTCTTTTCAGTGACTGTAGCTTCCTTGCCAGCTGTCCCATCATCATTAATAGCTGTATTGATCCCACCATTCATTTTTATATTTAATTCATTACAGAAGTGCAACCACTGAAGAGGTGACATGATCCAGAGACCTCAGGGCACTAAATGGGAAGTTGAAAGAGGGAATCTATGAAATGCAGGGGACCCTTCCTTCTTCTTTCTCATGGGAGTTGTCCATGTTCTGGCATATTCCTTGCACTGTCATTTGGGTAGCTTTTGAGCTTTGTCTTGTCTGTCATAGAATCATAGAATTGTCAGGGCTGGAAGGGACCTCAAAGAGCATCCAGTTCCAACCCCCCTGCCATGGACAGGGACACCTCACACTACAGCAGGTTGCTCACAGCCACAGCCAGCCTGGCTGCAAAAACCTCCAGGCATGAGGCTTCCACCACCTCCCTGGGCAACCTGTGCCAGTCTCTCACCACCCTCATGGGGAGCAACTTCTTCCTCACATCCAATTTCAATCTACCCATCTCTAGTTTTGCTCCATTCCCCCCAGTCCTATCGCTCCCTGACACCCTCAAAAGTCCCTCCCCAGCTTTCTTGGAGCCCCCTTCAGATCCTGGAAGGCCACAATTAGGTCTCCTGGGAGCCTTCTCTTCTCCAGACTGAACAGCCCCAACTCTCTCAGTCTGTCTCCATAGGAGAGCAGCTCCAGCCCTCTGCTCATCCTCGTGGCCCTTCTCTGGACACCTTCCAGCACCTCCAGATCCTTCCTGGAACAGAGGCTTCAGAACTGGACAGAGAGCTCCAGGTGTGGTCTCAGCAGAGTGGAGTAGAGGGGGAGAATCACCTCCCTCAACCTGCTGGCTGTGCTTCTCTGGCTGCAGCCCAGGATGTGACTGGCTTTTTCCCTCCCCCTCTACACCTTGCTACCAGGAAGATTTTTATAGTTTGTTTGTTTGGTTTGTCTCATCAGTGTTATTTTCTATATTCCATCAGATTCCAGCACTACTGAAATAATAGGAAGCCATCCCATTGGAATGTGCTGCCCAGGGAGGTGGTGGAGTCACCATCACTGGAGGGGTTTAAGAAGAGCCTGGACGAGGCACTTGGTGCCATGGTTTAGTTGATCAGATGGTGCTGGGTGTGATAGCTTGGCCTTGATGGTCTCAAAGGGTCTTTTCCAACCTGGTTGATTTTGTGGTCTGTATTCTGACTCTAATGGAGTTTTCACTGTGAAAAAAAAAATCTCTATCAATGTATATCCTAAAATGGGCAAGCATTGATAAATGGCAGAGAACATAATTATCATCCATGGTTTTGCACTTAGAGAGCTCTGTGGTGCACTCACTTGTGCTTCTCCATACACTGTGCCCCTGAACAGTCAACAATTGTCTCAGTGCTTTAGTTTTAAAGCAAAACATTGATTAAAAATGATCTCATAAAATCCAAATGCACCAAAGTGCTGAAAGAAAGTCTTTGGTTTAGCCATACCTAGTTTTGGTTTCAAAGAGCATTGCTTCCTGGTGATGGAGATGAGGGAAGGGAATTGTTTGCAAAGCCAATCTGTGACAGTTCTGCTTCAAAGTCTAGAGCCTTGGAAGGGGTGGAAAATGGAGATAAGCAGGCACCTGAGCCTTAAATTGTGTGGGATGGTAGTAAATAGGCTGAAGATTTAGAGAAGGAGGTCTAGGGGGAGGAGAAATTGAACAGGTGCTTTAGCTGACATGTGTGGTGGGTTGAAAATTTACCCTAACATTAAATTGCCAGCCCAGCCCAGCTGGAAGCAAGTGGAAGCTGTGTTTACAAGCAAAGCTACACTCTGCAATGGAATGCAATGAGTGTGTACAAAATATCCAGGAGTTACAGTGTTGACAGGGATTTACAATTGATAAACAGCACAAGGACCCCCCTGGACAAAAGCCAGGGCAGCTGCTAACAGGAAGGATGTTGACCTGCTGGAATGTGTCCAGAGAAGGGCAACAATGTTGGTGAGGGGTTTGGAACACAAGCCCTAGGAGGAGAGGCTGAGGAGCTGGGGTTGCTTAGCCTGGAGTAGAGGAGACTCAGGGAAGACCTTATCACTCTCTACAACTACCTGAAAGGAGGTTGTAGACAGGGGAGATTGGTCTCTTCTCCCAGGCAAGCAGCACCAAAACAACAGGACACAGTCTCAGGCTTCACCAGGGGAAGTTTAGTCTCGAGGTGAGGAGAAAGTTCTTCACTGAGAGAGTCGTTCGCCATTGGAATGTGCTGCCCAGGGAGGTGGTGGAGTCACCATCCCTGGAGGTGTTCAAGAGGGGATTGGATGTGGCACTTGGTGCCATGGTCTAATCATGGGGCCTGTGGTGACAGGTTGGACTCGATGATCTTTGAGGTCTCTTCCAACCTTAGTGATACTGTGATGGGGGACAGCAGTATAAATCAAGTATGAGCAGGTGGTTGTTCTATGGCTCCTTCCCTTTGGAGACCACTGAGCTCTGAGTTTGAAAGGTGTAGGCAGGGCTTGCAGAAGAGAAATGTGTGATGGTGACTGACAGGCAAAGCAAGAGGAGCAAAGGGAGCCATGTTTTCACTTAAGCCTGTCCAGGATCAGACCTTGGGAAACATGAGATGTTGCTTGTGTAAACTGTGCCTAATCTGTGCCAGGCTGTGTCACAATGAGACATTATCACAGCCTGCTCTGGGATAGATTGCCAGAGGCAAATGCTTGTGTGATCACTCCCCCAAGTGCATGAATAAATGAACTCTGCATGCTGTCAGCTCTAACATCTCATCTGCTGGCAGCCAGTTGCCACTGGGGAAGCCTGGTTGGCAAGTGGCAGAAGGGCCCTTTACACCCAAGAAGAGGGAAGAGAGAGGCAGAGCACATTAGACTATATGCTTTTGGGTTCTTGCTAATATTTTTCCAAGCATATTGGGGAACTTTATCAGTTGTTTACATACATTATCACTAAGTCAATGCATTGCTGATTGTGAGAGGTACACAGTATTGCAAAGTCTACATTTCTTTCTGAATTGATTTTGCTGTTCTGGAGCCTCTGTTCCAGGAAGGATCTGGAGGTGCTGGAAGGGGTCCAGAGAAGGGCCACGAGGATGAGCAGAAGGCTGGAGCACCTCTCCTATGGAGACAGACTGAGAGAGTTCAATATGGAGAGGAGAAGTCTCCCAGGAGACCTTCTTGTGGCCTTCCAGTATCTGAAGGGGGCTCCAAGAAATCTGGGGAGGGACTTTTGAGGGTGTCAGGGAGTGATAGGACTGGGGGGAATGGAGCAAAACTAGAAATGGGTAGATTGAGATTGGTTGTTAGGAAGAAGTTGTTCCCCATGAGGGTGGTGAGAGACTGGCACAGGTTGCCCAGGGAGGTGGTGGAAGCCTCATGCCTGGAGGGTTTTAATGCCAGGCTGGATGTGGCTGTGAGCAACCTGCTGTAGTGTGAGGTGTCCCTGTCCATGGCAGGGGGTTGGAACTGGATGCTCCTTGAGGTCCCTTCCAACCCTGACAGTTCTATGATTCCATGATTACACATCCTATAGAACTCCAGCTCCAGGCTAGAGCAGAGCCTGGCACAGCCCTTGGTGAGTTTAGGGTGAGGACATCTGCACACACAATGGCACTGAATTACAGCAGCCCGTGAGGAGCAGCTTCCAGTTGGTAAACACAGAACACACTGGTGTGTTGAAACTGGATGATCATAGAATCAGTAAGGTTGGAAAAGACCTCAGATGATCAGAGATCATCAAGTCCAACCTACTACCTGATACCTAACACCTCCTGACAACTAAACCATGGCTCCAAGTGCCACATCCAAGCCTTTTCTGAATGCCTCCAGTGATGGTGACCCCACCACTTCCCTGGGCAGCACATTTCAACAGCCAATCTCTCTTTTTGGGAAGAACTTTCTCTTCACCTCCAGCCTAAACCTCCCCTGGCACAGCTTGAGACTGTGTCTTCTTGTTCTGGTGCTGGGTGCCTGGGAGAAGAGACCAACCTCTGCCTGGCTACAACCTCCCTTCAGGTAGCTGTAGAGAGCAATAAGGTCTCCCCTGAGCCTTCTCTTCTCCAGGCTAAGCAACCCCAGCTCCCTCAGCCTCTCCACATGGGGCTGTGCTCCAGACCTCCTAAGTCCATGCTGGCTGGACCTGATCCCTTGGCCATCCTGCAGGTGTGCTGTGATTGCCCCCAAGATGATCTGCTCCATGATCTTGCCTGGTACTGAGGTCAGGCTGACAGGTCTGGAGTTTCCAGGTTCCTCCCTCCAGCCCTTCTTCTGGATCCTTGAGGTCCCTTGCCACCCCAACAATTCTATGGTTCCATTATTATGTGGGTCTATGGTTCTATAGCAACCTGTTACAGTTGTCTCCCATAATGAGGTGTTTTAGTGATAGGAACAGCAAGTGTTTGCTTTCTGCCTGAATCAAAGGAGGATTCTGCTCATAGGGAAACTCCTGAATATCTTACTGGTGTTTTGGCTGGCACTATGTATGACACTAGACAGAGTACAAGGAAAGCTCTTGAACAGTAATTTGTCTGCTTTTATGCTCAACTACATTCAGCCAGGCTGAACTCTGCTCACTCATGAAAGTATCTCTGCTGCTTGGTAATTGGAATTTATCTCCTCTCATACACCTCATCCCTTTTATCAGAGGTAATTAACCTTGTGACTGACTCAAAGCACCTTTGGTGTCTGCTAATAAAAGTCTCTTAAAAGCATCCATCTCAGGTGTTTGAAAAAGGGAAGTTAAGGTGAGACTCTCACCAGTGAGATGAGTTGTGAGGGTTTCTCTCTTGCCTTGCTTTGTCTGTAACCTTGCCCATTTTTGCCAGGGTGGGGCTTGGGTGTATTTGGGCCTGGTTTGTTCTAAGAGATGTTTGTCTTCTTCTGGTTTTACTCTTATTTCAGCGTGCCTCTTGTTCCACATCTCCAGTGAGCAGAGTCTTCAAACACTTTGCACCACTTAGTGTTTTCCTTTGTGTTTCCCTGGAGGTTTGTTGTTTGCAGCCAGCCTGCAGAGCCATGCTTTTGGAAGGATTTCCATCCATGCTTGTTGGTGTCTCCTCTCCCCTCAGACCTGCACAGCTGGTGAAGATGTCTGGGCTTCGAAGACATCACAGGTTCCTTGGTTACACTGAACTACATCTGATAACCTTGTTGATTCATAGGCAGTATTGGGCTGCAGCATTCTCCTCTAGTGAAGTTAATTTCTCAGACACAGCCTGCCAGCTTTTCTGTGCTGAAGTATGTATTTGCTTTGCATACAGGTTCGAGTTTCAGGAGCTCCATATTGGTCTGAAGTCTTTGCTTTTCAGAATAGAATAGAATTATCCAGGTTGGAAAAGACCTTCGAGATCATCGAGTCCAACCTATGACCCAACACCATCTGATCAACTAAATCATGGCACCAAGGGCATCATCCAGGCTCTTCTTAGACACCTCCAGGGATGGTGACTCCACCACCTCCCTGGGCAGCACATTCCAATGGCCAATCTCTCTGTCTGGGAAGAATTTCTTCCTAATATCCAGCCTGAACCTCCCCCTCTCAGCCATGCTCAGAGTAAGAAAATGGCACTGCCTTTGAGATGAAGCTCAGTGTGCCCGGGCAGCCAAGAGGGCCAATGGCATGGAATCATGGATCATGGAATCAATAAGGTTGGAAAAGACCTCAAAGTTCATCAAGTCCAACCTGTCACCCAGCACCTCATGACTATTAAACCAGGGCCATGCCCAATATCCTCTTGAACACCTCCAGGGATGGTGACTCCACCACCTCCCTGGGCAGCACATTCCAATGGCAAACAACTCTCTCTGTGAAGAACTTTTTCCTCACCTCAAGCCTAAACTTCCCCTGGTGCAGCTCCCTCAGTCTCTCCTCACAGGGCTCCTCACCAGGGAGGTGGTGGAAGCCTCATTCCTGGAGGTTATGAAGGCCAGGCTGGAGGTGGCTGTGAGCAACCTGCTGTAGTGTGAGGTGTCCCTGGCCATGGCAGGGGGTTGGAACTGGCTGATCCTTGTGGTCCCTTCCAACCCTGACAGCTCTGTGACTCTGTGGTTATTCAGTGAGTGCTGCTTCACGCTCTGGAAAAATTGCCTTATTTGACCTGAAGCTCTTACAGGAGAAAATCTCAGTGATAAAGCTTAACTGCTTTATATCATAGCAGAACAACTTAATTCTACATCTATGCAGAGCATACTGCTGCATTTGAGACTCATTATGGACCGTATCAAAGATGCTATATTGATGATCAGCTGGAAAAGACAGTGGATAATTACAAGAGTGCTCAAGAAGCTTTAGGTGATTTCCTAGGGCGGTGTTGCTTGTTTCATGAAGGTGGCATTTGCCAGGGGTTTCTATGTGCATAAGTATTCCCTCTTTTTCACTCTTTTCCTGCCCATAGCACAGTTTATAATCCTTTGGGTTGTCTTTTCTGTTAGCTTTTCCTCTCCTTTTGGCACGTCTCAGTTGAGTCAGGATGATTTTCAAGGCCCGCCTGGATGTGTTCCTCAGGGATCTGCTTTAAGGGATCCTGCTGTGGCAGGTGGGGGTTGGACTCATCATTAGGTCCCTTCCAACCCCCACTATTCTGTGATTCTGGGATAAAACAATCTCTGCATGCAATGCTGATTCCTTTATTCTTGGGGGTCCTAGTGGATGGAAGGTTGACCATGAGCTGGCAATGTGCTTTTCTGCTCAAGAATCCTGGGGTGGATTGGAAGGGCTGTGGTTACTAGGTCAAAAGAGGTTCTCCTTCCCCTCTACTCTGCCCTGGTGAGGCCACATCTGGAGTATTGTGTCCAGTTCTGGGCCCCTCAGTTCAGGAAGGACCTCAGGGAACTGCTTAAACGAGTCCAGCACAGAGCCACAAAGATGATTAGGGGAGTGGAAGATCTTCCTTATGAGGGGAGCCTGAGGGAGCTGAGGGCTCTGTAGCTGGGAGAGGAGGAGCCTGAGAGGTGACCTCATTGCTGTTGATAAAGATGTGCAGGGTGAGTGCCCAGAGGCTGGAGCCAGGCTCTGCTGGGTGATGCCCAATGCCAGCACAAGGGGCAGTGGTGGAAGCTGAGGCAGAGGAAGTTCCATGGAAACAGGAGGAAGAATTTTTCCCTGTGAGGGTGACAGAACCCTGGAAGAGGCTGCCCATGGGGGTTGTGGAGTCTCCCTCTCTGGAGGTATTCAAGCCCTGCCTGGATGTGTTCCTGTGTGATCTGCTCTAGGTGATCCTGCTCTGGCAGGGGGGTTGGACTGGATGAGCTTTCCATGTCCTTTCCAGCCCCTAACATTCTGTGATTCTGTTATTCAGGATGCTTGCTTGCTTTGTACAACATGATTCATCCTCTGCTTGACCTACAAAGGCCTTTTGGTCATCTAATGCACTGTTCCCTGATGCTATACACTCTCTTCTAATGCTTTTTGTTTCCCTGCTCAGTATTATTTCCTTCTCTTTACTGATCTCCTTGTTCCATTTGTTTATTTCTTCCTTCCTCCCTCTTTTCCTCTGGGAAATAGCAGCTGCTGGACTTAGGTAACTGATGCACACCAGATCAAAGGGCTTAAGATGGGTCTGTAATCTGAAAGCTCATTTCAGTTGCAGTGTATAAGGGACACTTGGAAGCTTCCTCAATCAAAACATTGAGATAGTTGCTTTATGCTCATTTTTCATTATACTCAGGAAGCTACTTCTAAAGAAGCCCAGGTACTGACACAAACCACCCAAATGCCTGAGCAGTGATGGGAAGGTCACTCCAGCATGGTTTATGGCAGGGAAAGTGCTGGATTCTTTGTGAACTTTATGTCAAAGGGAGAACTGTGTCTAAAGCCACTTGCCTCCTAACCAAGATTATTGACTCTTTAGCTGGGGACAATCCCTGCCCCAGACATTGTCACTGCAGTTTTGGGGCTCAAAGTGGTGGTTACAGGGGGATAGCAGATACCCAAAAGCTTGTATGGATGGGGATGGTTTATTCCATTGAACTCCCAAACCCCACATGCATTGAAGTACAGATGCAGCTTTCAGGACAGTTCTCCAGGTGCATAACCACTCCTGTGACATCATTCAAAGTAGCTCTAATTGTAGTTAAGATTAACAGAGGCTTCATTCAGCTTGGCCTCCATCAGCAATAGTGTGGCCAGCTTGAGCAGGGAAGTCATTCTGCCCCTGGACTCAGCAGTGGTTAGGCCACTCCTTGAGGACTGTGTCCAGTGCTGGGCTCCTCAGTTTAAGAAGGACATTGAGACACTTGAGTGTGTCCAGAGAAGGGCTCAAGGTGAGGAGAAAGTTCTTCCCAGAAAGAGTAATTGGCCACTGGGATCACAGTATCACCAAGGTTGGAAGAGACCTCAAAGATCATCGAGTCCAACCTGTCACCACAGGCCCCATGACTAGACCATGGCACCAAGTGCCACATCCAATCCCCTCTTGAACACCTCCAGGGACGGTGACTCCACCACCTCCCCGGGCAGCACATTCCAATGGCGAATGACTCTCTCAGTGGAGAACTTTCTCCTCACCTCCAGCCTAAACTTCCCCTGGCACAGCTTGAGACTGTGTCCCCTTGTTCTGGTGCTGGTTGCTAGAGAGAAGAGACCAACCCCTTCCTGGCTACAACCACCCTCCAGGTAGTTGTAGAGAGCAATGAGGTCACCTCTGAGCCTCCTCTTCTCCAGGCTAAACAACCCCAGCTCCCTCAGCCTCTCCTCACAGGGCTGTGCTCAAGGCCTCTCCCCAGCCTTATTGCCCTTCTTTGGACACGTTCAAGTGTCTCAATGTCCTTCCTAAACTGAGGGGCCCAGAACTGGACACAGGACTCAAGGTGTGGCCTAACCAGTGCAGAGTACAGGGGCACAATGACCTCCCTTCTCCTGCTGGCCACACTGTTCCTAATGTAGGCCAGGATGCCATTGGTCTTCTTGGCCACCTGGGCACACTGCTGGCTCATGTGTAGGCAGCTCTCAACCAGCACCCCCAGGTCCCTCTCTGCCTGGCCGCTCTCCAGCCACTCTGCCCCCAGCCTGTAGCTCTGCATGGGGTTCCTGTGGCCAAAGTGCAGCACACGGAATTGTGCTGCCCAGGGAGGTGGTGGAGTCCCCATCCCTGGAGGTGTTCAAGAAAGGCTTGGATGTGGCCCTTGGAGCCATGGTTTAGTTGTCAGGAGGTGCTAGGTATTAGGTAATAGGTTGGACTTGGTCTCTGAGGTCTTTTCCAACCTGGCTGATTCTGTGATTCGTGGACAGCTGTAACAAAACTGTGCATTGGTTTTCTGTCCTCATCTCTGCAGAGCAGAGCTCTCCCTACCATTTCTTTCATTTTTAATGCATCTTATCCATGTTTTTAGTCCATAAAACTAATCCTTGACTAATAATACTGATAGAGAAAAGCCTATGTGCAATACACTTCTCTGGTTGGAAGGTTAGATGCTGCCATTCAGCTTCCCCAGGAGAAATAAAATGAAGCAGCGTTGGAGTCACTGATGGCAAGGCAGGAAATGGCTCGGGCATGCTTGCTTCCTTAGCCTTGCCCTCAAACATCATTCTGTTCTCCTGCTTATTGGATATTGACTTATTGGCATCAGGATTTAGACTTCACCATGAATAAATGATGAGGGCAAAATGATACTGCTGTCCAAGAATAATCAGACGTGCTGGATGCTGCTTTCAGCAGGATGCTCAAGCTCTGTTGGCAGTGGTTTCTGTCTCCTGTAAGGCAGTCATGAGACAAGGGAATTGTGCTTCTGACTTTGCACTGTTACTGATAAGTTCTTAGTGTGAAGCTATTGGAAGATATATAGCTCTGTGTGAAGCACTCACTAAAATTATTGGTAAAAGGGTAAGTAATTTGGGGAAGAGCTACAGGGATTTGGGGAAGAAGGCAAAAGAAGATTGCATAGAAAGTGGGGGTGGATTGAAAATGTCTTTTAATAGTGAACCATTTGTGCTCAGGTGTGCCCCTGAGCTCCTGGCGTCTTGAGCTCACCAACTGCACAAGCTTAACCAGCATGTAAGGCTGGTGCCAGTGAAGGCTTTCTCCTGTTGCTGGCTCTGGGAGCAGCTGGGCTCAGCCATGTGTAATGAAATACAGAATCAAGCAGGTTGGAAAAGACCTGAGATCATCAAGTCCAGCCTATTCCCTAATACCTAACACCTCCTGACAACTAAACCATGGCTCCAAGTGCCACATCCAAGCCTTTTTTGAACACCTCCAGGGATGGAGACTCCACCACCTCCCTGGGCAGCACATTCCAATGGCCAATTACTCTTGCTGGGAAGAACTTTCTCCTCACCTCCAGCCTAAACCTCCCCTGGCACAGCTTGAGACTGTGTCCTCTTGTTCTGGTGCTGGTTGCCTGGGAGAAGAGACCAACCCCCACCTGCCTACAACCTCCCTTCAGGGAGTTGTAGAGAGCAAGAAGGTCTCCCTGAGCCTCCTCTTCTCCAGGCTAAGCAACCCCAGCTTCCTCAGCCTCTCCTCACAGGGCTGTGCTCCAGACCCCTCCCCAGCCTCGTTGCCCTTCTCTGGACATGTGACTAGGGATTGACCCAGTGGCTTTGTGGGCTGAAGCCTGTCATGATACCTCTGTGTTACACATGTGTGTCACTTTGGAGTATGACTATTTAGTCCTTTGGAGAAGACTTATGGGAAGGGCAGTGGAGTGCTGAATGCTTTCAGGTAGCTTTGCCCTTCGGCTTTGCTGATTGGAGTCCACCTTTAAGGGATATCCCAAGCTGGGCAGGAAACTTAGGCGTGCAGCACCACAGACTCTGTCTTGGTTTAAATGTAGGTACAAGCCCACATTCATTTTTGGATTGTCATAGTGGACATTTGGCAAGGGGAAGCAGCCCCTCTGCGGGCAGTGGTGAGGAAGGAATTGCACACGTGGTCTGTATTTTGCAGTAACTAAGTGGCAGCAGGCACCCCATGAAGTTCACAGCTGCTGCCCCTAAATCTTGCTTGTGTTTCCCTGTAATCCTACTCTGGGACTCTTACAGAATTTACAGGGATAACCAGGTTGGAAAAGAGCTTCAAGATCAAGTCCAACCTATCACCCAACACCATCTAATCAACTAAACCATGGCAGCAAGTGCCTCATCCAGACTCTTCTTAAATACTTTCAGGGATGGCGACTCCACCACCTGCCTGGGCAGCACATTCCAATGGCCAATCTCTCTGTGAAGAATTTCTTCCTGACATGCAGCCTAAACCTCCCCTGGCGCAGCTTGAGACTGTGTCCTCTTGTTCTGGTGCTGGTTGCCAGGGAGAAGACACCAACCCTCACCTGGCTACAGCCTCCCTTCAGGTAGTTGTAGAGCGCAAGAAGATCTCTCCTGACCCTCCTTCTCTTCTTCCAAGAAGCAGTAGGAAGCTGTCCTCTCAGGGGGCACAGGGCCTGCCATCAATGCAGGCACACAGGGGAAAGGACCCATCCCTGCTGTGAGGTTCAGCATCGTGCTGTGAGGTTCAGCATCGTGCTGCGAGGTTCAGCATCGTGCTGCATCCTGCATCCCAGCTAACATTTTCCACAAGAGAGCTGGATGCTCGTCCCCATCTGCTCATCACCTGAACCGAGAGGCAGCAGTCTGTCCCCACTGATTTTAGTTATGAAGGAAAGAGATCCTTTAATATTCTGCTGCTGTGCCTTTGTGGAGAGGCCAGAAGTGTCATCTGGCCCCCAACACCAGCCCAGGCAAATGGAACCTATTCATTACTGCCAAACTGTCGTGTTTACACTGGGGGAGCCGTGGCCTTAAACAAATTGTCCTCACTTCCAAGTACAATACTCTGGCTCCTTGGTATTGCTTTCAGCCTTTGAAGATGAAAGTGTCAACATGTTATTAATTCTACAGTGGCAAGCTCCTGGCACCAGTCACTCAGATGGAGAGCTGTGATAAAGTGAAGCGGTTTCAGGTTACAGCCAGCTCAAGGCAGACGTAGCAACCTCATGCACAGCATCTTCAGGCGAAATACTGAGGTGGGATTGGTGACCTTTGATTGATTGTTTCTCCCCCACACCGAGGGCCCAAGCTGATGAAATCCCCTGCCCTTGTGAGACAGGGTGCAGCCATTCATTTCTGTCCTGACACCCCAGCAACTGGGGCCAGAAATGGCTCTTGAAAAGTGAATTGCAATTGATGCAAGTAGCAGGTAGTGCAGAGGCCCCACCTGGAGCTCTGTGTCCAGTTCTGGAGCCTCTGTTCCGGGAAGGATCTGGAGGTGCTGGAAGGGGTCCGGAGAGGATGAGCAGAGGGCTGGAGCTGCTCTGCTATGGAGACAGACTGAGAGAGTTGGGCTTGTTCAGTCTGGGGAGGAGAAGGCTCCCAGGAGACCTTCTTGTGGCCTTCCAGTACCTGAAGGGTGCTACAAGAAAGCTGGGGAGGGTCTTTTAAGGGTGTCAGGGAGTGATAGGACTGGGGGATGGAGCAAAACTAGAAATGGGGAGATTGAGATTGGATGTGAGGAAGAAGTTGTTCCCCATGAGGGTGGTGAGAGACTGGCACAGGTTGCCCAGGGAGGTAGTGGAAGCCTCATGCCTGGAGGTTTTCAGGCCAGGCTGGCTGTGGCTGTGAGCAACCTGCTGTAGTGTGAGGTGTCCCTGCCTGTGGCAGGGGGATTGGGACTGGCTGATCCTTGAGGTTCTTTCCAACCCTAACAATTCTATGATTCTGTGCAGAGATGAGTGCAGGGTGAGACTGTGCATTGCCCTGGCAGTGCCTTGCACCTTTCCTGAAACTGTTCCCATCTCTTCCAAACAGCAGCAAATGCAAGTAATAAGTCTTTGCATGTTCATTGGAAGAAGAGTACCAGGCTGCTTTTATCTCTGCAGCTAAGGAGAGAGAACCATGAGTGATGCTAAGGAGAGTGAGGGTGAAGCACGCAGGAGGGAACTGTTCATTGTCTTCACTGGTGATATTGTCAGCGAGATTGAGTGATAAGCCTGAAGCGTGGGATGCCTTTGAGGACATGCTGGAGGGGTGGGTTGAGGAGAATCTCATGAGGTTCAATAAGGCAAAGTGGGAGGAACCTACATTGGGGCAATCCTAGATATCAATACAGACTGGGGGATGATGAATGGAGAGCAGCCCTGCAGGAAAGGACGTGGGGGTGCTGGTGGGTGAGCAAGAGCTAACAAAGGCAAATCATGTCCTGGGCTGCATAAGAAGAAACATAGTCAACAGGTTGAGAAAGGTGATTCTGCCACTCTGCTCTGCTTTGTTAAGACCTCACCTGGAGTACTGCATCCAGCTCTGGAGCCCTCAACACAGGAAGGACATGGACCTGATGGAGAGGGTCCAGAGGAGGGCCACAAGAATGACCAGTGGGCAGGTGCACCTCTGCTACTTGGCTGAGGGAGCTGGGAGTGTGCAGCTTGGAAAAGAGGAGGCCTAATAGCAGCCTGCCAGTACCTGAAGGGGGCTACAGGAAGGCTGGAGAGGGACTGTTTACAAATGCCTGCATCAATAGGATGAGGGGCAGAGAAGAGTAGCTTTAGATTGGATATTAGGAACAAGTTCTTTACCGCGAGGTTGGTGGAATGCTGGAATAAGTTGCCCAGGGAGGTAGTTGGGGCCCCATGCCTGGAGATATTCAAGGTGAGGCTCAACAAGGCTCTGACCAACCTGATCAGTTGGGGATGTCCTTGCTGACAGTGTGGGGTGTCAGACTGGACGAGCTCTGGAGGTGCCTTCCAACCCAGACCATTCTGTGGTTCTATGATTCTATGAAGTGAGAAGGCTCAGTGCTGTGTGCAGAGGGCAGTCCTCTCCCCCATGAAGCCCTGCTGAGGGTGTGGAGAATTCCTCTGCAAGAGACAGTCCTGGGAGTAGCTGAATGTGTGTTGAGAGTCCATGCTGAGGTCATGTGCTGGCAGCACAAGAAGTGTACTGTCATTTGGAGCTGGCTGCATTTTTACATGTAAATCACTGAACAAAACCCACCAAGAGAAACACAAAACTCCACCAAGCTGCTTTTGCTTAACAGAATGTAATCCAATCTTAATGCATGCAGCCTAAACTTTTAAGGAGCTTTCACTTAATGGGACAAATGTTGATTTGCTGTGTTCCTCTCTTTTTTCTTAATGGATGCTGGGGATGCATTTGAAATGCATTGCAAGACACCAACACAATTTTGATGCTAGCAATGTATCTGGGTTTGTGTGTGTTTGTCTATGGTTGCTTTCCTGTTTTTATGCTAGGCTGTAATGCAGGAGCCCTATTACCCATCCTGCAGCTTGCAAGATAAGCAGCAATTAAATGACTTGCTGGGACTAATTAAAAATGATTCTTGCTGTTCACTACTTACTCTGTAGAATCACAGAATTGTCAGGGTTGGAAGAGACCTCAAGGATCAGCCAGTTCCAACCCCCCTGCCATGGGCAGGGACACCTCACACTACAGCAGGTTGCTCACAGCCACATCCAGCCTGGCCTGAAAAACCTCCAGGCAGGAGGCTTCCACCACCTCCCTGGGCAACCTGTGCCAGTCTCTCACCACCCTCATGGGGAACAACTTCTTCCTCACATCCAATCTCAATCTCCCCATTTCTAGTTTTGCTCCATTCCCCCCCATCCTATCACTCCCTGACACCCTCAAAAGTCCCTCCCCAGCTTTCTTGGAGCCTCCTTCAGATCCTGGAAGGCCACAAGAAGGTTTCCTGGGAACCTTCTCTTCTCCAGTCTGAACAGCCCCAACTCTTTCAGTCTGTCTCCATAGTAGAGCAGCTCCAGCCCTCTGCTCATCCTCATGGCCCTTCTCTGGATACCTTCCAGCACCTCCAGATCCTTCCTGGAACAGAGGCTCCAGAACTGGACACAGTGCTCCAGGTGGGGTCTCACCAGAGAGCAACTTTCACACAGAGCGACTTGTACTTGAAAATCTGAGGCAGGGCTGTCTGTCCCTTATATACCTTCCAGCTGATGTGTGAAGGTTGCCTGCTCACTTGGAGGTGGGAAAATGTTCCTCCTCTTTACCAGACTCTTAGGCCACTGTGCATCTCTTTCCTGCTCTGCTAGGGCAGAATCTCAGCTGTGCTTTTCAGAAGGTGAGCACAATGCCCCAGGTGTTGGAGCTGTGTGATCTGTCAGGTTCATGCTGAAAGAAGGCTTCATGTGTGCACATAAGGGAGGGGGATATCAGTCTCCACATCAACAACAACCCAACCTTGTTCTGCATTCATTCCAGCCAGCCTGGGCTTTATGAGCTTTCTAATTTCTGTATAGGAAGACTGGTGTAGTGAAACAACCATAAAAATGATGGAAATCAAGCACACCATTGGAAAGAGATAAGGCTTAGGAAGGTGTTTCAATTGCATGCTAAGCGTTCTTTTATTGAGATGTCTGTCATAATGGAAGCTTTTAGTGAAGGTATTTACTGCCTACATCTGAACTCAGAAATACTGGAGACTTATGGCACTCCCTGAAATCACAGAATCACAGAATCAGCCACATTGGAAGAGACCTCCAAGATCATCAAGTCCAACCGATCACCCACCCCTAAAGAGTGAACCAGACCATGGCACTAAGTGCCTCGTCCAGGCTTTGCTTAAACGCCTCCAGGGACGCTGACCCCCACCACCTCCCTGGGCAGCACATTCCAATGGCCAATCTCTCTGTATGGGAAGAACTTCTTTCTAAGATCCAGCCTAAACCTCCCTCTGCACAGCTTGAGACTGTGTCCTCTTGTTCTGGTGCTGGTTGCCTGGGAGAAGAGACCAACCCCCACCCAGCTGGGCAGGGACGGGCTTGAGAGCAGCCCTGAAGGTGCTGGTGGAGGAGAAGCTCAACAGGAGCCAGCAGTGAGTACTTCCAGCCCGGAAAGCCAAGCAGAGCCTGGGCTGCAGCAAGAGAATTGTGGCCAGCAGGGCCAGGGAGGGGATTCTCCCCCTCTGCTCTGCTCTGCTGAGACCACAGCTGGAGCACTGCGTCCAGTTCTGGAGCCTCTGTTCCAGGAAGGATCTGGAGGTGCTGGAAGGTGTCCAGAGAAGGGCCACAAGGATGAGCAGAGGGCTGGAGCTGCTGTGCTGTGGAGACAGACTGAAGGAGTTGGGGCTGTTCAGTCTGGAGAAGAGAAGGCTCCCAGGTGACCTAATGGTGGCCTTCCAGGATCTGAAGGGGACTACAAGAAAGCTGGGGAGGGACTTTTAGGGTGTCAGGGAGTGATAGGATGGGGGGAATGGAGCAAAACTAGAAATGGGTAGATTGAGATTGGATGTTAGGAAGAAGTTGTTGCCCATGAGGGTGGTGGAGACTGGCCAGGTTGCCCAGGGAGGTGGTGGAAGCCTGGAGGTTTTGAAGGGCAGGCTGGATGTGGCTGTGAGCAACCTGATCTAGTTTGAGGTATCACAGTATCACAGTATCACCAAGGTTGGAAGAGACCTCAAAGATCATCGAGTCCAACCTGTCACCACAGACCTCACGACTAGACCATGGCACCAAGTGCCACATCCAATCCCCTCTCGAGCAGGTGCCCCTGCCCATGGACCTGGCTGGTTCCTGACAATTCTGTGAGTCCATGATTTGTTTCTCTGACTTTCTGGACTTCAAAGGAAAAAATAAAAACCAAACCTCCTCCATGAAGCTCTAAGAGTATTTTCTGAAGAGCTGAAGGCTGCTTATTTCTGGCTCTTCCAGGGCTTTAAATATCAGTAGAGTGTAATCAATTGTAGCCACCAACGTGGGTCTCCATAAGCTGGCATAAGGTTTTGAATGCACAAGCGAGATGATCCCAGCTCTTGGAATCTTACAGTATGAGTAAGCACTGCAGAGGAAGCTTTATTCTCCTTATTAAAGGTGAATTGAATCTCACTGAAAGGAAACAGATAATCTTTTGGCAGAAGTCAGTCAAAGAACTGATTTTCATTGAAAGCTTTCCCCCTCCTTATGGACTTGCTCAAAGTGAGGTGGATAAGAACAAAGAGAGGCAATCAGGTTTCCTGAGTTTCTGCCCTGCATCTTCACCAGCCAGCCTGGGCACCTTTCTTTTTTGTATCTATCTTAAAAAGAATTGAATTACCTTATTAAGAGAGGGCAGAACCCCTGAGTTAGTGCCAGAGAAACTGATGAAATACTTTATGCTGATAGAAAGCTCCTTTGGTTATTATTAAACAGAATCCCACACCACCTCCTGGCCTCCAAGCTGGTGACACATGGGTTTGATGGGTGGACCACTAGATGGATACAGAACTGGCTTGATGGCCGCACCCAAAGAGTGGCTGTCAATGGGTCATAGAATCATAGAATCAGTCAGGGTTGGAAGGGACCACAAGGATCATCTAGTTCCAACCCCCCTGCCATGGCCAGGGACACCCTACACTAGATCACGCTGGCCAGAGCCTCATCCAGCCTGGTCTTAAACACCTCCAGGGACGGGGCCTCAACCACCTCCCTGGATAACCCATTCCAGGCCTTCACCACTCTCATGGTGAAGAACTT
Organism: Picus viridis; assembly: GCA_033816785.1. Lineage (NCBI taxonomy): Eukaryota > Metazoa > Chordata > Aves > Piciformes > Picidae > Picus > Picus viridis. Next base: position 11,917,075 of record CM066567.1, read on the forward strand.
CTTCCTCACATCTAGCCTGAATCTCCCCATTTCCAGCCTCATTCCATTCCCCCTAGTCCTATCACTCCCTGAGATCCTGAGAAGTCCCTCCCCAGCCTTCCTGTAGGCCTCCTTCAGATACTGGAAGGTCCATGTCCCAGTGGAGGCCAGGGACAAGCAGAGTCCCTCAGGGATCAGTCCTGGGACCAGGCTTGTTCAACATCTTTGGGGGTGCCATGGACAGTGGCACTGAGTGCACCCTCAGCAAGTTTGCTGATGACACCAAGCTGTGTGGTGCAGCAGACACGCTGGAGGGAAGGGATGCCAGCCAGAGGGACCTGGACAGGCTGGAGAGGTGGGCACAAACCAACCTCATGAGCTTCAACAAGACCAAGGGCAGGGTCCTGCATCTGGGTCGAGGCAATGCCAGGCACAAATGCAGGCTGGGCAGGGACTGGCTGGAGAGCAGCCCTGAGGAGAGAGACTTGGGGGTGCTGGTGGACGAGAAGCTCAACAGGAGCTCTCAATGTGCACTTACAGCCTGGAAAGCCAATCAGATCCTGGGCTGCATCAAGAGAAGTGTGGCCAGCAGGTCAAGGGAGGGGATTCTCCCCCTCTACTCAGCTCTGGTGAGACCCCACCTGGAGTACTGCCTCCAGTTTTGGAGCCCCTATTCCAAGAGGGATCTGGAGGTGCTGGAAGGTGTCCAGAGAAGGGCCACGAGGATGATCAGAGGGCTGGAGCACCTCTCCTGTGAGGACAGACTGAAGGAGTTGGGGCTGTTCAGTCTGGAGAAGAGAAGGCTCCCACAAGACCTAATTGTGGCCTTCCAGGATCTGAAGGGGGCCTGCAAGAAGGCTGGGGAGGGACTTCTCAGGATCTCAGGGAGTGATAGGACTAGGGGGAATGGAATGAAGCTGGAGGTGGGGAGATTCAGGCTGGATGTGAGGAGGAAGTTCTTCAGCATGAGAGTGGTGAAGCCCTGGAATGGGTTGTCCAGGGAGGTGGTTGAGGCCCCATCCCTGGAGGTGTTTAAGCCCAGGCTGGATGAGGCTCTGGCCAGCCTGATCTAGTGTGGGGTGTCCCTGCCCATGGCAGGGGGCTTGGAACTAGATGATGATCCTTGTGGTCCCTTCCAACCCTGATTGATTCTATGATTCTATGATTCTATGATTCTATGATTTCTGTTTCTTCCTGAAACACAAAACTTGCCAGAAGGATGAGCTTGGGTCTGAGAAGTGTTTCAAGGAAATGTCCTCTTTCCATTGATCCATTATTACCTTGTCCTTTGCCTTTCCCTGTGCAGAGTGTCTGTACCAGGGTTCTGAGTGGCAGCTGCTGGTAGTAATGAGGCTGTAGACTTCTCTCTTAATTGAACACTGTCAGTCCTTCCCATTAAGCCTGCAGGATGTGTGCTGGTTCATTAATCCAAACTGCCACTATCATTTCTTCCCTTCATTCCCTCTCTCACCCTCAGCCTGGCATTTGTGCAGATAAGGTGTGCCCTGTTTTATGTGTCATGTGCAGGAATGAGCTGCTAATTACTGCTGCTGTTGCCAGCCAGGCTGGGAACACCTTAAAGCCCCTCAGTTGCTGGGGTGGGGAACCCAGGGACAGGGATGTGTTGATATTCAGTGCTGTCAATTATTGATGAAGTCTCGGATGCTCCTGTTGGTCACCCAGCAACAAGAATGAAGGAGCCTGGTCCCCAGGTCACTCTGGAGGCTGTGGGGTGTGGGGAAGGGCATCTCTTTAGAGCAGGCTAGGTGCTGGGTAGGGATGAGAGAATGCAAGTGCAGTTCACAGCATTTGTGGGCTGCCTCTTGAAGATGGTGTCTCAGTCTGGAGAGGGAAAGAGCCTCAGTTCCTTTGAACACTCTGCGTTATGAAACTAGAGGCACAGACGAGGCCAGAACATCAACAGCCCTGGAGGCTATTCATTAACAGAAGAAAGTGGACAGAACAGAAGAAAGGAGAGAGGGCAAAATGGAGAGAGAGAGGGAGAAGAGGGAGAGAGAAGAAGAAAGCAAATATATCACCAACCCCCAGGCTGGTTCTGGACTTTGGCATGGAGGAGAGGTCATCCTTGTTGGCTGTGCTGTCCTCTGCTGGAGGAGGGGAGGGAGAGATCCCCAAGTCCAGCCTCTTCAGCTCTATGAGTTGCAGCAGGTGGAAGTTAGGACACAGAGAGAGGGTTCCACCTGGTCTGCTGCTTCCAGGCTCCATGGTGATGTCTTTTCTCCTGTGTCTGTCTTTTTCTCTCCTGGTATCTTCTCCATTTTTGTTTTCCTGAGCAGGCATTGCTGAGGTCTTTTATACAGTATTTTAGTCACAGGGTTTTTAGGTGTGTATCCAGGTGGTGAATCCATTGTCCACTGCACCATTCTCCCTTTCCAGGGTAGCTGATGGGTAGAGATGATCTTTTCTGTGCACATATCCAGTGGAATCTGCCCAATACACATCAGCTATTGTCTAGGCAAGGAGCAAAGGTGGTTTTATCTTCGTTGATTCACATCTAGAAGACAAGATTTAGTCTCTTACAGCTGAGTATCTGGGCTTGCCTGGGATTTGCTGGATGTGAGCCAGCCTCTCTGGTCAGAGGTGGAAAGGTTTTTATGCATTGAAACTAGGAACTGATGCACCAGTGTGTTCTGTGTTTACCAACTGAAAGCTGCTCCTCACGGGCTGCTGTAATTCAGTGCCATTGCGTGTGCAGATGTCCTCACCCTAAACTCACCAAGGGCTGTGCCAGGCTCTGCTCTAGCCTGGAGCTGGAGTTCTATAGGATGTGTAATCATGGAATCATAGAACTGTCAGGGTTGGAAGGGACCTCAAGGATCAGCCAGTTCCAAACCTCCTGCCATGGGCAGGGACACCTCACACTGCAGCAGGTTGCTCACAGCCACATCCAGCCTGGCCTTCAAAACCTCCAGGCATGAGGCTTCCACCACCTCCCTGGGCAACCTGTGCCAGTCTCTCACCACCCTCATGGGGAACAACTTCTTCCTAACATCCAATCTCAATCTACCCATTTCTAGTTTTGCTCCATTCCCCCTGTCCTATCACTCCCTGACACCCTTAAAAGTCTCTCCCCAGCTTTCTTGGAGCCCCTTCAGATCCTGGAAGGCCACAATTAGGTCTCCTGGGAGCCTTCTCTTCTCCAGACTGAACAGCCCCAACTCCTTCAGTCTGTCCTTATAGGAGAGGTGCTCCAGCTCTCTGCTCATCCTTGTGGCCCTTCTCTGGACACCTTCCAGCACCTCCAGATCCTTCCTGGAACAGAGGCTCCAGAACTGGACGCGGTGCTCCAGGTGTGGTCTCAGCAGAGTGGAGCAGAGGGGGAGAATCACCTCCCTGGCCCTGCTGGCTGTGCTTCTCTTGAATAAATGCTAGGCTGGAGTTAGTCAGTGAGTCGGATAGTGTGGGTAAAGCTAATTCCTACCATCCTTCCCCTTCCCACCCTGGCTTCATTTTTCACTTTTAGTTCCCCTGAAGGAATCACTGCAAATCCCTGTGCTCTGGGCTGGGCTATTGAAACACCTTTTACATTTTAATCTGCAGCTAGTGCTGGCAGAGCTGGTTTCTAGGGTTGAAGGTCTGCTGCTCTTTGTTAGCGCTGGAGACTCCCTGATTTCTTTCTTCCTTTTTGTTTTCATTTGGTAAACAGCAATATTTATCCCACTTTATGTGACAACAGCATTTTGATTTGCAAGGGGAGGCTCATAAATCAGACAGACTGTGCGTTGTGTAGCAGGTGGAAGCACACAACATATTTTCAAAGAGGTTTCTTAATAAAGTGTATTCTTCTGCGGTGTTTGAGCATGTTTTGGGCCTCATTTCTACACTCTGCTTTAAAATGCATTAAAATGTAACTTAGAAGAGTAAAAATCCTTTCAAGGGATTAATAAGCAGTGGCAGTGCAGCTGTACCAAGGCTCATACTTACTTTCAGCCCATTTGCACAATCATAGGAGTGTAGAATCATCAGGGTTGGAAGGGACCTCAAGGATCAGCCAGTTCCAAACCCCCTGCCATGGGCAGGGACACCTCACACTGCAGCAGGTTGCTCACAGTCACATCCAGCCTGGCCTGAAAAACCTCCAGGCATGAGGCTTCCACCACCTCCCTGGGCAACCTGTGCCAGTCTCTCACCACCCTCATGGGGAACAACTTCTTCCTCAAGTCCAATCTCAATCTACCCATTTCTAGTTTTGCTCCATTCCCCCCAGTCCTATCACTCCCTGACACCCTCAAAAGTCCCTCCCCAGCTTTCTTGTAGGCCCCCTTCAGATCCTGCAATGCCACAATGAGGTCACCTGGGAGCCTTCTCTTCTCCAGACTGAACAGCCCCAACTCTCTCAGTCTGTCCTCATAACAGAGCATCTCCAGCCCTCTGCTCATCCTCGTGGCCCTTCTCTGGACACCTTCCAGCACCTCCAGATCCCTCTTGGAATAGGGGCTCCAGAACTGGAGGCAGTACCTCCAGGTGGGGTCTCAGCAGAGCTGAGTAGAGGGGGAGAATCCCCTCCCTTGACCTGCTGGCCACACTTCTCTTGATGCAGCCCAGGATCTGATTGGCTTTCCGGGCTGCAAGTGCACATTGAGAGCTCCGGTTGAGCTTCTCATCCACCAGCACCCCCAAGTCTCTCTCCTCAGGGCTGCTCTCCAGCCAGTCCCTGCCCAGCCTGCATTTGTGCCTGGCATTGCCTCAACCCAGCTGCAGGACCCTGCCCTTGGTCTTGTTGAAGCTCATGAGGTTGGCTTGTGCCCACCTCTCCAGCCTGTCCAGGTCCCTCTGGATGGCATCCCTTCCTCCAGCGTGTCTGCTGCACCACACAGCTTGGTGTCATCAGCAAACTTGCTGAGGGTGCACTCGATGCCACTGCCCATGGCACCCCCAAAGATGTTGAACAAGCCTGGTCCCAGGACTGATCCCTGAGGGACTCTGCTTGTCCCTGGCCTCCACTGGGACATGGACCCATTGACAGCCACTCTTGGTGCGGCCATCAAGCCAGTTCCTTATCCATCTAGTGGTCCACATATAGACACACATTCATATATTTATATACATACACATAGATATGTATATTATTTTATATGTATACATATATATGCTATATGTATACACACACACACACACATATAATTTTTTCCCCTTGAACTGTGACAGCTGGAAATTTCCTTTTCTCAGTGGAAATGCAGGAGCCTGTTTAAGCAATTTGTGACTTCATAATTACAGAGAGCAGATATCAATAGAAATAAAACAGCTGTCAGTGCCACTCAAATGATGTTGTCTACCCCCAGATCCCTTCTTCTGACTTGCTCTACCCTCTGGTTTGCATTGATCCTGGAACACTTGAGATTGCTTTTGTTCTGCAGTGAGTGAGCTGTGCTGGCTGGGGAGCAGATCCTGTAGATCCAGATGGAAGGAGAAGTTTGTGAAGGCAGCAAAAGTGGCTCAGCCAAATGCTCCTGTCCTGTACTTTCCACAGGGCATGTTGCCTGATGACAATACAATACAATACACCAGGTTGAAAGAGACCTTCAAGATCATCGCGTCCAACCCATCAGCCAATCCAACCCACCTAAACAACTAGACCATGGCACCAAGCACCCCATCAAGTCTCCTCCTGAGCACCTCCAATAAAGGTGACTCCACCACCTCCACAGGCAGTCCATTCCAATGGGGAATCACTCTCTCTGTATAGAACTTCTTCCTAACCTCCAGCCTAAACCAGCCCTGGTGCAGCCAGGAGACTGTGTCCTCTTGTTCTGGTGCTGGGTGCCTGGGAGAAGAGACCAACCTCTGCCTGGCTACAACCTCCCTTCAGGTACTTGTAGAGAGCAATAAGGTCACCCCTGAGTCTCCTCCACTGCAGGCTAAGCAACCCCAGCTCCCTCAGCCTCTCCTCATAGGGCTTGTGTTCCAAACCCCTCACCAACCTTGTTGCCCTTCTCTGGACACCTTCCAGCAAGTCAACATCCTTCCTAAACTGAGGGGCCCACAACTGGACACAGGACTCAAGGGTGGCCTAACCAGTGCAGTGTACAGAGGCAGAATGACCTCCCTGCTCCTGCTGGCCACACTGTTCCTGAGGCAGGCCAGGATGCCATTGGCCCTCTTGGCTGCCTGGGCACACTGCAGGCTCATGTTCAGCCTCCCATCAACCGGTCCCCCCAGGTCCCTCTCTGCCTGGCCACTCTCGTTGAGCTGTGAATCCCTAGGCCAGCCCAAGCTATCAGGAGGCTGCTCTGACTTGCATGAGGAGTTTCTCTCCCAGCCAGGAGCATCTGGAAGAGATGTGTCATGCTCTGCTTCTTATTAAGGCTCTGTGGGGCTACAGGACCAGAGGTGGGATAGTGGACACAAAGATGAGTAATACAGGGCTGTGAGCAGCTGGATGCAGACTCACTTAGAAGTGTGTCAAGCTAGGCAAAAGGTGCTCTGCTTCATGTTGTAGATAGTGCTTCTAAGCCAGTTTCCCATTAAACCCCCTTTGTGCTTGCTTTCTAACGTGATGAAGACATGACCAGCAATTTCACAAGGCCATCTGCTTGGGATTCACTCTGGCCTATCTCCTGTGAGATAATTAGTGGTTTTGTTCAGCTTTCCAGTCAGCTTTTCTTCTTGCTAGAGCTAAGATTGCCCATTGGAATGGTCTGCCCAGGGAGGAGGTGGAGTCACCACCATTGGAGGTGTTCAGGAGGAGACTTGATGGGGTGCTTGGTGCCATGGTTTAGTTGTTGGGTGGGTTGGATCGGTTGATAGGTTGGACGTGATGATCTTCCAGGTCTCTTCCAACCTGGTGTATTGTATTGTATTGTATTGTATTGTATTGTATTGTATTGTATTGTATTGTAAAGCAAGAGCAGCAGGTAGACTTTGTGCACTGTTAAAAGTGGCTGGGTTCTCAGGGAGCTTCCTTCTGTGCTGGGGAGTGGCCATTCTGCCCTACCTCTAAACAGCTTTAGGTCAACACTTGATACCTGTGCACACAGCAGCATGCAAATTGTGCTAACTGCTGTGGGCTTTTGGCACTGCTAAAACCAGCTGCTGTTGGTATAATAAAGTTGGTTATTCTGAGCCCATCATGTACTTGAGGTGAGTTTTGGCAGCACTGTGGGGTTTTAACCCTTTTCTTGCCCCTGCTGAATTTGCAGGGGGCAGCTTCATGTCCATTCAGTGTTTGCTGGATGGTTAAGGACAGATCTGCTGGTTATTTTCTAAATGGAGAGAACATTTATGCAGAGAGGCAGGAAGAAAATGGCAGCATTTTCACTCTCAAGATAAGTCAGAAAGTGTTTAAAGATGGTCCTATGTCGTCTCCCTGGCTTTGGTTAAATATTTGTTCCTGCTGACTTCCCTCTCCTCTCCGGCCGTGAGAGAGCAGGAAAAACTGAGAGGAAGGTGGCAGGTCTGAGGTCTCTGGGTATGAAATCCTGGTTTGCTTCTGAAGGTCTCTAAGCCTTCAGGGAGCTGGATCCAGGGGAACCCCTGTATTCCTGTTCCAGTTGAGTGTGAGTGTTACCATGGAGTGAAAAATCATCCACAGGCAGAATTCAGATGGCTTTTTGCAAGTGTTGATGCTTTTCAGGGGAGAGCAGAGTGGAATTAGCTCAGCCACTTCTCTGCTGATGCAGTCTGGATCCACTCATTTATACACTGTCTAGCCCTATTCCTTCTTCTCCAGGCTTCTCCCACTAAGAGGAAGTAACTTCAGTGAACTGCCTAAAAACGCTGACTGTACTGCATCAGGCTGGACGCGATGATCTTGAAGGTCTCTTCCCACCTGGTCTATTCTATTCTATTCTATTCTATTCTATTCTATTCTATTCTATTCTATTCTATTCCATTCCATTCCATTCCATTCCATTCCATTCCATTCCAACCTGGTCTGGTCTATTCTATTCTATTCTATTCTATTCTATTCTATTCTATTCTATTCTATTCTATTCCAACCTGGTCTAACCTTCTATTCTATTCTATTCTATTCTATTCTATTCTATTCTATTCTATAAGTCAGAGATGCCTTGGCCATGTTGGAACTGGGTGATCCTTGAGGTCCCAGCCCTAACAGTGGGGCTGAGGTTGCTTAGCCTGGAGAAGGGGAGGCTCAGGGAGACCTTCTTGCTCTCTACAACTCCCTCAAGGGAGGTTGTAGCCAGGTGGGGGTTGGTCTCTTCTCCCAGGCAAGCAGCACCAGAACAAGAGGACACAGTCTCAAGCTGTACCAGGGCAGGTTTAAGCTGGAGGTGAGGAGAAAGTTCTTCACAGAGAGAGTTGTTAGCCATTGGAATGTGCTGCCCAGGGATATAAGTGGTGGAGTCCCCATCCCTGGAAGTGTTCAGAAAAGGCTTGGATGTGGCACTTCATAGTATCAGTCAGGGTTGGAAGGGACCACAAGGGTCAGCTAGTTCCAACCCCTGCCATGGCCAGGGACACCCCACACTAGAGCAGGCTGGCCAGAGCCTCATCCAGCCTGGGCTTAAACACCTCCAGGGATGGGGCCTCAACCACCTCCTCATATCCAGCCTGAATCTCCCCACCTCCAGCTTCATTCCACTCCCCCTAGTCCTATCACTCCCTGATAGCCTGAGAAGTCCCTCCCCAGCCTTCTTGTAGTCCCCTTCAGATACTGGAAGGCCACAATTAGGTCACCTGGGAGCCTTCTCTTCTCCAGACTGAACAGCCCCAAGTACTTGTAGTACTACAGCTCATCATCTCATCTTTGATTGTACTAGCAGCTGATGAGCCAGGTCCTTGGCAGACAGCTCTATGGCTCTATCCAACAGAAGATTTAATCTTCAAATGACAAAAATCACTTGAACAATTTCAGCACTGAAGGAAGGCTGCAGTGGCTGCTGAACTGACTTAAAAACCGACACCAAACTGATTTTTGGTGGATGTGGCTGCCGTGTCGAAATTGTCACTCATGGTGTGATTAATACAAAATCAACATCCCAGGAGGAGAGCTTGAATGCAGTGCTTGGAGTGCAGTAAAGTATGCATGTGCCTTTAGGAAAAGGTTTGCATCATGCATGTATGAATTAGCTGCTGATGGAAGCATAGAATCATGGAATGGGCTGGGCTGGAAGGCGCCTCAAGGATCAGCCAGTTCCAGCCCCCTTGCCATGGGCAGGGACACCTCACACTTCAGCAGGTTGCTCAAAGCCACATCCAGCCTGGCCTTCAAAACCTCCAGGCATGAGGCTGCCACCACCTCCCTGGGCAGCCTGTGCCAGCGTCTCAGAGCCTTCTCCTTTCCAGCCTGCACAGCTCCAACTCCTGTTGAACTTCTCATCCACCATCACCCCAAGCTCCTTTTCTTCAGGGCTGCTCTCAAGCCAGTCCCTGCCCAGCCTATATCAGTGCCTGGCATTGCCCTGACCCAGCTGCAGGACCTTGCCCTTGGTCTTGTTGAAGCTCATGAGTTTGCCATGGGCCCAGCTCTGCAGCCTGTCCAGATGGATCCCTTCGCTCCAGCAGTCAGCTGCACCACACAGCTTGGTGTATCAGCAAACCTGCTGAGGGTGCACTCAATGCCACTGTCCATGGCACCAACAAAGATGTTAACCAAGCCTGGTCCCAGGGGTGATCCCTTGAGGGACTCCACTTGTCCTTCGCCTCCCCTTAGCCATAGACCATTGACAGCCACCCTTTGGGTGCAGCTGTCAAGCCAGTGATGCCCAAGTTGTACTCCCAAAGGAGAATGGCTGAGAAGCTGGAGCTGTGCTCTGGCTGCAGTGCTTTTGGACAGCTCTGTCAAGTTGTTTATGTTTTTGCCATTATTTGAATGGCTTTGTTTGTTTTGTGGGGGTTTTGTTTGTATTTGTGTGTGTGGCTGTGTTTTGGGGTGGGGTTTTTTTTTTTTTTTTTTTTGATGGGGTGTTTTTTCGGTTGTTTTGTTGGTTTGGGTTATTTATTACTGAGATAGCAGTGTGCCCAGGTGGCCAGGAGGGCTAACGATATCCTGGCCTGCATCAGGAATAGTGTGGCCATCAGGAGCAGGGAAGTCATTGTGCCCCTGTACTCTGCACTGGTTAGGCCACACCTTGAGTCCTGTGTCCAGTTCTGGGCCCCTCAGTTTAAGAAGGGTATTGAGACACTTGAATGTGTCCAGAGAAGGGCAATGAGGCTGGGGAGGGGTCTGGAGCACAGCCCTGTGAGGAGAGGCTGAGGCAGCTGGGGCTGTTGAGCCTGGAGAAGAGGAGGCTCAGGGAGACCTCATTGCTCTCTACAACTACATGAAGGAGGTTGTAGCTGGAAAGGGGTTGGTCTCTTCTCCCAGGCAACCAGCACCAGAACAAGGGGACACAGTCTCAGGCTGCACCAGGGGAAGTTTAGGCTGGAGGTGAGGAGAAAGTTCTTCACTGAGAGAGTCGTTGGCCATTGGGATGTGCTGCCCAGGGAGGTGGTGGATTCACCATCCCTGGAGGTGTTCAAGAGGGGACTGGACATGGCACTTGGTGCCATGGTCTAGTCATGGGGTCTGTGGTGACAGGTTGGACTCAATGATCTTTGAGGTCTCTTCTAACCTTGGTGATACTGTGATACTGATACTGTGGCTGATTGTTTTGCCTTGTGGGTGTCATTTTCAACAGCAGCTCGAATCTGACTATGAACCCCTGGAATCCTGTGTTCACAGTCACTTGTGCACAATGTTACAGCTGGCTGAAGCTTGGCATGCCTCTTTTTCCATGAAATGCCAACACTGAATCTTCCTCTTTTGAAGGAGAACGAAAACAAACATTAATTTGTCCATAAAACTGAGTCTTCAAAAAAAACCAACAACCCAAACCAACCCCACAATATTATTTCAGCTTCACTGGAGCACTATTTTTAGCACATCAAAACATTGTGCTCAGCTTTTGACTCTCCCAATTGTTCCATTAATGAGAAATAACATCCCAAATGCTGTGCCTGTGAGTGAAACATGGCTTTTTCTAATGAGGACAGCAGACAGAACTCAAAAGATAATGTTTGGGTGGGTTTTTTTGTTGTTGTTCTGTTCTTCAATTCTAATCCTGAAAGGGAAGGATCCACAGTTCAGTTTTAGAACAACCATCTCCCATCTCCACCCTTGCTTTTGAACCCAGGTGAGCCTTGGTAGTGTTCAGAAGAGCATTTAAAACTTCAGGGTCATGCAGCAGGTTCCATGCCAGGGCAGAGCTGGCAGAAGAATGGAATGGAATGGAATGGAATGGAATGGAATGGAATGGAATGGAATGGAATGGAATGGAATGGAATGGAATGGAATATAACAGAATAGAATAGAATAGAATAGAATAGAATAGAATAGAATAGAATAGAATAGAATAGAATAGAATAGACCAGACCAGGTTGGAAGAGACCTTCAAGATCATCGCATCCAGCCTATCATCCAACACCACCTAATCAACTAAAGCATGGCACCAAGCACCCCATCAAGTCTCCTCCTGAACACCTCCAATGATGGTGACTCCAACACCTCCCCAGGCAGCCCATTCCAATGGGCACTCACTCTCTCTGTGTAGAACTTCCTCCTAACCTCCAGCCTAAACCTCCCCTGGTGCAGCCGGAGACTGTGTCCTCTTGTTCTGGGACTGGCTGCCTGGGAGAAGAGACCAACCTCTGCCCGGCTACAGCCTCCCTTCAGGTAGTTGCAAGGGAGGTTGTAGACAAGAAGACCTCTCTGTAGCTGCTGTTTATGACCAGGAGGCTGGAGAGAGTCCAAGGGAGAGCCAGGAGGATGCTCAGGGGACTTGAGCATCTGCCCTGTAAAGAGAGACTGAGAGCCCTGGGGCTGTTTAGTCTGGAGAAGAGAAGGCTGAGAGGGGATCTGATCAATGTCTATCAATATCTGAGGGGTGGGGGTCAAGTGGAGGGGGCCAAGCTCTTTTGGGTGGTGCACAGCAATAAGCCAAGGAACAATGGAGACAAACTTGACCAGAGAAGGTTTCAGCTCAACATGAGGAGAAACTTCTTTGCAGTGAGGGTGACAGAGCCCTGGAGCAGGCTGCCCAGAGAGGTTGTGGAGTCTCCTGCTCTGGACACATTCCAACCCCACCTGGATGCATTCCTGTGCAGACTGCCCTGGGTGATGCTGCTTTGGCAGGGGGGTTAGACCCAATGATCTCTGGAAGTTTCTTCCAACCTCTAATGTTGCATGATGCTTGGAGGCAGAAACCATGACCATTACCTTGTCTCTTGGTCCTCACTCATTTTTATCCCCTGTTATTTGTGCCTGGGCAGCAGGAGAGAGTGTAGCATTGTCACAGGGACTTAGAGAACTTTTAAGAGAGCTGGAAACGGAGAAGGAGTGTCTGAGGTTTAAAGAGCGGAGTCAAATAACTGGAAATTAAAGAACAGGCAACTGGATGAGTTGGGGCTTAGGAGCTGTGCTGTGCTGTGCTGATATCTTGGGCTTGGCCATCATCCTGCCATCAGCAAGAACAGAATAGAATAGAGTAGAATAGAATACAATGGAATAGAGTAGAATAGAATGGAATGGAATAGAATAGAATAGAATAGAATAGAATAGAATAGAATAGAATAGAATAGAATAGAATAGAATAGAATAGGATAGAATAGAATAGGATAGAATAGAATAGAATAGAATAGAATAGAATAGAATAGAATAGAATAGACCAGGTTGGAAGAGAGCTTCACGATCATCGTGTCCAACCTATAATCCAACACCACCTAATCAACTAAACCATGGCACCAAGCACCATATCAAGTCTCCTCCTGAACACCTCCAGTGATGGTGACTCCACCACTTCCCTGGGCAGCACATTCCAATGGGCAATCACTCTCTCTGTGTAGAACTTCTTCCTCACCTCCAGCCTAAACCTCCTCTGGTACAGCCTGAGACTGTGTCCTCTTGTTCTGGTGCTGCTTGCCTGGGAGAAGAGACCAACCTCTGCCTGTCTACAACCTCCCTTCAGGTAGTTGTAGAGAGCAAGAAGGTCTCCCTGAGTCTCCTCTTCTCCCGGCTAAGCAACCCCAGCTCCCTCAGTCTCTCCTCATAGGGCTTGTGTTCCAAACCCCTCACCAATCTTGTTGCCCTTCTCTGGACACGTTCCAGCAAGTCAACATCCTTCCTAAACTGAGGGTCAACAAATGCATCGAGGCAGTGTGTATTGCTTCCCTTCCTTGGCTTCCAAGAGAGGCTCTTTTGGCTAGCTCAGTGTGGAGAGCATGGTAGCATGGAGCTAGCTGTCGTCTCTGCTCGTGTTCTGCCTTTGGTGGAGGTCATGGAGCAGCAGCAGGTGTGTTGCTGTTGTGCACCAAGCAGGGAGGTGTGTGGAAACCACACATCAGTGAAATTTTCAAGCAAATGAAAACCAAGAATTCTGCATAAAAGGCAGTGGAGAATTTGATGCCAGGCAATATTTTAAAGGCCAGTACTGAAGGATGTGAAAGGGACCAAAGCAATATATTCATCAGTGACCTGGATGAGGGCACAGAGAGCACTGGCAACAAGTTTGCTGAGGACACCAAGCTGTGTGGAGTGGCTGACACAGGAGGGTTGTGCTGCCATTCAGCCAGACTGAGACAGGCTGAGAGCTGGGCAGGGAGAAATGGAATGAAATTCAGCAAGGGCAAGGGGAGAGTCTTACACCTGGCAAAGAACAACCCCATGGAGCAGTACAGGTTGGGGACTGACCTGCTGGAGAGCAGTGAAAGGGAAAAGGACCTGGGGGTCCTGGTGAAGGGGAGGTTGACCATGAGCCTGCAATGTGCTCTTGTGGCCAAGAAGGCCAATGGCATCCTGGGGTGGAGTAGGAGGGCTGTGGTGAGTAGGTCAAAAGAGGTTCTCCTCCCCTCTACTCTGCCCTGCTGAGGCCACATCTGGAGTATTGTGTCCAGTTCTGGGCCCCTCAGTTCAGGAAGGACCTCAGGGGACTGCTTGAAAGAGCACAAAGCACAGAGCCACAAAGATAATGAAGGCAGTGGAAGATCTTCCTTATGAGGAGAGCCTGAGGGAGCTGAGGGCTCTGTAGCTTTCAGAGGAGCAGCCTGAGAGGTGACCTCCTTCATGTTGATAAAGATGTGCAGGGTGAGTGCCCAGAGGCTGGAGCCAGGCTCTGCTGGGTGATGCCCAAGGACAGCACAAGGGGCAGTGGTGGAAGCTGAGGCAAAGGAAGTTCCATGGAAACAGGAGGAAGAATTTTTTCCCTTATGAGGGTGCCGGAAGCCTGGAAGAGGCTGCCCAGGGGGGTTGTGGAGTCTCCCTCTCTGGAGGTATTCAAGCCCTGCCTGGATGTGTTCCTGTGTGATCTGCTCTAGGTGCTCCTGCTCTGGCAGCGGGGTTGGACTTGATGATCTCTTGAGGTCCCTTCCAGCCACTAACATTCTGTGATTCTGTGATCCACTGAGGCCTTTCTGAGCTGCATCCACCCTGGCCTTTCTTTCCCTCCTTAGCTACCTCACTTTTCACATACATAGAGTCATGAGGTCTGTGGTGACAGGTTGGAGTCGATTATCTTTGAGGTCTCTTCCAGCCTTGGTGATACTGTGATACTGTTTTGTTGTACAGATCCCGTGGTGAGAGCCACAGCAGGGATTCAGTAGCCATTCCTGGAGGTATGTGAGCAGTGGAAGACACTGCCTGTGCTCAGCTACAGAAATGAGGCAGATTGCCTGTCCACCTGCTCCCAGAGCTGATGGAAAACATTTAGAGGAAGCAGGGGTAAAAATTCATGTGCAAGAGAGAGAAATGAAGCTTGTTGGACTATAGCTCAAAAGTCTCTATCTCATTAGTACTGAGAGGCAAGATATAGCCACAAATCAGTTATCCAATGCTAATAGTATGAAAATACAAATGAGGCTGATAATGAAATGGGTCCATGTCCCAGTGGAGGCCAGTGACAAGCAGAGTCCCTCAGGGATCAGTCCTGGGACCAGGCTTGTTCAACATCTTTGGGGGTGCCATGGACAGTGGCATCGAGTGCACCCTCAGCAAGTTTGCTGATGACACCAAGCTGTGTGGTGCAGCAGACACGCTGGAGGGAAGGGATGCCAGCCAGAGGGACCTGGACAGGCTGGAGAGGTGGGCACAAGCCAACCTCATGAGCTTCAACAAGACCAAGTGCAGGGTCCTGCATCTGGGTCGAGGCAATGCCAGGCACAAATGCAGGCTGGGCAGGGACTGGCTGGAGAGCAGCCCTGAGGAGAGAGACTTGGGGGTGCTGGTGGACGAGAAGCTCAACAGGAGCTCTCAATGTGCACTTGCAGCCCGGAAAGCCAATCAGAGCCTGGGCTGCAGCAAGAGAAGTGTGGCCAGCAGGTCAAGGGAGGGGATTCTCCCCCTCTACTCAGCTCTGGTGTGACCCCACCTGGAGTACTGCCTCCAGTTCTGGAGCCCCTATTCCAAGAGGGCTCTGGAGGTGCTGGAAGGTGTCCAGAGAAGGGCCATGAGGATAATCAGAGGGCTGGAGCACCTCTCCTATGAGGACAGACTGAAGGAGTTGGGGCTGTTCAGTCTGGAGAAGAGAAGGCTCCCAGGTGACCTCATTGTGGCCTTCCAGGATCTGAAGGGGGCTACAAGAAGGCTGGGGAGGGACTTCTCAGGATCTCAGGTAGTGCTAGGACTAGGGGGAATGGAATGAAGCTGGAAATGGGGAGATTCAGGCTGGAGGTGAGGAGGAAGTTCTTCAGCATGAACGTGGTGAAACCCTGGAATGGGTTATCCAGGGAGGTGGTTGAGGCCCCGTCCCTGGAGGTATTTAAGCCCAGGCTGGATGAGGCTCTGGCCAGCCTGCTCTAGTGTGGGGTGTCCCTGGCCATGGCAGGGGATTGGAACTAGCTGATCCTTGTGGTCCCTTCCAACCCTGACTGATACTATGATACTATGGAAATGTATCATGGTGATAAGGTAAGAACTAAAGACCAGCTCACAGTGTCAGTGTTCAGAGAGATTTCCTGCTTTGGGTCTGCAGGCAGGGGGTTTAAAGGGGCAGAATGATGTCTTTCTACAGTGAAACTACACCAGCTGTGTCGGAGGGGTGCTGAAACAATCTCACAGAGCTAAACCTTGAACGACACCGAGCTCTAGGATCCTTGTACCCCAAGCTATTTTGAATTAAGATTTATCAGCATATCTTCTTCTTCTTTTTTTTTTTTTTCAGCTGGATTACAAAGTGTAGAGCTCCCAGGCATGCTCACGAACAATGCGTGGCAAATGTGCTGCAACAGTGTTTTCTGCAGCCGCCTTCGAGCCCTCCAACTCTTCAGGCTGCTAAACAGCGTTTCTCCGCGTAGCAGCCAAGCCTTTGTGATTGAAATAGGTGGTGGTTAGGGCTCTATTTGTCTGTTGTTTGCATGTGAAGTAGCTTGCATTTCCATGGGGTCTGAATGCAGCTTGTCATTATCCTGGTGCTCGGCAGCTGCTGCATCTCTGGATGCCAGCCAGAATTCTGCAGAGGTAGAAGAAGGGGTGCAAGCTCCTGAAAAGAGAGAGTTATCTGGGTTTGAAGCACCAGGCAGCCACCACCCCCCTTTACCTTTTCTTCCTCTTGTGCCAAGCTCAAAAGATGAGGGCTGGGATTCAGGTGTCTCAGGGGTGACTGCTGTGGTGGGTTGAAATTTCCTCCTCAATATTAACAGAAGGTGCTGAACCTTCTCATTAGCATCCTGGGGTGCATCCAGAGGAGTGTGTCCAGCAGATCCAGGGAGGTTCTCCTCCCCCTCTACTCTGCCCTGCTGAGACCTCCCCTGGAATATTGCATCCAGTTCAGGAGGGACAGGGATCTGCTGGAGAGAGTCCAAGGAAGGGCTACAAGGATGCAGAAGGGATTGGAGCACTACCTGGTGAGGAGAGGCTGAGAGCCCTGGGCTCTTCAGTCTGGAGAAGAGAAGACTGAGAGGGGATTTAATCAATGTTTATCAATATCTGAGGGCTGGGGGTCAGGAGGGAGGGGTCAGGCTCTGCTCACTTGCTCCCTGGGATAGGACAAGGAGCAGTGGATGTAAGTTGCAGCACAGGAGGTTCCACCTCAACATGAGGAGGAACTTCATCACTGGGAGGGTCCCAGAGCACTGGAGCAGGCTGCCCAGAGAGGTTGTGGAGTCTCCTTCTCCAGACTCACCTGGATGCATTCCTGTGTGACCTCCACTAGATTCTGTGGTTCTGCTCTGGCAGAGGGATTTGACTTGATGATCTCTGGAGGTCCCTTCCAACCCCTAGCATCCTGTGAGCCTGTGAGGGCCACAGAGCACTGGAACAGGCTGCCCAGAGAGGTTGTGGAGTCTCCTTCTCTGGAGCCTTTCCAGCCCCGTCTGAATGTGTTGCTGTGTGACCTGTGCTGGATTCTATGGTCTTGCTCTGGCAGGGGGCTTGGACTCGATCTCCAGAGGTCCCTTCCAACCCCTAGCATCCTGTGAGCCCATGTGAACTTTGTCAGACCAGCTCAGTTGGAAGCCAGAGAAGCCGTGTTTGCAAGCAGCACTACATTCTACAATGGCATGCAATGAATGTGTGCAAAATATCCAGGAGCTACAGCATTGACAGGGATTTACAATTGACAAACAGCACAAGGGCCCGCCTGGTCAAGGACCAGGGAAGCTACTAGCTTGCTCTTCTATACTCCCCCTTGCCCCCCTGTACACAAAGGAGAAGAGGAAGGAGCAGAGAAGTTAGACTTAGCCAAAACAATGCAGAAGTGAGTTAGTGTCTCCCTCAGAGCGAAGAAACGAGAGGAGGAGAAATCGTTTTGGGAACTAAATCACAGGGAGGCTCTCTCTGCAATGGGATTGCTTAGCATTGTCTTTGGTTTCCTTTTGCACCCAGTAGTGATTCACTTACATTTTACTGCTTTTCTGCACAAGGCCTGTGTGGAAATTTTTAAAGGCACAGCCTAAACCTACCACACCTGCATTCTGAGAGCAGTTCCTGTGTTTAATGGTTTGTGTGTGAGTCAGGTATCCAAACCCTGTTGTAAGCAGCAAGGATCGGAGAAATTGTTCAGTTTGCTGAAGGGGCAGCAAGTGCCAGATGAAATGGCTTGGAGCATCCCTCCTGGTCCCCAGCTATTAGTCCAGAGACAGGTGACTGGCTCCATCAGCCCCATCTGCTATCTGCCATCCCTTGGGCAATTGTCAGGGTTGGAAGGGACCTCAAGGAGCAGCCAGTTCCAACCCCCCTGCCATGGACAGGGACACCTCACACTGCAGCAGGTTGCTCACAGACACAGCCAGCCTGGCCTGAAAAACCTCCAGGCATGAGGCTTCCACCATCTCCCTGGGCAACCTGTGCCAGTCTCTCACCACCCTCATGAGGAACTTCTTCCTCATACCTGCTTCTAGTTTTGCTCCCTTCCCCCCAGTCCTGTCCCTCCCTGACACCCTCAAAAGTCCCTCCCCAGCTTTCTTGGTGCCTTCTTCTGGAAGGCCACAAGAAGGTCTCCTGGGAGCCTTCTCTTCTCAGACTGAACAGCCCCAACTCTCTCAGTCTGTCTCCACAGCAGAGCAGCTCCAGCCCTCTGCTCATCCTTGTGGCCCTTCTCTGGACACCTTCCAGCACCTCCAGATCCTTCCTGGAACAGAGGCTCCAGAACTGGGCACAGAGCTCCAGCTGTGGTCTCAGCAGAGTGGAGCAGAGGGGGCCCTGCTGGCCACACTTCTCTTGCTGCAGCCCAGGCTCTGCTTGGCTCTCTGGGCTGCAAGTGACATGAAACACCTACAGCAAGGCAACTGCATGGAGCTTCAAGCCAGGATAGGCTGCAGGTGACATGAAACACCTACAGTAAGGCAACTGCATGGAGCTTTAAGCCAGGACAGGCTGCAGGTGACATGAAACACCTACGGTAAGGCAACTGCATGGAGCTTCAAGCCAGGACAGGCTGCAGGTCACATGAAACACCTACAGTAAGGCAATTGCATGGAGCTTCAAGTCAGGACAGGCTGCAGGCTCCTAGGGGTGATTCAGCTTTTCCTGAAGCAGTCACATAAGTCCATGCCCTTGGCTGGGGCCTGTAATGAGAGCTGGAAGGCTTCTCAGAGACCTCTAAATGGGGGCATTTTAATCTTGCATTTTAATCCCAGTCAGAGCAATTACCTTGCCTCTGCTAACACCTTGGGATTTTAGTAGCTTTATTATTTTGTTCCAATTTGCATTATGAGAACACTTTTGCACAGCAGCAGTTTTCACTAATGACATTTAATAAGATTTTCCAGTTTAGTGCTGGCCTTCTTTCTTGTTTACTGCATAATGCTGTGCCTCACAGCCCTGTATGTAAGACTGTGACCATGGAGCTTGAGAATACTTAGTTCAGTGCTTTTCTGTGCTGGAAGTGGCTTGCTGGGAGTACTTCATCTGCTTTCCCCAGGCACATACCTACCATCTGCAGGCTTCCTATCCCATTGATTTCATTTCAAATTGTTCCACTTTGCATTACCTTCCAGTGCTCCCCCAAAACAGCTTACCTCAGAAAGGATTTACTGTTGGCTTTTTATTTGTTCTTGTTTAGAATGGTACACGTAACAGTAGAAACCCAGCCAGGAAACAGCCTCTTGAACGCTCTTGACTTCTCAGCAGCAGCAGCGGCCCGCAGCACTTTGCTGTTTCTTTGCAAGGCTGGGTAGCACATGCTGCCTGGATTGCTGGGAAGCAGTGCACTCAAGCAGGAACAGTGTAAAACCCAAAGAACCAGCAACCAAAACCCCAACAGCAGCAGAGATGTGTACACTGCCTTGATTCCTGTTTGTATTATTCCATTGCAGTGTGTGTGAACAAAGCAACTTCGAGGCAGTGAATAGAGTAGAACAGAATTAACCAGCCTGGAGAAGAGGAGGCTCAGAGGAGACCTCATTGCTCTCTACAACTACCTGAAGGGTGGTTGTAGCCAGGAAGGGGTTGGTCTCTTCTCTCAAGCAACCAGCACCAGAACAAGAGGACACAGTCTCAAGCTGTGCCAGGGGAAGTTTAGGCTGGAGGTGAGGAGAAAGTTCTTCCCAGGAAGAGTAATTGGCCATTGGAATGTGCTGCCCAGGGAGGTGGTGGAGTCCCTGTCCCTGGAGGTGTTCAAGAGGGGATTGGATGTGGCACTTGGAGCCATGGTTTAATTAGTGAGGTGTTGGGTGATAGGCCGGACATGATGATCTCTGAGGTCTTTTCCAACCTTATTGATTCTATGATTCTAGGATTCTATGATTCCATGATTCCATGGTTCCATGATTCCATGATTCTATGATTCCATGATTCCATGATTCCATGGTTCCATGGTTCCATGATTCCATGATTCCATGATTCCATGGTTCCATGGTTCCATGGTTCCATGATTCCATGATTCTATGATTCCATGATTCCATGATTCCATGATTCCATGATTCCATGATTCCATGATTCCATGGTTCCATGGTTCCATGATTCCATGATTCCATGATTCCATGGTTCCATGGTTCCATGATTCCATGATTCTATGATTCCATGGTTCCATGATTCCATGATTCCATGATTCCATGATTCTATGATTCCATGATTCCATGATTCCATGGTTCCATGGTTCCATGATTCCATGATTCCATGATTCCATGATTCCATGGTTCCATGATTCCATGATTCTATGATTCCATGGTTCCATGATTCCATGATTCCATGATTCCATGATTCTATGATTCCATGGTTCCATGATTCTATGATTCCATGATTCTATGATTCC